>OV725082.1:106894801-107254736 GCA_928085145.1 Nezara viridula
CGAATTATTACCAAAAAAACTTTCGGGCTGAAGCCCCCCCAAAATCATATCCTGGATTCGCTAGTGGCTTGTGCATACAAACAAGCCTACACCTCATAAATAATAATAAAATAGACCTATACTGCCAGCAGTGGTATATGCATACTGCTGCTACAACCCGTATTGCCTATAAGGCAAGGCAGGAAAAAAAAAAAAAAAAAAAGAAAAAGAAATCTGTATAAATATTTCCTTGTAACAATATTTATGATAGGACTAGGTACATGTGTCTTTCGGACTGAAGCCTCCCAAAATAGTAAAACGTAACCATGTTTTATGGCACGGGCGGATCTACGGGGAAGGGGGCTTTTGGGCTGAAGCCCACCTCCCAAAATGGTGAAATATAACCATGTTTTATCGAAAAAAATAATAAAAAAATATCTCTTAAACTGTTATTGTTGGTATAATTACATGTAAAAGGGCTTTAGGAATCACTTAAACATCATTTCATATAGGTAGTTAGTTCCTTTCTTTTTTTCCAATGTAGTTATCGTTATTTTTATAAAAAAAAAAAAAAAAAAGGTTTCGGGCTATAGTCCGCCCCAAAATTAATTCCTGGATCCGCTAATGTTTTATGGTAAAAAATAATCTCTTAAAGTATTATTGTTGGTGTAATTACATTCAATATGAATTCAAAAATCACTTAAACACCATTTCATACAGGTAGTTAGTATCTTTCTTTTTTTACCAAAAGTAATTATCGTTATATATATGTGAAAAAAAAATTGCTTTCAGGCTGAAGCCTCCCCAAAATTAAATCCTGAATCCACTAGTGAGTAGAGGCAGCAAGAGTGGTATATCCTACAGGTAACCAACCTATTCTAGCACGGAAAGAAAATCAAGATTAACAAATTAAATTAACAAATTTCAAACCTCCCAGATTCTAACCAGCAGAAGGAAGCGTTTAGGTTTTTATATTAAACATCGACATGTCATGGAGCAATGGGATTTGCTCAAATTTCAGGTTAGAAATTATAAAAAAGTCAATGAAAAAAAGAATCGACCCTTTGTAAACTGTTGTTACCATCAGGTATAATGTTCTCCAGAATTAATAACTAAAGTATTTTTATTTTGAGATGGAAAAAAAATCTTATGGTTAATAACGTTTTAATGCTATTTATGCAATAAGTTTAGTAAGAAATAAAATGGAAAATAATTAAAAATTACTGTGCATATCTGTAGCTGCTTAGTCAGCTTAACTTAGACAAGGACACTTCTTTTAGTACTTAAGAAATATAGCTGTCAGTGGAAGATACTAGTTCGTTTACGTTCATATAGGTACATAAACATAGTAAAGAACCTCAACTACTTATAACAATCGAATAGGTACATTTAATTATAATTATTTGATTTGCAAATATGGGCCAAGGAAAAAAATCACATTATACAAGAAAAGTCCAATCCATGTGCAACGAATGTGATGCTCCCCTCATTGAAAGGGATGTTATAACACATCTAATAAGTGAACACTGTGAGTCTTTGTTTTATAAGTGTCATTTATGCAGAAATTATTCTGGATATAGAAGCTCCAGCTTGTTTCAACATCAAAAATATAAACATGAAGTAAGACATTACATATTAGCCTGTCCAATATGTATGAAATTTTTTTCACCCCAGGAGAAAGACATTATGACACATTTAGTGAAGGTCCACTCCAGGCTAGAAAAAGTAATGGTTTGTAACTACTGCAATTTTCAAAGTAAATTTGATTTAGAAGCTCATTTCAAAGAAGTTCACTCACGCTATGTTTGTGTAAATTATGGTTGCCAAATTGTTTGCAAAAACTCAATGGATCTTTTCGAGCACTATGTAGTCAACCACTTTCCTACTCTTACCTTGTGGTATAAATGTTCAAAATGTGATCGTGAGTTTGCAACTAGGAACTCTTTATACCAACACAAAAGTGCTAAGTGTGGTATAGTAGAAGATGAAGAAGAAGAGACCTTCATTAAATTTTGTTGCCAAAACTGTTCTTTAACAACCAACAATAAAACTAATTATCAGCAACATTCCACAAAAAAACACCCTGATCACTTTTTTAATTGTGCTTACCAAAATTGCAATTATCAAACTAAACTATTTTGGAGTTTAACCCAACATACTATTGACAAACATCTGTCAATTGAATTTTTTAAGTATGACTGTTATGAATGTGAAGAAGAGGAGGAGGAGGGGGTATTGTATAGTACATTCAAAGTACATTCTTTAATGCAGCATCTGCGTGACAAACATTCAATTGTTGATACTTGTAGTCTGTGCAATACTTATGAAGATGATTTATCGGACCACATTTCTTCTGACCCTGACCATTCATATGTTATTTATAAATGTACGATATGTAATTTAGGGTATGAAGAAAAGACTGAGTTGGTTGATCATCTGTCAGATGATCACTTTTCTATTTCATCATTATTAAAAAGGCTATGTTATGGTAATTAATTTGAATTTAGTTTCAAGATTGTAATCAAACTTTGGTAAAGATTATTAGAATTGACAATTTTTGCTGGTTCTATTAAATTTTGTGATTATTTTAGTATTTAAAAGATTAATTTGTTTGCCCCAATTAAATTAAGGGTACTAGTTTACATGGTATTATAACCTCTTATAGTTAATAATTTGTTATTCATTTAAATCAGTGTTCATAAATATATATGCTATAATTAAATTAATTTAAGCAATTACAATTACATTAATGTAAGCGTGTTGATGATTCAAGTTATAACTTGTTGATTTTTCAATAAAGTATACTCTAATGATTGTTGTACTGTGTGTAATATTTGCCCATATACACAAGTATATGCATTTAGTGTATCATTGGTGTTTAGTTTGTACACTTAGTATATACAAGTAGTACACTTGAATATAACAAGTACATGAAAATAAGCAAAGTAATGTGCCCAAGTTACCTCTCTTCCAGCTATTTCTTATTTTTCAGCACTACAGCTGTGTTGTATTATGAATTGCATTCTAAGAAAGATTTGTCTTTGACACCATTTGTCCTATCTTTATGGCAAATTAAACTGCTCTTTTCCTCCATCTGTCAAAAATACTTCCTCGGATCTTACCTATTACATGAACTTCCAGCATCTTTCCTACATTTAGTCTCCTACAATTCAAATTCTTGGAACATTTAGCGAAAACAGGATCCCATGTTTATGACATTTATACTCCTTTCCTAAGAACTAAAGCATTACTTTGATGATAAATATTCAGGATGCAGTCATTATAAAGTTTTTATTAGTGCCAACGTTTCAACCTAAACATGTGGGTCATCATCAGGGCATGGTTTGAGCACTGAAGGTATTCAATTACTGAATACCTTCAGTGCTCGAACCATGCCCTGATGATGACCCACATGTTTGGATTGAAACGTCGGCACTAATTAAAACTTTATAATGACTGCTTCCTGAATATTTATCATCCATGATATGTGGAACAGTTCCTTCAATAAAGCATTACTGCTGATATCTGGCAGGCTTCTTCCCTTTTCTCATTTAAGCACCTCCTTTTCCATTACCTTTATGCATTCCGACATTAAAATCTTAATATAACTGTAAAATTTTAATTAGAAATAAATATTATTTTTAACTTTCAGAATCTATTCAATTTGTATCACTATCATTTAATTTATTTAAAATATTATTTTTTTTTTTAATGCATGTACTCATTGGATTTTATTAATTTAGTTCTTCTTCTTCTTCGTTCTTCCTTCTAGATGGCTACGTCAGGAAGTAAAGATATAAAATTAGTGGTCCTCCTTAGGTACTCCAGACTTCCGAAAATCTTGGTCCAAAGGTCTGTGGGTTGGGGCCATATCTTCCTCCACATGTCCTTCACCAGCTGGCAGTTCTGCAGAATGTGCTCTGTGGTTTATTCATTTTGGCCACATTCACACAGGGGACTGGGTCCTATCTTGAACTTCCTGAAGAGGTGTGATTTCAAACGGTTATATCCTGTCCTGAGGCGAAAAATGACAAATTGTTCATTTCTGGTTAGCTTGAAATAATCTTCATGGAGGTTGTGATTTGGGTGACTTGCTTTCCACGTTTTGCTTATGGCTACTTTCTTAATAGTTTTGCCTACTACTCCTCCAAACTAGGTAGGCTGCTAATTAGGGGAGCAGTGTATTTTCCTTGGCCAATCGGTCTGCGATTTCATTCTCCGCAACCCCACAGTGCCCTGGAATTCATTGTAGTATGTGGTCAACTCTTTCTACGGAGCTCTTAGATCTTCCAGCTCCTCAGCCAATGTGTCCAGCGAACTCTTCCATTTATTTTTTAGCCATTCAAGAACGGATTCTGCATCTGTCAGAAATACAATGCAGGACAGCAGACATCTCTCAAGACCCTTTATTTAGGGTGGAATGGAGTCATGCTCAGCTGTATAGTTCGTTGAGATGAGTCCAGTGGGGAGAGCTTTTTGGAGAATGTGCCCATTAGAGAATTCAATATGAATGTCTGCTCCTCCGTTTCAGTAGACCCATCTGTATATACTCTTCTTTATTTAATCTTTTGCAGCCACTGCTGAGTTGACCTGGCCTTGTGAGCTGGAGCGAAATCCTGGTGGAAAATCCAATGACTTCTAGCAAGCAGAGTATCATTTAGAGGCTTGATAACAGGTTCCAAAATACCGTCCTGATATTTTTTAGGGGCTGTTTTAAATCCTTTTCACAAAAATGGAACTTGGTTGTGCCATCAAAGCCAACTCCCCACCAAATCATCTCTGAAGAAGGGTGATGACCTCTTTCCACTCTTTCAATGACTTTCTCGATTTCTTTAGAGCTGTTTAGGCATGATCATTTTGGCATTTAAATTTTTCTTCAATTATAAAAATATTCTCATCGCTAAACAAAATCTTCCGATGTAGACCATTGGTGTAACGTCCAAGGAGCACTTTGCATCTATCCACTCTATTTTTTTTTTAGGGTTGTGTTTAGCCTTTGTTCTGTCATTCTTCGAAATGCATCCATTCTAAGGTTACTCTTTATTATGCGAGACATTGATCTGACAGAGATTTCCATTTCTTGATACATGATTTGTTACTTTTGAATTGGATTTCTTCTGATTTGAGCAGCCATTGCTCTCACTACATTTGGTGTTCTCACAGTGCGGAGACGGCCTGGTCAAGGTCTGTCATATACTGATAGGGTCTCATTCTATCTATTTACAGAGTGGTACACGAACATACCGCTGAAACCCAAATTGGTGAAAATCTCTGACCTAAATTTTATAACTTTGTGAATGGCGATTCGGTTTTCTTTATCACCCCACTCCATGTTAACTGAGCGAAAGAAAATACAAACTAATTTGGACTATTATTCTGACATGTAAAGAAAATAACCTGATGGGGGCAAGAATTATCTAAATAATAATTAAACAAACTAAAAACAAGGATGAAAACAAGGTTCAACTTCAGCTCAATAAAAATTATAGGAATTAAATCTCTATCAATTTTTAAATGTATTTAAATTCTTATTTTTTATCTTTGGAAAATTCACCCAAAAAAAATTATTTGTTTTTAAGTACAGCATTGATAAGTTGAAAGTCCTAACACTGGTTGTTAGTGCATGTTATTTCACAAAGGTTATTTTTACTTTCACTTACCTATATATGTAATATATGGTACGGGAAAGTATTGCGATCGTGAAAATTTTCGAATCTGAGTTTTCAACGGAAATATACGTTTTGAGGTCCCCTGAGTCCAAATAACCAAATGGTTTGTATGTGAACAGTCTAGCTCAAAAGCGAAATGTTTTAGGAAACAGATATTACGTATTTAAGGTTTGTATATGGTAATCTAAAATTCTTCGCTTTCCAACAATATATTTAAATTTATTAAATTAAATTCATACATATACATTGTATGACCATTATTTCCGGAGATTCATTTTCGGCTTGGATAAGAATTTTATTTTTTTCTCCTTTATTAAATAGTCAAATGATTTCATACTTTATATTTTTACTTTTAATGATAATAAAAAACAGTTATTTTTTTTTAAATAAACCAAATTTAAGTTACTTTAGAGGAAGACATATTGAACATTAGTCATTTAAGCCCTGTAAGGAGACATCAGTGTGGATAAGACCTAGCTGATCTTAAAGAACACTTATTAATTCACTGATATACTGAGTTTAATCATAATCGTTAGAGTCATTTTTGAGAAAATGGTAAAAACGTGTATCACTGTTGATATAAAGTGGTACTTTCGGTTAGCCAGTTTTAAGAAAAAAGCATCTGAACGATATACAAACCTTAAATATGTAATATCAGTTTCTTACGACTTTTCGTTTTTGAGCTAGACTGTTAACACACACCCAGACCATTTTGCGGGACTTGATTATTTGGACTTAGGGGACCTCAAAACGTGTATATACGTTGAAATCTGAGATTCGAAAATTTTAACGATCGCAATACTTTCCTCTACTATATATTACATTTATAGGTAAGTGAAAGTAAAAATATACAAAGTGTCGTGTAAGTAGAGGGAAATATTTAAAACGCTGATTGAAGACATCAAGGTCTACAAAAAAAGTTTATATAAATAATGTCTCTATTCTCAGCAATACCGTAGGAAATTCAAGATTTGTGATTTTTCAAGTGATACACGTTTTTTGTTGAGTAGAAAGCGATAACTATAAAAATATTTAATTTAATTAATTAACAATTGCTTCACAGTAAACTAGATAAAATTTGCATCAAACGAAAGTATACTTAGTCATTGTTGAGAACATTTAAAGAGGATTTTTGATTAGCAAAACTGAGCTTTAAAAAGTAGCTAAGTTTCGTTAAAAAAAAAAATAAATTATTTGGAATTTTTTTTTATCACCCCCAAACTATATTACAGATAACCCACTTTTAGTAAAACTTCCTCGTCTAATAAGCTCTAAGTTCATATTGATTAAGTTGAAGTTTATTAGGGAAAATTTCGAGATTCATCTCAAGTTGTGTAAAAAAAATGTGATTTTATTTCCTGTCATCTAAAAGTAAGCATATTTTCTGCAAAAATGACTACAATAAATTAATGAAAAGCTTTAATTTTTTTTCATGATCTAGGATGTGTTATAATAAATATTAATGCATAAGTACACTTTTTGTTTAGTAAAAAAAAAATCCCTATTTTTAAGCGGCCAACTAAATGTTCCTAAGTCTAATATTTACGTTGAAACACAGGCGGATCTACGTGGGGGAGAGGAGATTAAGGGCTGAAACCTCCCCACCCAAAATGATAAAATCTTACAATGTTTTATAAAAAAAATCATTAAAAACTATCTCTTAAACTATTATTATTCGTGCAATTAAATTTAATAGGACTTCAAGAATCACTTAAACAACATGTCATATAGGTAGTTAGTTTATTTCTTTTTTTTCAAAATAATTATCGTTATAATTTTTTTAAAAAATCTTTCGGGCTGAAGCCCCACAAAATTGAATTCTGGATCCGCTAGTGCTTTGAAGATAAAGAAACCTGCTGATTGCTTCAATTATTTCATTTAATTTTGGGCATATAAAAACACGGATCAATATCTATAATAGAGATCTTGATTCCATTATCACTCAAGATGATAAATATTCGAAAAACCATTATTTTTAACATTTTTTTTTTAATAAATAAAAAGTGTACTTAAGCATTTATATTTATTATAACACATCCCAGGTCATGGGAAAAAATAAATTAATACTTTTAAATAATTTAGTTTAGTCATTTTTGCTAAAAACATTTTAGATGACAGGATATAAAATCACATCATTTTTTTACACAACTTGAGATGAATCTCAAAATTTTCTCCAATGAACTTCAACTTAGATGAGGAAGTTTTTCTAAAAGTGTGGTATCTGTAATATAATTTGCGAATGATAAAAAAAAAAAATCGCAAATAATTTTTTTTTTTTTAAACGAAACTTAGCTGTTCAGCCGCTCAAAAATACTCTCTAAATGTTCTCAACAATGATTAAGTAAGTATACTTTCAGTTGAAATAAATTTTATCTAGTTTACTGTGAAGCAATTGTTAGTTAATTTAATTAAATATGTTTGTAGTTATAGCTTTCTACTAAAAAAAAACGTGTATCACTTAAAAAATCACAAATTTTGAATTTCTTACTCTTTTGCTGAGAATTGGGCCATTGTTTATATTAACTTTTTAACCTTTTAAATATTTCCCTCTACTTACGGGACACCCTGTATATATTTTATAAAACATTTACATACAAGTCCTAAAAAGTTATTATAATAAATATAAATAACAAAGATAAAGTGATATTTGCACTACATTTTATTATTGGTGAGTTCTTCGTAATTTGGAGAATATAAAATTACCAACTTTGTAATTCAGTTTAAAAAAAAAGCAAAACAATGATGAGGATATACCGGAAAATATTGACAAAATCCTATAATATTAATTACCAAATGTCTATTTTCAAACTGACAGGATTATATTTCCAATGAATTACTTATTAGGGAGCTTTAGACATTAAATAAACTTATCACTAGCGGATCCAGGATTTAATTTAGGGTGCCTCCAGCCCGAAAGCTATTTTTTTTTTAAATGTACATATTTGTATGAAATGGTGTTTTAAGTGATTGTTGAAGGCCATATTAAATGTAATTACAAGAACAATAATACTTTTAGACAGGGGTGCCCAGAAGGGAGTTTCACGGCGGAAGTTGCGCCATCAAATTTTTGGAGGGGGCATATTTTGATTTTTGAGGGGGTTATGAATTTTTGGACTAAGTGACAAGGAAAAAACATGGAACAAATTGCAGCAAGTGTAATTGGATATGATAAAAAGCATATGAGAATAAATAACTGAAGCTAACTAACTTAAGAAAGAACACACATTGAATGAAATCAAACTCAAATATTATATAATATAAAACAGCCTATCCTTGTTTCCAGCTTCATTTCGTTGAAGTATGTTAAATAGATAAATTTAAAGGGCATCAAAAAGAAGACTTTAGTTAAGTTTCATTGTAATCAGTACATTCGTTTAGGCGTATAATCTATACCAACATAAGATTGTTGACCACCATCTTGAAAGGAAAAGACGGATAGTAATGTCGTTGTAGGAGGATCATTTTCGGCTAACCTCTGAGTCCGAGGCTCTGACTTAGGTTACAAATTTGATAAAAATCGGTCCAGTAGTATCGGAGAAAATGCGCGGACGGACAAAAAAATTTGTATTCTATTTTTTTGGATAATTACAATGGTTCATTATTGAATATAATAAACCAAAATAATAAACTGTATATTTTACTATGATAAATTTAAAGAAAAACAGGGGAAATAAAAGAGATTAGGAGATATTCTCTAGATTATGGCATTTCCGGTAATGGGTAGAAAACTTGGATTTTTGAACATTTTATCACCTCAGATTTTTCATGATTTCTCCAAATCACAACTTCTCTCAATTTTTGTAAACATTTATGGCTATATATGTGGCAATGTGTTTTGCTCAAATTTTTAAGCTTGTAAATATAAAGTAGTCTATTTATAAAATATATATTTCGATCTCTACTATTGGGAACTAGTTTGTTACAAACAGAGTTTGTTGTTTGACACAATTTGATTTTGTAATTAATTACTAAAACAGTTTAGCCTTGTTCAAACAATAAAAAATATATATTTAATGAGTTATTAACGTATCAGTGCAGCTTAGTAACAAGATAATTGAAAAAAAGACAAGAAAAACTGCATGCAACTGCAGCTTCTGAATTCAAGGTCATCTATTTTAGTTTATCTGTAGATGATTATAGTTGTTTTCAACTGACTCTTCCTTAGTTTTTCTCACTTGTTTGAATAGTAGTTGTTTAGAATTGAACATAGGTAAGCAACCATTAATTTAAATATTACTACTTAACTGGTAAACATGAACGTCCAAGGAAGAAAGTCATCACATTTTAGAAGAGAAAATCATTCCATATGCAATGAATGTGGTGCTTACCTTCAAGGGGATGTTTTCACTCATATGAAAGATGCACATTGTGACTCTTATTTTTACAAATGCCATTTGTGTAGAAATTATTCTGGATTTAGCAGATCTAACCTGTTCCAACACCAAAAAGATAAACATGATGTAAATTATTACTATATAGCCTGCCCAATATGTATGCAATTTTATTCACCAGAGGAGAAAGACGTTAAGACACATTTAGTGAATGTTCACTCTAGAATTAATAATCAGTTTGTTTGTAATGGCAATTTTAACAGTAAATCTCATTCAGGTGCTCACTTCAAAGAAATTCCCTCTCGCTATGCATGTGTATTTCATAATTGCCAAACAGGTTGCCAGAACCCAATGCAACTTTTCCAGCATTACATGAGTCGCCACTTCCCTAAACTTACTCTGTTTTATAACTGTTCAGAATGTGATTATATGTTTCCTAAGAAGAACTCATTAAACCAACACAAATGGGATAAACATGGTGTACTGGAAGATGAAGGAGAGGATGAGGAAGATGATGAGACCACTATTGAGTTTCATTGCCCAATGTGTTCATTCACTACAAATAATAAAAAGCATTATGAGCAACATTCCACCAACAAACACCCTGGTAATTTCTTTAATTGCACATACCAAAATTGCAATTATCAAACTAAACTGTTTTGGAGTTTAACTCAACATACTGTTGATAAACACCTTTCGGATACATTTTTAAGTTATGAGTGCTATGAATGTGAGGACTCGTTTAATCAAGTACATTCTTTAATTCAGCATCTGCGTGACAAACACTCAATTGTTGACACTTGCAGTCTCTGCAATACCTATGAATATGATTTATCAGATCACATTTCGTCTATACCAGACCATTCTTTTGATGTTTTTTCATGTAGAATATGTGACGAAGAATATGAAGATAAAGCTGAGTTGGTTGATCATCTATCAGATAATCATGTTAATATTAACCAATTGTTAAGGAAACTATGTTATGGTAATTAATTTAAATTTTGTTTTAACATGCTGCTTAACGATAGAGAGTTTATTAAATTTTGATAAAAATTTATTAGAATAGACAATCTTAACTGGTTATATGTATGTATATATATATATATATATATATATAATATATATATATATATATATATATATATATATATATATATATATATGTAAACATTTGTATTATAATTTAATTACATCACAATTTAATGTTCTTATCAGCTTCTACACTATATTTTAACTTATAATATATTTTATTTTTTAATTCAAATGATCATTAATCAATAAACTACTGTAATAAAAAAATAATAATGAAGTTAATCTTAGAATATTGAAGATTACAGTTGTAATTAATTGTTTATTCAATAAAATATTGTATTGTAATCAATGTTATTCAGTGCATATAATATTCCAAAATGTATATGTGCCTACATTTTATCTATTAAAATAAGTATACTGGAGGGTGATCATTATTGGGGAGTTCTCTTGAATCGGAAGATTCCTCCTCTCTTTAAATCATTTGTACTGAATATGTGTGTTGGACCAGGGGTGCCCAGAAGGGGGTTTCATGACGCAAACTTTGCCTTCAAAATTTTTGAGGGGGGCACATTTTGTTGGGGTTTTGAATTTTTCAGGAGAGTAAATTTCACCTGTTTTTTTAAGATTCAAACTAAGGGACAATTGGAAAATATGGAAGAGATCGCACATAGTGAATTTGTATATGATCTACGATATTAAAATTCTACTTTCGCTTGCAATTTTAAGAAGAGAAGAGCAATAAAATATGTTTAGAGGAGGCGATGGTGGAGAAATTCATGTGCCATTGACCTTGGGGGGTATGGGTACCCCTGTCTTGGATCTTCCAGGAGGTCAAGGCACTATAGAGTATGGATGTAGTAAGGTAACATGGAGGTTTGGTCAATGATGCCCTGTGTCAGAGAAGGATACTGACAATACCTGGACAAACATTATCTTGTTTGATTTATCATTCTTCATTAATAGAAATGGTTAAGTTTAAACCTAACATGAGACTCAGTAATTCCTTGTTATGTATACCTGCCGTAAATTATATAACCCTTTTTATCAAATTATTAACATCGGCCTGGTAGAAACATTGGCTTTTAATGAAATAGTTTTGCCACTATTTAGCCTATTTATGATCGCCACCCAGGACCATCTCCTTCCTTTATAATAATTTCTAGTTATCTTTTCCCCTTATTAGTTATTTAATTTGTTTCCCTTTATATACACATATATGTATTTATCTTTTTCTCTTATTTTTTTTTCCATTAAACCTACCAGTTAAATATTTTAATAATAGTATTTTTATGGATAAGGCGCTGATGACCTAGATGTTTTACACCTAGACATCAAAACAACCAACCAACAAAATGGAGTTGTGAGATTTTAATTACACACTGTCGATATTTTATTTTACGTCTTACCCAACACAAAATATTATATATTATATAGATTGATCAAACATTAACTTAGTGTTTTATTTTTAATAAAGTATAAAAATTCTATTTTATATTAAAATACCTGAATCAAGAGAAATTTACTTTCTTTGAAAATTGTATCATTCAAAACTACATCAAACTCATTCTGCATATTTTTTGGATCGGTTCCCTTCCAAGAGTGTCCAAAAGGGAGGCACATGGCGCAAGTTGCATCACCAATTTATGTTTAGGGTACACACATTTTAATGAAATTAAGAATTTAGAATGGAGGTCACATATTTAAGGAGTTTCGAATTTTCAGAGGTAACTATTTATTATGGGATTTTAATTAGAGAGAATTTTGAATTGGAAGAACAAGGAGAAAAATTAAACTATAATTTGAGCAGTTTTCAAGAAGAGAGCAATAAATTTTCTTTGAAGGTGGATGCACCGTCATCTTTAGGGGGCATCTCTGTTCCCTTCAACTAAATGCTGTCCAGTTAATATTTAAAATATTATCAGGCTTAGTTTATTAATGATTATTATTTTTACCACGCTTTTTCAACCTGTAAATTTAGCTTGAAATATTACCGGGAACATTCACTTCTGAACAACTTTTCTCTAGTAGGATAAAATATCTTCAAACAGTTCGATGCATTATATATTTTTAGTAGTCAAGCTTAAAAATAATTATAAAAGTTTCATTTGATTTGGAAATCCCATTTTGTTTCTGTTGAATATCAGTTTATAACAATTATTCATATTCATTTCATCACTCTCCATTACCTTCTATGACTATAAATGTTAGATACAAACTTCTCTAAAATTTCTGGCTTTATATAATATTTCTCCTTTTATTAATTTCCAAATTCTTATATAATTGACCATCTTTTTTTTACTAGCATTAATTTACTATTAATCCCTTGGCGGTTCTCAGTTCCATCTTCCTGTTTCTCCTTTAATTAAATATCCAGTATTTTCATAGTTTATATTTAACCATTTTTTTTATTACTAGTTATAATATGAAATGGCCAATTATTGGAAATAAACCATGTTAAAAGAGGAAGCTATTCTGAAAATTATTTTATTATACATTGATATAGCAAGTTTAATAAAAATTGTTAGAGCTGGTTTGTAAAAAAAAAAACATTAAAAATGTGTAAAATCGGTTATACAAAGTTCTGCTTCCAGTATGCTGGTGTGGACCAAGTTTCTGTAAAATCCCCATAGATCCCAGGCATATGAGGTCTGTTCTTACCCACACATTTTAAATCGGGATTTGTCACTTCTCCATGAAAATATCTTTCTTTAGAAACCTTATTTGTCAAAATTCATTATTTCTGAGAACCAGAAAAATCTACTGTATATTTAGCAAAAAAAATTATTTAATTTTATTTAAAAAGAAAATAACCATTAACATTCCAATCACTTGAAATCTCAGAAGTCAACCATGTCATGAAGAAGACGAAAATAAATTTTAAATTCAAATATAATATATTAACTAATTATTTCTCTATATATTTAGCAAATAAATAAAATAATTTTATGAAAATATTTTAGAGTTAAATTATTATTCCAATTAAGACTTAGTAGATAAACTCAACTAACTGTAAAATCAATTTGTATTCTGATTTGAGATGAAAATTCAACTGTCAGTTCCTTTCAAGAAAAAGGAATGTGCAACAATTGTACTACAATTATATGTTTCCATGAGACCAAACATGTTCAGTAGAGTATACATTAGGCAATAAAAGTTAAATATATATCACATTTTTTAATTGATGTAAGAACTTATCTCGGTTAAGCTGTGAAAGAGACTTAAACAGTAAATCAAAACAATCATTAGCAAGACATATATTAACAAGGGCTTCTTTGACTCCTATCTCATTTAATGTAGAGGAGAAATGTGAATCTATACAGCATTTTCGTTATATTAGCACTATCATCAAGGAGTTACAGCTGGCTGATGTGTAAAATGAACTGTTATATTGTTTAAAAAAACAAAGAGGTCATGATGTTAGTAAGACCCTAAGTTAGGCAAGTAACTCATAACTTTGTTTGTTTATCTTTATAAAACCATAACTACTATAAACAAATTCATATAAACAGTACTTAATTTCTAGAAATGGGAGTAAAAGAACTATAATCTTTTAGGTTTTGTGATAATATAATTTGTTTAGTAAAACAAATAGAGGTATAGTAGAAGTTGGTTGGGGGCCACAATCAGAGATGAAATTACAAAGAATAAAAAGCCTTATTTGTGTGTAATTTCATCTCTGCGCCCCCGACCCTCTTTTACTATACAGTATATGGTCAATAACATCACCACCACTATAAAATATGTGTTGTAGAAGGTAATAACAGCAGTAAACAATTGCTTCGTGATTATTTAAGTTAAGAGAGTAATATGTGATTAAATAAGTGTTTTTAACTATTATTTTCAATTCCAGAAATCTGGTGTGCTTCTCCACAAGTTGAGCTCTGAAGTTAAGAAAAAAAAATTATAAACCAACTCAACGAGAAAAAATTGAAAATGTGGATTTCGGCTAAGCCCTGATGCCATGCCTTATAATAATCCTAAAATTAAATTAAATTCATAACATGCATTAATTGAAAAGAAGTATTGTTTCGGCTAAATGCATGGTACTGACCCTTTATCTCTCTCTTAAACATATTAAATCCTCACAGTTTGGATGGTATGTGTGTAATTTTAAAATTTTGGCAAACATTCCTCACAAGTATGACCATACTTTAACGCTATTAAAATATTTTTTTTTTTTTTAATTATAAAGATGACATAATTCTCTAAATTCAAAACAATAATTAACAGCAATGCAGTATAACTTAGTATACATAATATTACAAGAAAACATATTTATAACATGATTTAATTCAATGGATTAAAATAAAACAATGGTTTCACAAAAACAAATTTTATGATACTAAAGAAAATTGACTTTTCACGGTCATCCTATGTATTTTTAAAAAAATAAAAATTTGTGATATATTGATAAATTTGAAAAGTTGAAACTTGTTAAATTAAAAAACAAAAAAACAATGACGTTTCTAACTCAGTTAAAAAACAAAACAAAACAAAGCATTATAAATAACAATTCAATTGTTAAAACAAAAATAATTTCTGTTGTACATAATCCATCACAAAGTCTTTATATGTTAAAGTATGTATGCAATATACATTAATATTTAAAAGAAAGCACATTAACAGATGATATATATATGTACATAATAAATATAAAGTAAGAGCAATAAACTATGCAACATAACTATATTCGTCTGAAGAATTAGGAGTTCTTTCTATATACTGCTTATCTATAAGGGCTTCGATGCACTTCTTTATCATTGTTATGGCTGGAGCAAAAGCTTTTGATTGACTCAACACCTTTAACATAAATAATTAAAGACTATTAATTCTATCAACAAAAAAAAAAAAAATAAAATAAAGATTAACCTTGAAATATTTATATTTATATTATTATATAAAAAACAGCCTGCCTTTTGTTTATAACCACTAACCACAAAAACTAATGAACCAATTCAAACATTTTTATTTTTGAAAGTGGTCTCTGTTGTCTTGAGATGGTCATAAGCTATTTAAATCATTAATGTGGTGACTGGAAAATAAGTTAAAAATATTTTTAAAATGTTTTATAGGCAGGCTTAGTAATGCTTAATTCTTATATTACGTAGTTGTTGGAACTGCATTGGGATCTTGTTAAAAATTCCATTGAAAGAACAAAATATAAGTTATCACAGAAATATCGCCAAGGGAAATTGAGAAGAAAGACAACAAATATTGCGGATCCAAAAGCACTTGAATAAACAGAATTAAAACGCAAACTTTTTCATTCTATCAGTGGCAGATACTCTTATTATATATATTATAATATAAAATTGAAGACTACACAAAGGAAGTCATGGCAACAGCTAGTTTTATTATAATTTATTATAGTACACTCTATTAATTAACTCATTCACTTAACCTCAGCCCACAAAGAGGGAAAATTGATCCAATTAATATTAAATATTTGGAACTAAACTAATGTAACATTTTATCACTTCATCAGCAAAAATATCAGATAAAAAAAATTTAGTCTTTATGATAACCTTTAACCTTCTGAGAAATTATTGAAGATAAGATAATAATTAATTCATTTTGAGAGGCAAAATTCTCACTTTTCAGTCAGTAGGCAATGTCTTGCTAGAATTTAATTAGTCAAAAATTGAATTATAACACTTTAACGACCAAGACATTCCATTCTTTCTCCGCTATATTGTTTTTTCTTTCAAAAGTTGTTATGTACTGTTAAAAAAAGTGTCATACATTTTTTTAAGTCTTGAAAATAATTTAGAGCGTGAATGTGATCTCTGAACACTATTATAAATGTCCTTTGAGACAGATTGTAATATTTTTCAATAAACAAGTTTAAAAAAATAATTTAATCGTGATAATTTAAAATCTGGTGAGGACATCACACAACTTTCACTTTCCGCTCAACCCTGAATAGAAATTATTTTTTGGCAATGTTGGGCTGTTATAAATTTTTGAAGAGCACTTTTAACAGGGCTAAAGCGTAAAACTTGCAGCTAAGAATTATTACCATTAAAATAACACAAACCATATTTATTATATCAACAATAGGCAATAAAAACCTCGTAGCTCTATTTGTTTGTGTAAACCACATAACTCCAGTTGGTGAGCTATATATGCCTAGAAAGATTTGAAAATACATCAGTATTTTTAACCAATAAATGATTATGGATTGTACTACTATTAGTTGTTTAACTCTTATTTTTCTATTATAAACTTTACTAAAATGGGTACCAAGATTTTCATTGCCTACTATCGATAGTTGAAAACACTAATTGTAAGAGGAACATGTTGTAATTAAACAAAGGGAAAAATTCTTCTAATTATTCACTAATTTCATTTTCTAAAATGTTACATTATGGACTTTCGGAATAAACCAATGAGATATACCTAATTATTTACATATAAAATCGGATCTAAAGTTATTAAACTACAGTAAATACATTTAAACTTATAAACATGTTTTACTAATCCATGAAATATTTCACTTCTTCTTCTACACGAGTACGATGAAATAGTTTTTTAAACAATGTCACTGCCTTTATTCGGTACATTTTATTTACTTTTTAAAAAAAAAAATCTAAAGATAATTTTAAAATTTTACATTTAGTAAGAAAATTTCATTTAATTTCCTTGGAAACATGTGGTTTCCGCTAAATAATTTTAGTTTTCAGAAATTATTATTTATAATTTTTTCATCACTCTCGATTAGCTTCTACGACATTCTATATTAGATATAGTTTTTTTTTTTCTAAAACTCACAGTTTTCCAACAATATATTACACGTAGACCTGACTATTATTTTCCAAAATTCATTTTTGACCTAAACAAACATTTTTCCTTTTTTCCTCCTTCATTCAAATTATTTCAAAGGTATTATTGAGCCTTTTTTGATAACTAATAACAATGGGAGACAGTTAATTATTTAAAACAAACCTAATAAAAGATACTTTAGAGGAAGAAATATTGAACATTGGCTATTTAAGCCCTGTACGGTGACATCAATGTGGATAAGACCAAGCTATTAAAGACCACTTTATAATACACTGAAATACCAAGTTTAATAAAAATCATTAGAGCCGTTTTCAATAAAATCGTAAAAATCGATGATATAAAGTGGTACATCCAGTTAGCTAATTTTAATGAAAAAGTTGTTGTAACATCCCACAAATATATATTTTCAATTTGTACGACTTTTCGTTTTTGAGCTAGACCAAAAACATACACACACAAACAGACCATTTTGTGGGACTGGTTATTTGAACCGAGAGGACTTCAAAATGTGTATTTACATTGAAAAATCAGATTAAAAAATTTTCACGATCGCAATACTTTCCCTTACTATATATTACATATATTGGTAAGTGAAAGTAAAAAAAAAAAAAACCGAGTGGGCGTTTACGCCAGCTATTGTCTATAGGGATATTACACTTTTTTAAATAATTTTTATTTCCTTATTTTTACCATATCTAGTTACTTCTTATGTGTATATAATCATATTTCAATAAGTTTTAGACATTTTAATAAAAAAGAGCCTCATTATTGCAAACAAATAAGATTACTTAGACACCATATACAACCACTGCTAATTTACATTTACGTTCAGCAAAAATGTTTTTCATAAAATTTAATTAATTTATTCCATAACTAGAGGAGTACCCCATGTCTAACCCCCATTTTACAAATTATACAACGGTTAATTTAATTGTACAATTCGTTGCTCAAATTGTTTTACTTTAATTTACATGTATTCTGTAGTTCAGATTGTATTATTTTTTATTAACATAAAATAAAATGAACAAAACCACAGTTCAGATAAATTTTTAATTTCTTTAAAAATCTGTATTATACATCGCGCCTTATTGCCGATTTATAAGCATAATATATACTCAACTTGTCCAGCTTCATAAAAGACCAACAATAATTTGAGCCTTTTATTTCTAATATTATCATTGTATGTTATATTGTGCTTTCTTATCTATTTCATAATAAATATAATTATTTCACAATATAATATAATAATTAATATATTGCATTAAAGTGGAAAATGTTTAGATAAAAAAATAATTGCAATCGCCTAGGTAAAATCAAACTACCACCTCCAGATGAATACCATTTCCCGTACAAATTTTTAGTCTAAAATCTTTATTTTGTATTAGGAGAGTAGAAAATTACAGGAGATCAACACATATATAATTAAATGAATAGCTGTATAATTAGTGCTCATTAAAAAGCTAATAGGAGAGCTCCTTTAATCTCCTACCCTCCTATACTAAAATAAAATATGAAGGTCATAAAATTTTTTTTCATATAATAGAGAAATGTATTGGTAAAGTATTTTTTTATTTGAAAATGACAATTTTAGTTTATTCTTTTTATATATTATTTATTTCCCGTTTTCTTATTTATTTAAATTTAAAAAAGACGATACGCAGTATGAAATTAAATTTCAGGCATTTTTATGATGCTAGTAAAAAGGTAAGTCCAATCCTAAGTGATAAATATTTTCACAAAAACTTAGCTGTCATTCTCCATACATAATTTGATGTTTTAACTGCTGCTTGAACAAGCTTGTTATTGGCTCTCAATGGCGAGCGTGTACGCCCGTCATGGTCCCTTCGGTAAATGAGTGAGTGGGAATATACACCCACTGTGGTAGTTAAAGTGTTAAAGAATAAATAATCAACTATTGGGACCATTTGTTTTAATTCTTATTTCTCATTTATTTTTAAAGATGATAATAATAGTATACACTACATTTATATAATTGCCTATAATGTAAAATACTATATTCAAGATCAACCTATAAAAAATATAAATATCAAAATATAAACAAATTTTGAATAATATTATACCATACCTCCTGAATGAGAGCATTATGCCTGAGGACTTTACGTGATTTCATTATACGCACGATTGCAGCCTGAAGATACAGTTTCCTATCTTCATCAACAGCTGTCACAGTCTGCTCTAGTTCTTGAGGGCTTTCACGTTGCATTGCTGTTGTAATCCTCAACCTTGTTCGTTTATTGGTATAGTCCATATTCAAGCGCAAAACTGAGTCATCGATAAGTTGCTAAAATAAATGAAACCAATGTAAACAATTAATTTTTTCTATGTTTAAAGAATATTAAAACATGGTTCAATTCCATTGTTGTGTTCAGAAAGAATAACCTTTTGAATTTTTGAAAAATTACGGCAAAAATAGTGGCAGAATATTGATTTAATATTCTTTCTATTTCGGTGACTAACTATAAAAAAATCTATTTTTAAGCTTATCTTTGAAACCTATTACATTTTTCATGATGATGTAGAGATGGTTGACCGTTGGTATAATATGAGAAGGAGTTAGTCGAGGGTGTGGTCAAATAAATAAAAAATTAAAATATATTAACTATTTTAATTTTTGCCCACTTTGCAGGTCGTCTTCAGGGCGTAGGATGTGGCACTGCGGGAGGCAGTTGAAACACTGGGTTGAGTGTATTGAGTGTTTCAACTGCCTCCCGCAGTGCCACATCCTACGCCCTGAAGACTGTCTGGATGTCTGGATTATATTGTTAAAAAACTGATATCCATAGATGTTTTTATTATTGTATCATGTGTATTCTCTTCCTTTTGGAATTTCTTTCATTCATGGAGTTCTGCAGAGAACAGAATAAGTGGTAGTCACTTGGAACTAGGTCTGGTAAATTGGGAGGGTGGGGCAAAAGGTCCCATCCAAGGCTCAATAATTTGTTGGCAAAGTGGGTCAAAACGTCGGCAAAAATTAAAATAATTAATATATTTTAATTTTTTATTTATTTGACTGCACCCTCGACTAACTCCTTCTCATATTACATTTTTTATTTTCTAAAAACAAAATTTGTTTATTGCTGCATTGTTATAAGAAGACTTCATATCAGATATAGGTGCATTGTAGGAAATTTGAAATTATAATTTTCATTCTTTAACTCAGACGCAGTTTTAAAGCGTTTCAATAAGTAAGCATACAATGAACATTTATTACTAATATACGTGTCATGTGTAAGAGTCATGTAAACATGGCAACACATGTGTGGCAACAAAGTGAATCTAAAAAAACGATTGGCGAATCAAAAGCCACAGATTAGAATCAAGAAATTCATAACTCTAACCCAATTACTGTTATTTCTCATTTAACATAACTTTTTTTTAAAAAAAAGAACTTATATAAATAATATTTATAATTTTTCAGAACTTTATTCCAAAAAAGTTCCTTAGAACTCTTATTTAAATACTTTGTTCCCTAAAAAGTTTCACAGAAACTGTTAAAATGGAACTTTTTGAAAAAATTCCATCCACACAAATTTCAACCACTGATATGTATATATAGAGGTTTTTATATATTTACAGGAAAACCTATAGGAAATTAAAAAATTGGGACTAGTTTTTGATCAATGAAATCAATGAAAAAAGAGAATTGAACTTTGAACATTATCGAAAAATCGCCAGGCTAGTGATCAGAATTAATTGTTCATCTACGGTCAATAAGAGAATTTATAGTTCAGTTGAGTTTACAGTTACAGGGATCAACATAACATATATCGAATGTATGAAAATGTTATAAAGGGAGTATGTATTATGTTGTTTTTTGGATCAATTAAACAAGAATATGAAATATAAGAGACAGTATTGCGATCGTGAAAGTTTTCGAATCTGAGTTTTCAACAGAAATACATGTTTTGAGATCTCCTCAGTCAAAATAACTAAGTACCACAAAATGGTATCTGTGTGTGTCTATATATATGTGCCAGGTCTAGCTCAAAATCGAAAAGTCGCATGAACGTGAAATTGTATATTTAAGGTTTGTATACTATTTTCTCGAAAACGGCTCCAATCATTGTAATTAAATTCATTATATCAATGTAAAATTAAGCAGTTTTTAATATTAAGTAGATTTTATTCTCATTGATGTTCTCTAACAGGGCTTAAATGGTTAATTTTTAATATTAGCTTCCTTTAAAGTATCTTTTATTAGGTTTGTTGTGCTCTAAACTTCCAATTAATTACAAAAGACTCATATAAATGACTATAATAAGGCCTATTTGGACTTACGGACTTGAGCTATGGGGCTCCACTAAATTCCTCTCGTATCCAATCCTTACAATCCAAAATACTTCGTAAAATCCTCAATGCTCCCTGTTTGTTACAAATAAAACCATCCATAATGACCTTAATGTTTCAGATCTGGCCCAATCCAGATACCTATCCTTCTATAATAAACTTCAGAATCATCCCAACCCTCTCGTTTCTAACCTTGCTTCCTCTTCAATTCCTTATAACCCTCCGAGGCATTTGAAAAGAAGATGGCCCTGTGATCTCCTAATGTAGACATATCATTAGAGCGCTACCATTGGGTAATTACTCAACAAGTCTTTTCACGTCATTATATCCATATGTCCATATGTTCAAATTAAATGTATTTCTTTAATACAGTTGTAAATATCATTACGAAATAATAAAAAAAAAAATGCCTTAAACTATATTACTAAATAGTTTTGTGTTCAAGATGAGTAGATTGATAATAATATCCTTAATAATCTAATCCCATTATTATTTAAATGTATTATGAAAATAAATCATGACAGTGGTTCACCTCAGTGGAAGAAACAATGATTTTACAATCTATTAGGCTGGCCAGGTGTTTGTTAAATTGTTCATTGTTTAACTGTAATGTAGTTTGTATCTCCTTCGCTGTTAGGCTGTCGGCATTCTCAAATAAAAGAAGCATGGCCATTTGAAAAACTTGCATTGTAACGATGTATGGTTTCTTTAAATAGCAGAGTTTTAATTCACCTAATAACAAATATAACAAGTATTAAAATTTCTTATATACTTTAGCTTTTTTTACTTACAAGTACAATTATAGAGTTGAAAAATAACTTGGTTGAAGTCAGTAAAATGTTAATAAATTATTATTGATACATCCCAATCTAAAATCTTGTGTATATATATTTATTTTTATTTCAATTGTTTATTGATAAATATTACTATTTGTATCAATTAAGGACACTTATAATAGAGTTCAAGGAGCACATCCACACTATATTTACAGAATCATAAATAAATAAAGTAATAACAAAATAATATGCAACGGAATAAGAACAAAATAAAATATCATAATCTGTTTATATATATAATGGAAAATATAAGTCGTTCCGCTTTCCTAAGTCAATCTACAGCTGATATAACAGAAAATAAAGTTAATTTTTATTCTAGATATATAAAATCAAGAGTTTAAAATAGAAAATTCAGGGTTTAAGTGAATAAAACCTGCATTGCTTTGCATTTAATAAAAATTAAAACTTTGCCAAAGTTACTGAATATATCATCAGTATATTGAACAAAATTACTAATTACATTTTTGATGGAGAAGGACTATTCGTGAATTTTGACCTTCTTTATTGATCAATAAAAAAAAATACATTAAGTTCACTAAAATGTTTCTAACTCTTTTATATATCAAATATAGAAAAATTCATCAAAGTTCTTAGAGGTTTAAGGTTATGAAATGTCATAATTACTGTTTACAATAAACTGACAATATATTTCACGAAATAGGAGTGCACATTTATACGATTCATAAGTTATATGTTTATCGCATATAATTTAGTATGAAACATCTTAAAAAATGAATTCTAAATTAAAAAATGAGAAGGAAATAAATAAATGCATACCTTGACAAAGATGATGAAGCCATGTCAATTTCCGACCACTAAATCGGTTGTGGTAAAAAAGTTCAAACTAAAATAGCAATTATTTAGATAATTAGAATCATCACTTCTTAGAAAAAAAAAATATGAAATAAAATTCTTTAAAGATACTCACCATTTGTACAGATTTAACTAATTCTTGAGGTAAAACGAATGAAGTAAGATTAGCCTGCCCAAGAGGCCAAGCCCCAGCCTATTGACAAGACACAACGAGTACAGAATCAACAAACATCATAAAATACATAAATGCCTAACAAAAATGAAGTATTCATTAAGTTAAAAGTTGAATGTCTCATTCACAATATCTGAGGAATAAAATTAGAAAACCAGCCAAGTCCATTTTTATGTTCACTTCCTTATAAATGTTTTGAAGTTTCCCGATTCCAAAAAACAAACAAGTTTCTCAAATGATCTGTGCGTTTATGTTTGAGGAGCCTAGCTCAAAAATGAAAAGTTGTAAAAAACTGAAATTATGAACTTAGAGGTGTTTACAAAGGCAAGGAACGCGCAGACTCCAATAGTATGCGTGCAGCTTTTATAAATGATAGCTCTGGTGTTATATGACATCTAATTATATAAATTACAGCCATATGAATATATACTAAAGTTGTGATGCAAGTACTGTAGGAGATTTTAGTCAATTTTTCATAGTTGCCCACTAAAGGTGCTGGTTTGATGTTACGAATGCACAGCTGACAGAAATGAACAAATGCTACTTTGAGTATCGAGAACCAAGTATTTTACTCAAATCGAATCACTATTGGGAATTCAATCATTACTTCAGTTAATCGTCTGAAATCAGCTGAAGTAGTAATATAATTTTTTGATACTAATAAAAAGTCAATATATAAGTAAAATACTTGGTACTCAGTACTCAGAGTAGCATTTGCCTATCTCTGACAGCTGAAGTTATTCGCATTAATAAAAGAAATTCAAGACAAAAGTTAAACTTACAAGCAACCTTTTAAATTTGGCAGATTTTGGAAGGACATTAAAAAATTATTTAGATAATTATGTTACGTATCTATATTCATTGTAACATTGCTCATGGAGTAAGGTCTTGAAAACAAAACAGTTTTATAAATAAACAACTTAATAAAAATCTTTTTTAACAATCATAATTTTAATTCAGTACTTTTGTTCAAAATACAAAAGTAAGTTATATAACAACATAAAACAGATATGTTAAAATATAATAGAATGTTAAATAATAAAAATTAAGTTAGAATATAGAGACAAAAATTGAAAAACAAAATCTTACCAGTCGTAAAGAAACAAAAAATGAGAAATAAAAATGTATTCCACTAGAAAGTGAAATCATTCTAGCTCATGATAATCTAAAACGGAAACAGTTAAAAAAAAAAATGGAAAATAAATTTTGGCTGGTTTTGAAATTACACACCTCTTCTCATTAATAAATAATATGGTAACTTATTGTTTTATATTTTTCACTTTTTAAAAAATTAGCTTTATTGTTTTATTCTGATAAAATAAACATACCTGCAAAACATATATGGAAAAGTTCACTCCAAGATCGACATTATCTCGTTTAAGAAATGCTTGAAATTTATTGTTAAGGTCATTTGATACAGAGATATCAGTGAACATTCTGTGAAGCTTGTTGGTGAACTCATACCCACACGCTTGCTATAACAAAGAAATAAAATTGGAATATCAAATCATGGAATAAAATTGGAATGTTAAATTATGAAATAAAATTGGAATGTTAAATCATGAAATAAAATTGGAATGTGAAATCATGAAATAAAATTGGAATGGAATGTTAAATCATGAAATAAAATTGGAATGTTAAATTATGAAATAAAATTGGAATGTAAAATCATGAAATAAAATTGGAATGTGAAATCATGGTGTTCATTAATTTTAGATACTTAAAATTCCTGATTTTTTAAAGTCGTGTTCTGAAAAATTCCTCACTAGGAATATTTGTGCATACCTTCAATTATAAACCAATCAAAATAAATTAATCAATAATGGAAACCTCTGCTACTTTCCTACTGACAGTCAGTATAAATTTGTATTTGAAATATTTTTTACAATTTTACTCAACTATTCTGGAGATATATGAAATTTAAATATGAATTTAAAGAAATATTTAAAATTGTCATACCTTAAGCCTATTAATCATGGCTTCCTCTGCATCCATGGATTGCGATTGTTGATGAATGAGTCTCCTAGCAAGCATCCGAGAATAAAATTTTTGAAAGACATCTTTATCATCGATGTATTTGAAAATAGTAATTGAATTAGCTAAGCGGTCATCTATTTCACTCTCAGACATACCCTTAGATGACTTTTTCAACAGTGTATCACAATATTTTGCTAACTAAAGAAAAGAAAATGGTAATATTAATTCAGCTGTATTTATGTAAAAAAACAAATGTAAATTTTTAGAAGTTTGGTTATTTACAAGTTCTGGAGACCTGCAAGGTTGTTTTGGGTTCATGCGATGATTGATGACGGATGAACAGGCTTTGTCTAAAGCTCCCATGAAGCTTTGATCGGAGTTGAAAACTTCTTGAATGAGCTCTTTGTACTTCTTATGGACTCCAAGCATACTTTCTACAAATTGGATGTGCATCTGTTGAAATAAAACAAGAAAAAAACCTAGTTATTATTTTTAAGCTACATCAAGGAAGGATACGTATGGTTATAATAATACTATATTCCACATAATTGTGATGGACAGAGAACCCTTATACCTAATCCCCTGGATTATGTATAAGGGTTCTCCTCCTCATACTGCCTTCCAAAAACTTCCTTTGATCCTAAAAATTTCTATTTTACAAATATATCACCAGAGAACCTACTTTCCTCTGTTCTTAAATCCAGAACTAATGACTTTGATTTGGATCTAACTCCAGTGAAATTAATCAAATTACGCCTTCTTGTCATCTTCTTCCCTGTCCTATCGCATATGTACAATTTCTCCCTACAAAATTCCAATTCCTCAGCTTGGAAAAAAGTTGTAGTCCGTCTGATGAGCAAAGTTCCGATTTCAGACCCATCTACATTCTCTCCAACATTTCATAATCTCTTAAAAAACTAGTCCATTCTTAGTTAAATACCATCATTGAGCAAAATACAAAATGCTCTCCTCAATCCTCCCAAGTCTTGTTTCCGATCCCAATTCTTCACCCAATCAGCTTTGTTGAAAATTACTCAAGACCTTCAATTCTCCATAGACAAACAGAAAATTTCTGTCCTGGTTCTCTTTGATTTTTCAAAAGCATTTGATTCAGTTAATAATGAAATCCTCCTTTCCAAACTACAAAACAGTTCCCATATCAAAGATCGTTCTTAAGTGGTTCCATTCCTTCTTGTATCACAAATCTTAAACAGTTATCATTCTCAATAAAACTCCTTCCTCCTCTCACTAACTCACTCAGAAATCTTCAATATTTCTAATTCTTTTCCCCATCTATATAGCAACCTTCCTGATTCCACCCATCATTCACAATACCATCTATACGCTGATGACCTTCAAAACTACCTTTCCTTTCATCCTGCTGAGATGATCCGAAGATTATAGAAAGATATACACAGTATTAACACTTGGGCAGCAAGCAATTATTTAATGTACCATACAATCTACATTTAGTATTTAATTAAGTTTTATCATTAATTATAATAAATTAAATAAATAAATAAAACAAGTAATAATAATAAAAAACAACCAATAAAATAGAACTATACAATTTTAGTATCACAAATTTAAACGTTTCTGTTAGGTAAGGGACCTTTGATTACATCTTTGGCACAGTTTTTAAACTGTGTTGAATCTGACCATGGTCACTATCAAGTTTTTAGAAGTTCTCTATGCTGACCATCAACTTTTTACTTTTGAGGCCTCCCAAGTCCAAATAACTTAAGTCCCACAAAATGGTGCGTGTGTGTATGTCTGTGTTAACAGTCTAGCTCAAAAACGAAAAGTGAAATTGCATATTTAAGGTTTGTATATACCTGGGATTTTATAGCAACATTTTCTTCAAAATCAGCTAAACGGAAATGGTACTTTATATCATAGATTTAAAACATTTTTACAATTTTCTCGAAAATGGCTCTAACGATTATGATTAAATTCATTAAACCAGTGTACAATTAAGCAGTTTTTAAGAGCTTAAATGGCTAATTTCAATATTAGCTTTATCTAAAGTACCATTAATTTTTTAATTTGAAATAATTAACCATTTCACATTAAGCTCTTATATAAAAAAAAGATAAATATAAAATATGAAAATTAACCAAATGAGAAATACGAGATGGCAACGAGTAGTTGTAATGGAGGAACTGGAGGAAGGAAAAGGAATACGATTAGAAGAGGCTTCCGTATGTAACTTGAGCTTAATATAATATGGATTTCGACAATAGTATGTACATATACATGTGCAGTTTTCATAAATGCAATTGTTGGTATTATTTAATATCTAATTGTATAGATTACAGCGATATAAAAATTAAAATTAGTATATGTAAGGGTACTTAAACAAATAAAATATAAATAAATATAGGGTCTATTATTTTTACTTTCACTTTCCTTTGGTCTGAAAATACTTATTTCTGCTAAGAAGAGTGTGGTAAGTGAAAGTCGTGTGATGCACGCACCAGATTTTTTAATATCACCCATTAATTACAGGACATCCAGTATAATAAGCAGGCTCCTTGCACTGATGCAATGAAGAGGAAATATTAAGAAAAAAAAAAAATATATATTCTTGAAAAATATTCTAGGCAATGTTGTTTACAAGAAGGAAACCTATTTGGTTTCTTTTTATGTTGAGAGTTATAAATATTACTATCTAAAGTAAATAACAAGAGGTTTTACATTTTCACCATGGAGCCCAATGACAGCAACAAGTCCCCTCTCTTTGATATGTGCCATGACATGCTGAACTAAAACTGTAAGCCCGCCTGCAACTGGATGCAGTAGGGGGTACATATTCCTTAGGTCATCCTTCCGCTCCTCAAACACCATCGCTCCACATTCGGAGTGCAAAAATCCCAGATGACCTGCGACCATTTCCTCCTCACATTTAGCACGGACTGCAGAATAGGAACTGTAACAAGGTCAGATTAACTAAATCACAATATACTGATGTTTATACTACAATAAAATAAGAAAATACAATAGAAGATGCATATTTATCAGGTCTTATCGGCTGATTCTATCTGTAGTTTTTTATTAATCTACAAGCATGTTTATCAGAGGACAAGAGTTAAGTTTAAATTGTTTGTGTTCCACTTAAAACACTGCTTAATTTTTTGGGATATTGTACCACCTGTTAGAATAGTGGGACAGCATCACGAGTTGTGTGGTAATGTATTCAACTACATTATTTATAATATATCGTAATATAATATATGTACGGGAGTGGGGCAGCTCAGTGGTAGAGCACCAAGCTTCCAATGCTCGAGATCCCAGCTCATGGCAGAAAAATGATTTATTCTGTTTCATTGGCCGTGGGGCGACCACTCTATCCTGGGGCACACCCAGCCTTTACAAATTGGGTACCCTTAATTAAATAATTGATTAAGGAACAGTTTGAGTGAGTTCTGTGAAGAGGAGATGATATCCATATTTTAATTAAAAAAATTATGATAAGTATTTTAATTATCTTCCCTATGTGTTACCCTCAATTAATCAATATGTAACTTCATCAATGAACTCATATTCACATAAATTTTCAGATTATAGCTGTATGTTGCCTGCTCAGGTATTGGGAAAGGTATTGATTCATTTTTGTAACACAAAAAATACTGCGTATCCAAAAGTTCTTCAATTAAAACACTAAAACTTGTTTTCTTCCATTGGAATTAAAACAAATGCCTGGTACTCATAACAAATACTCATTAAGGCATTAAATTGGAGGTTAAGAACAACATACTGTATAAAATAAAGTAAACTCGATTAAAGCTTATTAATTTTAAGAATTATTTGTAGATGATTGATATGTTTATGAAAATTTATTGAATGTAATTACCATCTGAATTTAAATATATTTTAATATACACATTTTCCATTTTTTTTTAAATATGGAATTTCTCATATTTCAGTTGTTTCACATTGTGTGCTCCACAAGAATTTATTTAGATTTATAAATCATAAGTATTTAAATTAATTGAAAGATACAAAACCACAAAAATACTTAATACTCTTAATGGTTACGAACTAGATGTTTTACCATGTAATAAAATAACAACCTGTAATGAAGAAAATGGTGACTCCTCATATTTTCTTCATGAAGTCTTTGAGTGACCTTTTCCATGTATTGTGAGACATTACATTCTTGAAGATATTTACTAGCTTCACGCCTATAGTAGTCGCCAGTAGCTTGCAGAAATGGAGCTTCAAAAATGGTTTTATAAAGCTGAAAAATATAAACGTAATTACGTAGTTAAAAATATTAAATATTTAATGTTTCAAATTTGAATATTTCATTGAAATACTAAATATTTCTGAGTCAGTTGTTGAGCCTAATCCAAAGCTGAGAGACTTTATTATGTTATATTAAGTTTATTATGAATGTGGGTTTAGAGTTAAGTTTCTCGATCAATGTCTTGTAGAAACTTACTATGGTCAAGAGACTTATAAATGTGATGTGTGTAGATAAGTTCTAACATATTTGGAAATTTTTTTATCAAACTAAAGCATCCCTCCACCCGTGTTCAGGAAAAATATCATTCTTTAAAACACACTCATTGGTCAGCTATTGTTCTATTGTGTGATTGTCAGCATTTGGGTTTATCATGAAATTTTTCAATCAAAATAAAATTTCAAATTACCCAAGAACAAGTTTCAAAATTGTTATATGTTATAACAAATCACAATGATTTATGAAGTAAATTAAATAAAAGTATAGTTACTTTCCTGATAAACCTAATTTAGAAATATGTGAATTAAATGTCAGTGGAGGAGTTGAATATTAATTTTAATTTTATAATTATCATCAGAACCTTCCAAAAAAATTAATAAAAAAACATTATGTAAGTTCTAATAAATGATGTGTGGCTTTTTATCACCTAAAACTAACAAAAGTCAAATTAATTACAAAACTATCACAAAATACCAAAGAAACTGAACTTATATCATGTTGATTTCAAAGTAAAATTTCTTTTTCAGCCACACCTTGCAAAAAAATACAATGATATCAATGTACAAAGTCTACATCACGAATTTGGTCAAGAAACTTACTTAAGTTGACAGGTCTACTTAGTACGTGGTGATGGCTGAGTTGGTTAGATTAAAATTGCAATAAATAAAAGTTATATATATATATATATATATATATATATATATATATATATATATATATATATACATATATAAAGCCAATATTAGATGTTTATTAATGAAGGAGATGGTCCGGGGTTGAGGTCATAAATTTGTGACCGCAACCTCGGACCATCTCCTTCCTTCATAATGCAACGGTTAACTATTAAATATTCAATAAGATGTTTATTGTATGCAGACGACATCGTACTATTAGCCCCTTCCCCAGTTAAATTGCAGCGTATGATAAATCACTTGGAGAATTACTGCCAAATGTGGAACTTGCATATAAATTTGGCCAAGTAAAAAATAATAGTTTCTTGCAATGGAGGTAGACTATCCAAATATGAGAGATGGAACTTCGGAGGAAGCTCTGTTGAAGTAGTAAATGAGTATAAATATCTGGATGTTAACATGACCCCAAGGTTGGTCATGGGACGACACTTTGCTGAAAGAATAAGTCATGCAAAATTTGGTCTAAATTCTATCTGGCATAATTTCATAGCTAATAAAAATGACCCCTATTCAAGTAACCTAGGGGTGATTAGTTATGCTGGGCAGGTTTGGGGTTTCGAGCCCTATGAAGTTTTGGAAAGGTTTAGAAGATACTTCTTAAAAAAATTACTGTGTCTCCCAAGATATGCACCTAATTATATTTTGGCGCGCACGAAACCAGTCTCGCCTCGATATACTCCTACACACTTAAAATTCATTTCGACTATATTTTGAAAGTGCTGGAGATGCCGAGTTTTCGTTTGCCACATATCCTAGCGAAAGAGGTGATAACTAAGAGGGTTTATTGGTACCAAAAGTGGTTAGAATTCCAGGATAGTAGAAAAACTAATCTCGATACTGCAAATATTGCTGATCTGCGAGGAAAATTGACTGTTGTTAGACATAGGGTAGAGGACTTAGAAAAACAAAATAACCTAGAAAAATGTCTTCATTCAAGTTTTTCTGTTTACGCAGGGCTATGTTCAGTGGGCACTGTTATACCCTATCTTAATGATAGTTTCGATATTGTGACTATATGGTCAATTTTTGATGTAGGAAAGAGTTGCTCGATTTAAGCGTAAAACCATGGATGGTGGGGGACAACGATTGCTGTCCGGTATGTAACTCTCAAGAAAAAGAGAATACAATTCACTTTTTGGGGACTTGTCACATGTAAAATGAGAACAAGAGAGAAATGTTTTTGGGCAGCAGACCTGTTCCCCGGAAGAATTATTTGGTTTCTTAAAGGGTTCTAACTGGAAAGCCTTAAGCAATTATGTACAGCAGGTCACTTTGCAAAGATCTCAATTGGTCAGATAGTAAACTATTGATACAATATCGTATTTATTTATTGTACCTTTGTTTTATTGTATTTGATGGTTATTAATATTTGTTGTTGAAATTAAATTTCTTATTTATTGGATTTATGATGTATTTATGTTTGTTTTTTTGCAAACTCTATCTAAAAAAGTGAAATAGTGAAGGAAGCAATTGCTAGAATGGGTGTATAAATGTATAATAATACTGTGGATATATTATTACTCACTTATTTTAGTTATAAGTGTAATGAATATTTATTATTAATTCCACACAGACCTCGACAGACGGAATTTTCCATTGTCTATGTGTTGTTACTTGTATATGTATAGATATATATTTTAATGTATAAGTTTTTTAAAAGTATAATAAACACGTTTTCAATCATTCATTCATTGATCTCCAGTCTAGATTTCTTAAGGAACCCTTGACTTGAGTGTCAAACATTTGAACCAGAAGTATCTTCAATCAATTTTTTGGGCCTTGCAAACATTGATAACTTAAAATCGCCACAATGGGAGTGTCAAAATGCTTTTTGAGGGACTGCCATAAAATAAGCATTATGAGGACTCAATGAAAGTTATTAGATGGTCCAAGTCATCATAGAGTTTCAAGAAAATAAAAAAAAAGCCCCCTTTGCCGGAATCGGATTCCACACTGGTAAAGCAATGGTGATCCAAGTGTCTTTGCCAAATCAGGATCTGTAAAGTATATAGTAGGATCACCTTGCACTTATAGAAAAAAAGAGGTGATAGTGTACCTATCATAAGATCTGTCATCTGTCAAATATGATATTTCAAAGGGAGCGGCATGGGCGAGTGGGCTAACGTGTGTGCTGAATACATATTGTCCAGCAACCTGTTAAGATATGATGATAAAATAATTACAAGTTCACGTCCTGGTGCAGGAGGGCTTTTTAATTCAGGCATAAATTCCCTGCCCTCTCCCCTTGCCCTGGAAAAAAACCCTATAATAGCATAAAAGGTGAGGAAGGGGTGGAAAAAAAAAAGTGTGAAATTTCTAACTTTTATGTGTTTGTAAAAATATAGATCTACTATCATATTAATAGTATTTTACACTTATTACAGGTAAAATATTTCTAGTTCAAATAAAACACTGAACAAGTATAATATAGTCTTTTCCATTTCAAATATAACTTTTTTTTTTCAATTAAAATGTAAAAGATTTCATTTAAATTAATCCAGAAAGAACTAATGTTACCATTAGTTTAATTTAAAGAATTAATATTTGTAAAAGACAAAGGGAAAACGAATTTCTGCCAGCTGTACACCGCAAGCAAATTCGAAGACTACTGAGCTGATTTTTTATGTTTAACACAATAGGCAGAGTTCATTCCAGGATTATCCTCAGGACTTAACACTACCATTCATTTTTGTTTCGAAAGAAGGCTGATTAGAGGCTTCATACACTGATATCTGCGACTTTTCTCTGAGACTACTAGAATGATTTTCTTTTCTTATTCGGTACCAAAAATGCAGCCCACAAATGATCCTAAGAGCCTGAAATTACTGTAATCTATTTCCTTTAAAAAAAATGTATACAATGCAACATATTACTGTCTTATATCACTGTAAATGGTACAAAATGTTCACTAAAATCTGAACCACACTAACCAACCTTTCTTAGTCTAAGTTAAAAGTGGCAAGCCTATAATTTGCTATGAATTTTAATTAATACCAAACTTATTATTTTTTTTTTAATAGAATACAGCTTTAATTTAAATATAAAATGACAGGAAAACACTTAGATGTCTAAGACAATTAAATATTAATTAATAATTTCCTTACTTCTAAATTATCTTTCTTTTATATTCTTGCACACCAACAAAGGAATGGATCACTCCTTTGATTATATCAGAGGAAACTGATTGAGCATCGCCAATTCGATCTTGATGGATTCCCTCTAACAACAGGCGGACCAGGCTATCTTTTAAAGGTTCTATCATATTTCTCTTCCAGATTTCTAGCCCTATACAAAGTATTCTAATTTAATTAAAGATAATATTTGGATTAGTTATTGCAATCATATAAAAATAAAAACAAAAGATAGATTTTATAGCTTAAGGGTTTGAACAAGGGGTTGAACACTAATATATTACAAGAATTGGAATGGTCCTCAAATTAATATTATAATTATGTTGAAATACCAGTTTGGTCACCATTTGTCACTTCTAACATATTTAAATATTATACTTATAGTTATAATAGGGGATTCTTTTCATTCTCTTATGCACACACTTGAAATTTAAAATTTAATAAATCTCAAATATATGGTTGATGCCGGGTTCAAATTTATGAAGAATCAAGGAAACAAAACAAGATTTTTCTATTTTCTATCAATTTCATTAACCTTACACTTATTATAATTTTGTATTCAAATATGCAATAGGCAAACAAATATACAATATATGAGATCAGATTATAAATCAATAGGCTGAATCCATGATGAGGATTCTCCAAGACTAAGTGATGAAGCAAGACTTTAATGCGGAAGTTGCCGAATGGCTCATTCTTATTACAATGTGCCTCATGACTTCTTTTGATTTAAAATTTACAGCTAATCGGCATGATCTAACAAGGTGTCCACACTTGCCAATTGACAACCTTTATAAACTGAAACTATGTCTTAAAGTAGCAATCAATCCACATAGGTTTACTTAATTAAAATAAACAAAATAACTTTGACCATCACTTAAAAAATTATAGGTCATTGACAATTATGAAATTCCTCAATTTATCCATTATAACTTTTTCACTTTGAAGTTCTGGGGAATGCTATTTCCATCTTCAGAACTTTCATTGTATAAACATACAATATTTAACTTATATTTTTATGTCCTCTGGTGTCATACATAAAATATTTGTTTTGAATTCTTTTAGCCTTGAATCAATATTATCAATTGGTTTCATTAATTTGTATCTGACACAACAGAGGACATAAAAATATAGATGAAATTATTCATATTTTTACAATAAAAGTTATGAAAATGGAGAAAGTATTCTCTGAAGAGTCAACATGAAGCGTTTCAATGAAGAAATCAAGGAATTTCTAAAACAGCCAACAGTGCGGTCCTTAGACTTTCGGCACTCCCGGCCAATGACATCATCTCTCCCAAAAATTAAATTTATTTCTTAAACTGTTTTATATTATGTAATATTTGAATTTTATTTCATTCAATATTCCTCTAATACAGTAGCTTTATTGATAGACTAAAATTAATTATTTTAATACGTTTTGTATTTTTATAAAATTAATAAAAAGTGGCGAGCACTTCTGAAGATTGGCCGGCGTCCCTAACGGATGCTGCTCCACGGATTCAGCTACGGATTCAGTCCTAAGGTCGGCACTGACAGCCAACTATTGAAAATTGGAAATTCTGAACCAAATTAACCAGAGAAGAAAGTAAAAAATTATACCTAACTCTCCAATTTCCATCTGTTCTTCTGAGTCTGGTAACATATTTCCATAGATGATTTCTGCTTCGGAAAGCTTCTGTCTTCTGATATGTTGCTGATTTAAATATCTGAAAATGAATTTAAAACTCAAGATGGGCAATACATTTATGCTATATCTTCAGTCCAGAAGCACATTTATTTACAGTAAGAAACCAGAAATTAACAAATAGCCCATTACCTTAGTTAAAATAAACTAAAAGCGATCTGTTGCCTTTCAACCATGAAGCTTCTATATCCCTCTCAGACAGAACAAAATTTGTTTCCTCGATTCAAGATTTTCTTAAATTTATCAGAACTATTGACTTTGATTTACTGACCAGGGATGGGCAGAGTAGGTAATTTCTAGTTGGCTTTATATACTTAATTTACATTTATTTAATTTGATTATTTTTTTTTTGTCTTTTTATACTTTGTGATGTATTTATCATTTTTTACTCTTCTTTTTTACCATTTTGAACTAAAATTGGTTAAAAAATTCATATGAATTACATTAAAGCTTTTGTAACATCCCATGCAGTATGCCTTTAAGGCATGTAGAGGGAGAAGGTAAAGCTAATAAATGGTCCTTATGTGAGGTTACCACGCAAGGAAAAGAATAAAAAAAAAAAAAGTAAAGTATAGTATGTTATAATTACTAAAAAAAATTTCAAATCAACATTTTATAAACCCTTAAAGCAATATAAAACAAATAGCACCAGAGAGGCAATTTGTTAACAAGATTATTTCTATGGTAAACATAAATCGAACAAAATTATTTAATACTGATAGCTTTTAAGAATACAATCTTTAACATAAAATATCAATGACTTGCATTGACAAGAGTCCCTTGGCAAGGTTCCGAATAAAATGGGTCAAGGATTATGATTCTTTATCATGGAGTCAACCAATTTTGGTAATTGAAATTCTGAACCAATTCCTAACTTTTCAAGAATTTCCCAAAAAATTCCAAACCAGCAACATTTTTATATACAGCAGTAATAAGTTAATGGATATAGGAAAATGTGCTACTTTTATACAATATCTACATCTGTGGAATTTATCATATTTAATTCTGATACATTTTATTAATTATTTCAAGGTTAAGAAAGACAACTGACTAAAAATGTATACGACTACAACAATGTATCAAAAAATAAAGTAAGATTGACACAATATACACTAAAATCAAATTCATAACTTATAAAAATTGACCGTCTTGTAAATGTATACTAGGATATTACTATAAATATATTAGAAATGTAAATGATCAAATATAGAAAAATTATAGTGTAGAAAAAAAATAAATAAAGAAACTGTAGTACAAAATATTTAAGAAAACATTCTTAAAAAAAGAATCAAGTTACAAAATATTTCTTTTATTATAATGCATGATGAAATTAATATAATGAGGGTATTCTTATTTAAATAATCTATTGAAACAACGTTTCATTTATTCACCTCAATTATAAAAATAAAATATAATAGATCAAATATATAGTAATAGAATTAATCACACTAAAAAAAAATTCTCCCAGAACTAATATCACAGCTAACATAAGGCATAAAAACACAAATGTCTTTTGTATATAATTTAGAACTTATGAAGGCACAAATGGGGAACTGACTTATAAAATTTACTGACATTACTGAATTACTGACATATTCCCACAATTCCTGATTGGTAGACACCCTATTTCTTGAATGAGGGAAAGTTAGCAGATATTGTGATCCATTATAAACAAAAACATTAAAGCATTATTTTAAATTGAAAACATTATTAAAACTTTACATGGGATCATAGCTGTTGGACTCTGCTCACTGTCATCCATTTAATTAGCAAACAATATCAACTTTAATTAGTATAAACTTTTTACTATTTGGGAGAACATAATAAGAAAAAAAAAAAGATATTCATACCTTTCCTTTCAAGAATAGGTGCTAACTACAAACTAAGGTGTCATGGAAAACTTAAAATGAGGACAATTTTTTAACCACAGTAAAGAAAAGGGCATAACTTCATATATAAATATAATTGATAATATATAATAATAATACGAACAAGTAAAGCCTATGTAGATAATTAATCCCTTGACTATATTCCATCCATGCCTGATAATAATTACGAAGTAAACTGGGTTCTCCAGCTCTAAGCACCTAAAATGTGATAAATAAGAATTACAGGCGATATCAGATTTGAAATTATAAGAATAACTTAAGATCTTACAATTACCTTGTCAAGAAGAGATTTCACATGTTTATCTAAAAAAAGTCTTGTTTCCTGATATAAACGATCAGCAAGGGGCTCAGGATATGCAACACACAGTGAATATACATCACTGAAAACATTAAAATATGCTTGTTATCAATTTAGAAATAACAGAAAAAGAAAGTGCAAGTTCATTGCAAAACAAATATACTTCTGTGACCTAAATACAAACTATTCCAAATTCATAACCTTCAATGCCATGAATATGTAAACAATGATAGTTATAGAAATTATTGAATTACCAAAGAAACATAATGCAATATAAAAATAACAAATCATTACCAAAAAACAAAACTTGAAGAAATTAATTTGTAACTAAGCATGAAATTAATAAATTGTAAATACGCAGTGGGTTGGATATTTCTTTCAAATCGCAAAGAAAAATATATATATAAATAGCCATTTGGAGGTAAAGGTTATACATGGAAATGATGACTTGCTAGAAAATGGAAAGATCTACCATCAAATAGAATGTTTGAACACTAATTTTACCTATTTAAATAATATAAATGGTTAGGTTTACTTTACCTGAATCTATCGTTCCAAGTTGCCCGTGGCACATTTCCAAGGGTTATTACCCCTTTCACCGTTTCTTGCAAAACATCCCATGTCTCTTGAAAATCCACTTTTTTGGGTTTCAGAGACATTTTATTTTAGTGGAGAAGAAACATAATACCTATTGGTACAAGATGGCTATTAGCAATAAAATATAAGTTTCAAATATTTTAAAAAGTTAACACTTCTTTAAAAGTCAAAAGGATTTTGTGTGAATATCTGATTACACTAAAATTATGTTCAAATTTATGGGATGAAACAATATCAACTAGGATATAATTAAGACCAACAACTGTAATTACTAAATAAATAGCTCACTTCAGGACGAAAATATCTTCCTCACAATTCCAATTTTGGAGCTACAATTAAAGTACCTACGAACCTCACATGAAAATATAATTCACAAACAGAAACCAACCACACTTGTATTCTGGGTACTGATCAGGCAAAAACGAATACATACTGAACAGTGCAGCCAGATTTGGTTTATACTTCGGTTGTATTGATATGGTAATTTGGTGGTTATTATACTATATTCAACCATGTGAAATTAGCAATACATAAAATTTTTATTTTTTTTCCAAATTCAGACATTAAAACTTAATGTGAGAGAATTTCCCTACCTGGAAAATAAAGGAATGAGTCAAGTGCGATAACCCTTACAAAACCTACTCGTTTATAGATGTTTTGAAATGAGGAAAGCTGGTGCTGGAGATTCTTCGCTGTTACCTGACTGTGTTTTCTCATACGGTTGATAATTTATAAGGGATAAATTATATTTTCAAAGAATGGCTGAAGAAAAAGATCCTGAAGTACATGAAATTGTGCTTGAACCCGATGCAGAACTGAGGTTCGAAGTTGAATCTAAATTGGATACAATCACCCTAGAGGTGAGTTACTTTGTCATTTATTTCGTAGGAAGTTAAAATAGGTAATATTTCTTCTCTTACTATAAAGTTAAATTTCATACTTATACTTTTGAACGCTATTTCAGCATTAGTTTTCTGTTTCCAAACACCATTGTTGAAAATTGGACCAAAAATTCGTCTAAGGATCTGTCCCTTGGTTCTTAAGTGGATTAGTTCTTTATTTTGAGAAATCACCCAAGATTCACTACCGTAGGCCAGAGCAGACCTTAAAGGGTTTTATAAAGTTACACTTTGGTATTACATAAAAGGTTACTTTACTTCTGAAGTGTTTTAGGAGCCTGAAATAGCACTTGTTTTGTATCCATTAATCTTCTATTTATTTTTTGCTGCATATTGCTATCAGAATTCACCTGTGAGCTTAAATAAATGATTTTTTTCACTTTCTTAAATGTGAAATCTCCAATTTTTAGATGGTCTAATTCTTGTTGCTTTCATATATTTGGTTTTTACCTTATTCACAGTAAGATCTCCTCATTGTGCGCCTTCTTCCCATTATATATCCCATTAATCCTAATAATAAGATGCACACAAGGCTGTCTTAAGCTTTTTGTAAGTTTCAAAATCTCGAAAGAGATTAATACTTTTCTTACCTCGACAGTATATTCCACATTCTTTATGGTTATTTTTATTAAATGAACTAGCTTGGAGAAAATTATAGTAGATTTATCTCTTCTTTTATACTGCTGACATAGACCTGTCTGATATCTTTATGTCATCATTGTCTCTCAATTTTCTTTTTTTTTTTATTGAAATGTTAACTTTTGAAGAAGATATTTCTATTATTGAATAGTCTCATGAGACATTTCAAACAACTTAACCATGGGTGGAGTGAACCGGCTCGATGAGGACATCTTAAAATTGCTGACATTAGTTAGAAAGGGTATTAGCCTTATTATTAAAAAAATCATGTCAGTTGTATCAACATTCAAAGGCTTTCGAAGTAGAACTCTTGATCAAGGTACAATTCGTAGAAAGAATTGTCACTTATTCGTTGAAAAACTGAGCATTTGATGTTGACTCAGGTTTCACACAAACATTACAAAAAGGATTGACTATCATTATCTTGACCCCCTAAAAAAATACCGAAATGTGTAAAAAATATTATGTAAGGTCTCTCATAAATTATTTTTAACTTTTCTACTCTTGAATTTTAAGTTTTAGCCATTTTGATTTTATAAAAATAGTGATATATCATGTTCCATGAGTTGTTTATTTATCAATTATCTTTATGTTTGTTTTTTCATTAAAAAAAGTTTTCTAATTATTAATAATTTAATCTACATCCTTTTGTTCCAATTACAATTTTGGGGTGGTGGGTGGCCCTCTTGGCAGTGATTTTAAAAACCTTTTTTCAATATGATAGAGTGTATAAAGACAAAACAATAAACTTTGTCTGTATAAGTAGGTACTAAAAGTTGATGAATACTCATTTCAATTTTCACTTGAATCATGAGATAATATGACCACAAAATCGATAAAAGAAGGTGGGCTACTGTGACCAGCACCACCGAAATATCAGAGTAACGATATTATATAGGCCAAACGGCCCAATGTTTTTGTAAGATCATTTTTTTTTTTGATTTTGCGACCATATTATATAAGTGGAAATCAAATGAGTATTCATGAGCTAACAGTACCTAATTAAATAGACAAAGTTTACCCACATTCAGATTAAAAATGCCCTAATTCCGAAAATTTTCGTAAACAAAATATTTGTAGGTTACGATGAAATGAAGCTATTCAGGAAGCTTAAGGCAGATCGTAATAATTTGATAAAACCTGATTTGTACCACCCACTATAAAGGAGCATCTGAAAATATATAAATTTCTTTTCTCGAAAATACATTTAATTTAAATACTTTATTTAAATTCTATCAAGCTCTCTTAATCCAAAAAATCCTTGTGTCCTAAAATGTATGCCTTAGCCGTCACATTTTTCTCTATTTCTATGATATCTCTCGCTTTGGATTTTTCACACACATTATGGGTATATGAAGAAGAACATCTGAAGCATGTAATCAAGTGAATGACATCCAAAATTTAGTCGGTAAAATGAAAGGACCAATAACAAAAACATCTGGTGCGCACATCACACAACTTTCAATAACCATATTTATTTATTTTTAGCAGAAATGGGTATTTTAAAGACCAGCTTAATAATACAGCAACAGTTAACAAATAGCAGTCATCCAAACAATTATAATATAAGTGCTTTCATCGGAATAAAACATAAACCCAAAAAAGGAGGGGATTAGTTCGGCTCCTAGTTTGTTTAGCTAATTTTGAAATAACCTCTATGCTTTGATTATAAAGTTTTCTAAAAAAATATTGTTTTTTTTTTAATGGTTTATGTCTTTTATCTAGTTGGCACATTTACCAAATTTCTCTTACTCCAAAGTTCTATCCTCTGATTAATATTTATATTTATCTTCACAATAAACTTATTCTACACTAATAGACAACTATGGTGTGTTAATTATAATATAATTTTGTAAATTTATTTTCTACTGATTTACAATTTAATTTTCTTTAATCAACTAAAATAAATAAAAAAATATTTCATTTTAATTTTTATTATTTTAAAAATAATTCTAGCTTAAAGTTGGTTTGGCTGAAATATTTGGTACTGAACTAGTTAAAGGAAAACCTTATACATTTACCACTGGAGCAAAACTGGCTGTTTTTACTTGGCAAGGATGTACTCTCGAACTTCGTGGGAAAAGAAATCTATGTTACATCGCAAAAGAAACTCCTATGGTAATATTTGGAAGATTTTGTCAATGTTTCCTTTTATTTCTTCCAAGCTATATTGCTTTACCTGAATATTTTTATTTTATTTTTAGATGTTTTATTTGAATTGCCATGCTTGTCTTGAGCAGCTGAGAATGAAAGCTGAGACTGAATCTGAAGTGAAACGGGGGCCTATAACTATGGTCGTTGGTCCTACCGATGTAGGAAAATCTACTGTATCTCGTATTCTTCTTAATTATGCAGTGCGTATGGGTAGAGCACCAGTTTATGTTGATTTAGATATTGGTCAAGGACAAATTTCAATTCCTGGTGCCATTGGTAAGTTTTGTTATTTTTTTTTTTTAAGATTCATCATATGAATTTGGAGTAAATGATGTTAGAAATGGAAATAATCATTATTGGTTATTGAAGGCATATAAAAAAAATAACAATATAGTTCAAAATCTGGTGCGGTGTGTGTATCATCAAATTTTTACTTTCCACCCTATTTTCTATAGAAATTGGTATATTCATATGTATGTTCGTGAATATTAAAATTATATCGATACCCTAGAATAAAAAAGATTAATGTTCAAAATATTAAAATTTGATGTCTATGAATTAAACCTTTTTTGTTTGTTGCATTTCTGACTTAATTAGCTAATAATGGATTTTTGTAGTATTATTTTGATATAATAAATTTATTTAAAGTTTATGAAAGTTATATATTTTTCGCTTTGTTGCAAAGTGATCTATAAAATCAAGTGATATTATGTTGTGCATAAGTTTTTTCTTTGTATCTATGTATTGTATAAAATATGTTTTCGTATCTATTTTCAGTAAAGATCGGCCCAATAGTTAAGTAACTGAGCTTGTTTTTTTACTTTTCCATAAATTTATTTTTTGGAAGTTAGATGCTAGAATAAATATTCTAATAATTTACACTAATAATTAAACATTTAAATAATAAACAATCAGATTTATGATTATATTTGGATAAAATTGATTTAATTTGTGTTTGTAGTACCAAAAGTGGGCAAACATTCTATAAAATTACCATTTTAGAATAAGTATTGTAGTAGAACAACTACAATTTTTTTTAGTTTTCCAACAGTGCCACGAATATTGGACTGACAAAGATAGCGTGACAAAAAAGTTTGAGACCTATTTCTCAAAGTACGTAAGATAAATGTTTGCTCTGATACAATTTGCTTATGCTTGTTTTTTTTGTTTTTTTATAGGTGCTATTTTAGTTGAAAGACCTGCAGATGTGGAAGAAGGATTTCCACACAATGCACCCCTTGTTTACCACTATGGGCACACAAGTATGGATAAAAATCATCAAACATTTAACCTCTTAGTAAACAAAATGGCAGAAGTAGTTCATGAGCGGCTTCAAACTAATAGAAAGTGTAAGCTTTAATGATTTTATCATTAATCTCTTTTAAATATTTTTCTAGGAATTTTAACTCAACATTATAATTTTTTTTTTAGCCAATATATCAGGTATAATAATCAATACTTGTGGATGGGTGAAAGGAGAAGGTTACCGACATCTGACTCATGCTGCTCAAGCATTTGAAGTTGATATAATTCTTGTACTTGATCAAGAGAAGCTTTATAATGAACTTGTCAGGGACATGCCCAACTTTGTAAAGGTTGTTCTTCTTCCCAAAAGTGGTGGTGTAAGTTAATTATCTTTCATTTGAAAATAATAATATTTTTTTTAGTTGAGAGTTAATTTCCAAATTGTTTTCTTTTGTATTATTGTACTAAGCACTTTATTATATATTCTCACTGTTATTTTGTATTTAAAATCTATACAATTTCACATAATATTGAAAGCAGTGAAGTATTATACAAATTTTTCCTTACTTTTATGAAAATACTTTGTAATTTTAGGTATTCCTATTTAGTATTTAATAGCTTTTTTGTAAAATATTTTTTACCTTAGATATAATCTTTTTTAAAATAATATGTTATAGGTTGTTGAACGCACCAAAAAATTTCGTATGAATTCAAGAGATGCAAGAGTAAGAGAGTATTTTTATGGTGGTAAAACTCCTCTGCACCCTCACAGCTTTGATGTGAAATGGTCAGATTTGAGGGTATACAAAATAGGTGCTCCTCCATTGCCGGACTCTTGCATGCCTCTTGGAATGAAAGCTGAAGATAATATGACAAAGCTTGTTGCCGTTCAGCCTGGTAAATATTATTTCCATAAAGTTACATTTTATTTCTATAATTGTCCTTATGATTTCGTAATTAAATTAGTGTTTTTTACCAATACAGTATACCAAGCTTCTTTTAATTTATGATATTTGTGACAAAAATCTGAACAAATAATATACTAGTTGATATAACCTTGTCAAATTTTACTGTTTCGGAATATAGGATATTGAAATTTTTGCTAAAGGAAGAAAATCCAAATTTCAAAAGTATACATCCTCCAATTGAAAACAATTTTTTTATTTTTTGTTTAAGTTTGGTAATATTGAAACTTGGTCTCTATCAAAACAGAATTTAAACCATTGTTCAGTTTAATTTTATACCTTCGATAAATATATATACGTATACAAACTTTTTTCCCTTTTGTATATTTATTTTTACTTTCATACTGCTAGATTAGTGAAAAATTGTAATCAGGTCAAATTTCTGATGTGTGGTTTTCACCTGATCTTTACGTTTAAGAGCCCCATTATTCTTCTCATATCTATTATTAGAAATTATTATTCTACCTGTTCTATAGGATAAACCATGATAATTGAAAACAACATGAAAAGATCTTAAACACTGTGCTTCTTGTCTGATGCCTAACTCTCTAACTATCTTATCTGAAGTTAAACAGAAATAAAGATGGGTGGGTCCCTCAGTCTCTTAGTCAAAGAAAATTCTGAGGAGTAATCTGACTTGGCATTATATATCTTTCAATGTGATTTTAATCAGTTGGATTAACTTCAAAAGAATTCCTAATTTGTCCATCCTCCCATATGACTTTTGGTGCTTAATGCTATTATGTATGTATTTGAAGTCAATGAATAAGTGGTGGATTGACAATTTTTAAAGGATGATTTTGACAGTAAAAATTTTATCAGTAGATCCACCTCACCAAAAGCCTGCGTGGTTTGTGTTATGTAAATGGTGTGTCAGATAGAGATGATATATATTACAAATAAAATAAAAACCTTGATAGAATAATCTGTTAGAAATTCGTAATCTCAATTCATATTGGTATCTTTGTTTTCTTCACACTCAGCAAGTTCGATTTGTGATGAAGAAATAGTTTATCTGTTTAAAAATGTTCTATCTGTAGATCAAGAGTCCTTATGGTTCTTTTTCAATGTGCTTCCAACTTCAAGATGTTTCATATGCTGCAAAATATATTAAGTTTAAATAGTATGTATTTTATCCTTTTCTCCTTCTGAATTATTTGTTGCATTCATCGAGATTCAAGAACTAGTTTGAATCGGTATCTGGGCAGACTTATTATGGATTAAGGTGAAATGCTATTAAAACTGACACTTTAGTTTCAAGCCCCTTCTCAGATCCAATACCAACTATCACACACTATACCTCAATGACCATCTCATCACTTTTTGCTTCTCAGTTAAAAACTCAAGTTTTTTCATTGACCGAACTATCTCCTGTCATCACCATTTCTGATGTCACTCAACAGTAAATTTTCACTCTCAAACTATTCCATTGCTTCATTAGTTCAATTTTCATGTCATATGTTTTATTTTTTTGTAGGCCCTAATCTTCTCCATCACATATTGGCTGTAAGTTTTGCCAGTTCAACTGATGACGATGTTATCACTACCAATATAGCAGGCTATATTTGTGTGTAAGTACTTTTTGACATCTACTTGGTTATTAAATTTAAAGTATTATACTATTTTTATTAATGAGATATTTTCTTTTTAGGACAAATGTAGATGTGGAAAACCAGACCCTAACAGTTTTATCTCCTCAACCTAGACCTCTACCAGATACTCTTCTCATTTTATCTGATGTTCAATTTATGGACAGCCATTAATACAATTATACAATTTTAATTTTGTATTTATTTTAAATATTTGTTAAAATAAAGATTTTATACCATTACTGTAAATTATTATTATTTTCTTAATACACTAAACTATTGTGTTATTTGGTAGGTTGGGTTATTGTTTATAGTTTTCAAAAACATTTATAACTCGTTAAAAATGTGCCCCCTCAAAAATTTGGATGGCACAACTTATGTCATTCAACATCCTTCTGGTCATCCCTTCTACTTGCTACTTCTTTGTACTTAATTCCAAAAAACTTTATACATACAAGTTTTCTTATTACACATTAGAGGATCAGATTTAGTATACTTATGTTCTATGTGACTTTTTTGATTGTATTTCTGCCAAATAATCTTTTAGAGTCATTATTTCTAACTTATAGCTTTTTAGTTATATTGAAAAACAGGTATTAGTTAAATAAAAGAAATCAAATTTACTGTAGTAACACCCATAACTTTGTTAATAATGATCAAAACAAGACAGGAACAAAGTCAGTTTCCAAAATGTAGAGAAACTATACTTCAAATGAAAATTTGTAAAACTTTTGACTGGAAAGCGAGTATTTGAAAACATGGGTTATTCACTTTTTTGTCTCTCATTGTAGTGGGATTTCAAACGGAGTGCATGCGTTCCATAGTTTGAGTCAAGAATGATTGGTAAGTAACTTGCTGATGTGTAGACCACTTTGCTTCTGAGCTTCTTGCGATTTTGAAGATTCATTGGTTTGAAAATATGAAACTAGAGTTTCTTTTTTTGTCTCGTGCTAAATTTTCCAATTAATGAAATAAATTCTCTGTCTCTCACTATTTGGAATTCGGCAGCATTGTAGCTTTTTTCAAGTCAAGCTCAGTTTGTAGTTGCCAGGAGGCTTTGATTGTTTGGAAGGCCGTTCAATATTGTATTCCCACTTACCACTCTCATCTTTGCTTTGTCTAGTTCCATATAGTAAGCAGTGCCAGCCTCGGTAGGAGAACCTGGGCATTTGTCCAAAGGCACCGGGCTGAAATTGCTGCAACTTATTAGAAATTTAAAAAGATAATATAAAGCGAATGAGAAAAAAATAATTTCAGTCTATTATTAAAGCTAATTGAGACTGTAGTCTATGCACAAATTGCTTTATACATTCTATATTCACATGACCACCTTTCATTGAGCAATTCATTAGGTTTTTTCAGTAACGACACAATCTCTAAAACTTCACTGTAACTTACAGTTTTTTAAATCACAATTTGCCAGTTTTAAGTTACAAATTTATACAAAAGGACATAGAGGAGAGAAATGAAACTCCGCAAATTTAATTTTGTGGGATCAGAATATGCGCCAGGTCAAGATTGACTAAAAAAGCTTAAAACCTCATTTTCCAAAGAGAAATTATCCTTACAAGCTTTTGTAGGGTGGTTGTCGATATAAAATTCTTAAAATATAAATATATATTTGTATTTATTCAATACAATTAGAGAAAAATTAAACAATGTGCAAACATTTTGAAAAAAATAAAATATTTGACTGGTAGGTCAAAATATAAATTATGGTAGTATTTTATACAATCAAAGTTAATACTGTAAGTAATTCTTGTTTAAATTATAAAAATTAAATAAAATCAGTATTTTTTCTTATTTATAAAGTAGTTGTGTTCGATCGCAGAGATGATTCTGCTTTCAATTCAATACATCTCAAGAAGGAGAAATTACAACACCGGAAGGTGGTTATCATTTGGCTAGGAGGATAGAAGGAGTTTGAAGGATTGAACATTCATTAACCACAGTCACAATTTTTTCTCTGGCACATCTCAGGTGACAGGACTGGTGGAGTGTCTAGGAAAACTAACATTTACTTGCTCCAAATCAAGTTTAATTATTCTAAAAGAGAAATAATTTATTATGTAAATTATGGTTTGTCTGTCATATAGACACCTCATTTCTTATATTTTTGGTTATTCCATCAATCATTTATTATGCATACATATATAATTCATTCATTATTTATTTTTTGGATTAACATACATTTTGAATGAATGTATACATAATCATTAGCTTTGTATTTAATGTTAGGATACCATTGTTATTGGGTTGAACCTAGTCATCTGCCAACTAAAGAATATTAATAATAATAGAAATTAATGTATTTAGTGGATTAAATTTATCATAATGTCATTAAATATTCATATTTGTCAATGCTTCATTATTAGTTAATATCAATCATTTGATACATTTATTTTTATTAATTCTCCACCATTAATTTTTTTATTTTATTTTATAAGAACATGTACCTAAGTCATTAGATGAAACTCACATGATTGATTAAATTACATGTGCTTTGCCACAGATGTCCACAGTAGGTTTAAAGTGAGAGGGGTATTTTGTGTTCTGAACTGTTAACCTTTTCAGTAAAACACTTTTAAAAGGGGTAAAACATTCAATCTTAGTTACACCTTTTCATAAGAAAACTTTCATATAATGGTTGTTTTAAATTAAATTCATTATATTAAACTATCTACATGTCCCTCCTAAAAAAATTATCAGATAAGTTAGATGCTATTTTAAATGAGGAAGAAGTAAAAGATGAAACACAACAGAATCATTCAGAAACCACTAATGTTAGACAAAAGAAACAGAAGAAGCCAAAACAAAATTTTGTAATTGATGATTGGGAAGATATGGATGAGGAAGATGACACTCCATTTTTGGTATATAAATAAATAATATAAAGAGTGCTTCTCTTAGGTTATGTTCAAATTAGATTATTTTAGTGCAATAACTTATTTCCTTGTAACTTGTTTTTAAGTTCTTATAGAAAAACTTCTTTGATATTTAATTATTTAAATAGAAATTGGAGGTACTGTTTTACACCAATAGTATTAATAACTGATGACCTTGTTACTTTATTATTTTGAATGAGATAATATAATGTAAATATATTTGAAGTTTACTTCAAACTTGTATATTTTGTCACTCTTCATTATACATAGCGTTTATCATATCTCTAGCTGAAAGACATAAACAATTTTCAAAGACTTTTTTTATCTATTGAAGCTAATTATTTGAATTTCTCAGTAAATATTTTCTCCAGTCTTCTTATAATAGATTAATTAAAGAGTGAAAAAAATCATCACCTAATCGTACAGGAAAATAAATATATAGATAGCAAATACATTTTTTAAACATGAACACTTACATATTATTGATATATTTATTTTAGAGTGTTGGTAAGAACATCAAAATGAAGTCAGCTGATCCTTTTTTTCCTAATGATGTTACTGCACCAGAAGGACCAACCAGAGTAAAATATTTTTTGTATTTTTACATTTAATGAATATAAGTAGCTAAAAGTTGGTTGCTAATAAAAAATATTATTAAAAACTATTACTTTTTTCAATTTAATTAACTGATCTTTATTATTAATTAAAAACCTTTTTATTTATAAACTTTTTTTTAACCCTAGTAGATGGAGGGGAATGGTTTATGTGGAATTGGCCAATATATTGACCATTCACAGCTTTTCTTTTTATATCACATTATATTTTACAATTTAAGAGCTTTCTTTAATAATGAAAGCATAAAATTACTATCCTGTTTTCTATTTCATTTTATTTTGTTTTTAATATCTATGTGATGTGTATTGAAATTCTTTGTGTTATTTCTAAAGTTCACTTCTCTTTCATCATTCTCATATACATATCGTGCTCTAATCATCCATCTTTTCCTTACATTTGCATCTTTATATAATATTTTCAGATCTTCCTCAGTAATAGTTTATAAAATTGCTTAAAAAGAATTAAGTTGTTGGATTCATTTAATTGTTATGTTTTTATTTTTGATGATTTATGTAATTTTAAAGTGTATAAATTGTCAATTAAATAATCTTTTTTTAAATAAGTGACCATTATCTATTGCCAAGGTGATAAGAACGAAAACAAATTTAAATTGTTTTTCATAAAAATAAAATTGTGATGTTTAAGAAACAGATACGCTGATAGCGATAGGCCAAAACGTACATGTAAATTAAAATTACTACACAATAATGTCTTTGATTGTGACAGATTGTACTATTTCTGAATAAATAAAAAAAAAAGCTATATAATAAAAAACAAATTTTGGGACCGAAGGTCAAAAAAACTTGTTATGTATTATTATTTATTCAAAATTCCCTTTCTGCTTTCTAGTTCCATTTTCCATTTTAGTTCCATTTTATTTTAGAGCTATCTCTGCCTAAGACCTGTTTTATCTAGACTGGCAGTTAGGGGAGCCTAGAATTGAAACCTACACCTGGATCAGCAACCTTAATAATATATTAATAATCTGTCACAATTTATTTTTGTTTGTTCCTTAGAAGTCAAGAATAAAATCAAAACGATTAAAAGAGGAAGATAACAACGGGAATAAATTGGAAGAGGTAAACATAAATTCAAATGCACTACCTCCTGTGTTAAAAGGATTAGAAAACTCTGAAGGCTTTGTTGAAGCCAAAATGGTTGAGTTGAGTAAAAAGATAAGAGAGCTAAATGCTCAGTTGAGCTGTACCCAAAACAAACTAAAAATAGCAGAATCTCGTGTTGTTTCTCAAGGTAAGATTGTTTATTTGTTATTATTCAAATTTAAAAAAACAAAAAACTCATTTTTATAAAGTATTTTTCTATTCTTCAGATATTGTGTTTTTCCTTCAGAATCGATACAAAAAGAAAGTATAGAGCCTAAAGAAATATCAGAAGACAAGGTAGCTAAGCTCGAATTAGAGTTCAAAGACTTGAATGATAAATACCAAGTGTGTAACACAAAGTTATGTGAAGCTAGAAATCAGATTCAACAACACAAGCATGAAATAAAGCTCTTAAATAAGGTAAGAGCTTTTGGTTGAATTTCAATACAATGTTTTCATGTGACTGATATTAATTATCCACTTTGTATTACTCTTTGCTTCATTATCTATGATCATTTTATGTTCCTAAATACATAAATTATTATTGTTCTTCCTCTAAGGCTCTTGCAAGTGAAGTTGGTGATAATTTTTCAATCCATAACGTTACGAGTGAAGGATGGAGAGGTAGAGCTCAACAGATTTGCAGTTTACAACAAAAAGTATCTGAACTTTCAGAAAAACTCTCATTGACCAGCATACCATCTATAGAAAAATCTGTATGTGAGTATAAAAATTATAACTTAATGAGTTATGGAAAAATTTGGACTTCAACTATTTCTTATCTTCACAATCCTGTGATAACTGCCTTATGTTATTTCATTTGATAAGCTATGTATTTATTATAAGATAACAAGTTTTTCAATATAGCGGCCGTGCAGTCATTTGAAAAAAGTCAAGACAAAGAACGTATAGCATCGCTGTCAAAAGAACTTGAAGAGTTAAAAGTTCAGCTAAGTGAAACAAAAAGTAAAGGGGATCAGGCACGGGCTAGAGTCAATGTTCTTTCAGCAGATATTTCAGTTTTAAGGACAAAGTATGAGACCCTGGTCTCAAAAAATGATGAAGATAATAAACTTATTAACACATTAACTGTTAGTAATTTTTTGCTTCTTATTAGTTTTATTACATTTTTAAATATTTTTGCAACAATAATTTGGCTCAATTTTAGAATAAACTAGCACATATATCCCAAAAAAATCATGAAAAAGAACTTCATTTGGTTAGAGCACATGATGATCAATTAGCAGCTTTGAACACAGAACTAAAACAGGTATTTAATCTTATAATTAAATTTTGAATAATATATTGTCTATGAATTAAAACACCCTAGTTGTACATTATTATCAATATTCTTTGAGGGATTTTGAAAATAACTCATTAGTTTGCAATCCACTTAAGTAATTTAATAAATTATTTAGCAATTTTTATTTATTTATTCCTCCCTTCCTGCTTTTAAACAACAAATATTTTAACACTTTTTTTTTTCTAAAACTTCAATTTCCTTCAATTTCTGTTCAACATAAGAATTTATTATTAGTCTGAGGGCCTTCTATGAGCAGGTCCTATTCTTCCCAGATTAAAGTGTCCTGGCCCCAGAGAAGCTTTCCACCCATACACAAAATCTTTGTAATACGGGTAGTTCTGCTTCATCACTAATTGAGGAAGTTCATTCTCCGTGAGGCCATAGAGTCCTATTTTCCTCATCATTCTGTCCTCAGTACATCGAAGATGGTGCAGTTGACGATAGTGTGGGTACTTCGCAAGTGGGACAAAAGAGATCTATGTCTTTTCCAAGACTATGCAACTTAGTGTGGAAATTCTCATGCTCTGTATGGATTTGAGAGACCCAGTAGTCTGGGAGAACCCACTTGGCGTCCGAGAGACTTTGGACGGTGGGGAAATATTTTCTTAAGGTAGCTCCTTTCGAGGTTGTTACTCACAGCTGATTCCTCTCATTTGTGCTATTCTCTCGGATAATCACTTTTCATTTTCTGAGATCTTCTGCAATCCTCACCCGGATATTCTCTGGAAGACCTACTGAGCCTTCTCTTTTGAACTTCAATATCAATGAGTCTTCTGGTATGAGAAGGTTGAGAGGTACCCCTCCTGCTAAGATCTGCTCCGCCTTATATTATTTAGCAATGGTGGAAATATTATTGGTTGTAGATTATATTATATTCATGTAATTTAATAAAACATATTTTACAATTCTTTTTTGGTTGACCCTCCAATTACATATTTTTTACAAAAATAAAGTTCAATTTTTCAGTTTTTCTTTTTTATTTATGTTTTAAAATGATTATTGACGATTAATCAAGATAAAAATAATATAATCACCACTATTAATAAAATGGAATAATTTTGATCAGAACTATACATTAAAATATTTTTGATGATTTTGTAAAATTGAATGAAGTTCACTTTCTCTATTTTTCATGGATTGAACATTCTCTGGCATTAAAGCTTCTTCCACATTTTAACAAGTTCATTACCCAGCATGAATCAGTCAAGTTAATTTTTTCTTAAATTAATTAGATATTTGAATTATTTTATGTTTTCCTGTATTTTTCCTGTTCCAATCTTCTGTTAAAAATGGAAATTCTATGAATTACTTGTAAAATCTATATACCTTGACCAAAGAAAGAACAAAAAAAAAAATGTCAGTTATGTTTCCATGGAGGTCCCAGGGTCAAGAATATTATGTTGCCTATATCATGCATTTTTATAGGTTTATATCTTGATAATAAGTATTTTTTATCTTGATGACCTTAAATTAAATTTGAAAATGATATTTTTCATTCAGTGAAGATTATTTCTTATCAAATATTCACTGCTCAAATTACTAATAGTTCATCTTACAACTAAACTAATTCATACATTATCAATGCAGCAGACACAGGTGAAGTTGTATTTGTCCAGCTCAACTGTTCTTCCCCTCTCCCTCCTCATGGTAGCATGTCAGGCTACCAATACATTTTTACAATTCAAATTTTTGTTTTGTTTTTTTTGTGTAGGAAAAAGTGAAAACTGACCAACTTCAAAAGATAGTTACAGAAAGAGATGCAAGAATAAAAAAAATTGAAGAAAAACTCCAAGCTTGTCAACAGCAAGAATGCCAACTAAATCCCCAGTAAGTTTTATTAATGGCTGCCAGTTATCAGTTATTAATTTGGCTTATAATTAGTAATGATATGATTCATTTTTCAGAAATAAAAATGACGGTGTTGTTTCAAGGCCTCAAACTTCTGGCTTAGGGTCTGAAAGGCCCTCTACACAACAATCTGTGAGCAAGATATTGTTCTCTCTCTCTCTCTCTCTCTCTCTCTCTCTCTCTCTCTCTCTCTCTCTCTCTCTCTCTCTCTTTCTATATATATATATATATATTATATATATATATATATATATATATACACACACACACACACACACACACACACACACACACATATATAGATGAGCCTTTACTGATAAAGGAATAAATAAATATACAGGATGGTGGTGATTGAACATGTAGATTGAACAGCCTGTTCAGATTACCAAAGTTTAAATTTAAAATGATGGAAAATATACGCATTATCATTTAAATATAAACTCCTAGCAAACTAAAAAAAATGTTTTTTTAAAATTCTCATTTAATGTATGTTGAGTCTCTGATTTTGTTGCTAAAGAAAACCCAAATTCTGACAAATTTCTTGAAAGTCAGATTTTGGTAGTTGACATATCCATTCGTCCTCTCCAAGCAAGTATTGAATACCTTATGGTGTTTCTATGATTTATCAATAATAAAAAATCTGGTGTGCGCAAAACACAACTTTCACTTATTCCTCTACTTTGAATAGATATTATTTTCTGGCAATGTTGGACTATTATAAAATTTTTGAAATGAATTTTAAACGGAGCTATAGCTTAAAGCTTACAGATGGCAAATCATTAAGACCATTAAAATTACAAAAAGTCTGTTTATTATATCGACGGTAGGCAATACAAATCTGGTTTTATGAACCACGTAACTTCAGTCTCGTAGGATTGTGTGGGATGGCCATTGAAAAAACTAGATGCAGGGTGAAGATACAGAACACTCTGTCAGAACAATTTGAGGAAGTGGCAGGTGACCCTCTTAAGACCAATTGACACTTATTTAGGAGAAACATGAGTCTTGACATAGGAATGCGAGAAGATCCTCCGGATCTGGGAAAGGAAAGTCCTTCGGCAAATCTTTGGGCCGATATGTATAAGTGGCCAATGGAAAATAACAGATAATAGAGAACTCCAAGAACTGTATAAAGAACCAGACATAGTCACTTACATTAAATCAAGCCGTATAAGATGGCTTGGGCACGTAGAAAGGATGGGTGAAGATCGATACCCAAAAAGACAATTATATGGTAAACCAGGAGGCAAAAGAAGGAGAGAACATATACAATATGTATATGTATATATATATATATATTCCTTTATCAGCAAAGGCTCAACTGAAATCATAAACTCCTTCAACACATCTAAATTATGATCATGTATCTTCCTTTTCAGAGAGTCATTGTCGATAATATTATTTGAAGTTTTAACTTTAAAAAAGATTATTTTTCCAATTTTTAAAAATCCTAATAAACCTTTAACTATTTGCTGTAAAAGTTGCCTTGCCATGTTAATCACTTCAATTATTTTATTTTATTTTTAGTTGAATAATTGCTCTTCCTACAGCCAGTCAATAGAAGTTGAAAGATTAAGATTAATGGAACTTATAACTGTTCTGAATAAAAGATTAGACGAAGAAAGAAAAACTCTTGATAAAGTTCAGGTAAGTCTTTTTTAATGTAACTTCAAAACAATATGCATTGCATTGTAATTATTAACATTTTTTTTTGTTCTCCCCTTCTTCGACATTTAGGCTGAGCGAGGGTTTTCTCGGGCCAGGGGGTAAGGGTGAGGGATTAATGCCAGAGAAAAGAAGCCCTCGGCACCGTAATGTATAAGGGCGCTGCATGTCTGCAAGGACGGGTGATAATGACGTATTGTTATTACAGATGCATAGAACCATCAGACCAAGTCACCGGTTAGCGACGCTCCTAGATTGGAGCCTTACATTGTTATATTGTTATGCAACAGCTCTCAGTTCATCTACCACAATATCCTGGCGGGCTATATAAAGCTTTTTCTTTCTTGTATTTTTATAGATTCACTATGGAATCACTTACACCTGTATTTCTTTTGGCCAGGCTTTATTTCGTATTTTTTATTTGGGTCGTTTTATACCATTTACTTAACCTTCAGGGCAGGCGACCATATCTATATGTCTTTCATTAGTGTTAGCGAGGGAATTTATCCAATTGATAAACGGTTACGACCAACACTATCAAAATTGTGCATTCCCCAGGATGGCAAAGGATCCTTCACTTCCTCATCCTGTCATATCTGGGCTCTTTTGAAGATAGTAGTGCCTGGACAGTCTCGCCTCTCAATGTGGGTTGGACTAGACTTCTCGGCCATTTTACCATACATATCTTAACTATTTATCTGACTGGGCTCATAGTAGCCTACATCAGCAACTTCCAATTTAGGCTGCACATATTGTTTAAGGTTCTCTCCCTACTTCGCTCTTACAATATTTTGGTTCCTTGAGCATCTCGTTGGCTACTTCTGTCTTATGGTTGTTGAACTAATCAATTCCCTGATGGCCCATGATTTCTTAGGTACGCCACAGCCATGCTTTTACATTCTGTTTATTATATTCTTAATTCATTATTTAATCGATAAGAAGAACACGTCAATACCAAGCACTTACCTGACGACTTCTAAGGAGTTACAATTTGCATTTGTATTTTTGACTGTTTTCATTAAATTTCACGTTTATTGTTTAAAGAATCATTGCCCACAGTTTCATATGCTATTGGTAAAATAAAATAAGCCATTAGAGACAATACAGATAAGACGTGCGTTTTGAACTTTCTGATTATTCAAGAAGTACAATACAAAAGTAAAATCCGGAAAATCGACACAGTTACCGAACTGTTCCTAATTTCTCGGGTTATAGGTACTGAATATGAATATTATATTTAAAATTGCTAGTGTAGTTGTTTGCTTAAAGTCAGAGGGCGGTAGTTACAGTTTGAGGACTGGTAGATAGGGTTGGGTATCAGTTGTAGTTAGTCTAGCCCCGTAGCTTGATTAGCTCAAGTAAGTCGAGTCATGCTGAGTATGGCCGGTAGCCGGTCTGTGCCGTTGCTGCTCAAGTTGAAGACTCGATGTTATTAAAATAAAAATAATTCATATTGGCAAGATCTAATTTAATAAAGTGAACAAATGTTTAAAGTTATCAGTTTTTAATGCCTTAGTGACGCCTATTACTTTTAAGAATGTGATAATCACCATGAACATGACCAGCAATAATGTTGGTCCAGTAGGATCATTGTTCGGTAATATTAACTAATATTTTTCTTGTCAATTTTCGATATTATACGTAATTACTTCATCAGCTGCTGCCTTTCTCCTTGACAAAGTTTTCTTTCCGTTTAGATTCTGTAAACTTCTTGTGGCCTCTTCATGGATACGGTTTAATCCACTTAGACTTTTCGGACCGAAATTCATTTGCAGTTGGTTTTTATCCCCGGAAGGAGTTTTCTTATAATAGTATCTGTAGCTCCTCGGCTGCGCACTCTTGGGTTTGATATCCTTTATTTTTTTATTAACCTCTAACGGATTGCACATTCCTTGTGATTCCAAAGTACCACCAAGTGTTTTCACCCTTATATCAGTTTTTGCCTTCGACTTTTTCGCTAAAGATTTACTCTTTCTCGTGTTCAGAATATCATTTATAACGGCTTCAATAGCCTTATAATTGTTAGTTTTGAAGTCCTCTACGTTAAATTTCTCGATATATTTGTTTGGTACGGTAATAAATCTTTTTTTCGACTTTTTGGACCTTGTAGTAGACGGTGCTTCGGTTGGTGACAACGTAGATCCTTCCGCTGGAGTTCCTCCACCAAGACTTAATGCTGCCAGAGACTCAACTACTCCAATGTTATTCCTCACTGTATTGGTAGGTTTTTTACCAACGAATGGTTTATTGGATATCGGACGATCTTTTCCAAAATTGGAAATCCAATTTTTCAATTGACCACTTTCCTCTTCCATTTTAAAACGAAATAAATAATATTTTAATGAATTAAATGATGAATTAGCTCACTCTTAAACAGTCTTGCTATTGTAATATAAATTTTATTTTTAATTGGCACTAATGTTGACGAAAATATCATTTAAATTGATTAATAACCTAATTTTTGTATCATGTGGAGTTCTATTGTTATATGATTTTGTCTGTATAAAATAATTTTTTGTTTCATTGAAAGTTCACACGTGACGGATCACACATGTCATAAACATTTTAGAATTTTTTTTTTACTCTGAAATGTACTTGCATCTTTCCGAAGAGTTTTTGAAGTTAGTTTGATCAGCTGTGTTGCATAAGTACATGAAATACATTGATAACTCATGAATTAATGTGTGAAGTCTCTCCTTCGATAGTTTTTATTTATTATTTCGTTACATCACTTCTAGAAGTTTCTCTATCATCATCTCCATTCGCATAAAAATATACGCTAATTAAGGAAGAAACTTTTAGTGCGCATGCGTCAAACAACGACTTGGATATCGTTATATACCATCACGATGTCAATCTTGTTTTTATTATCTGAAAGGCTTAGCCAAGATAATTGTGGATGTCATAATTTTATTGTTTATTTCGAATAAATAAATTTTATAGATAATGTTTTTATAGACATTTTTACATAACTATTCAGGCGGTAACATTTATATAATAGAAAAACATTTTATTTTTATTTTTAGGTTCTACAAACTAAGTTCTAGAAAGGTACCTATGTTAGGAATGCTGCCTCCCTCCCCTAATGTGTAATACATAAATATATATATATATACTTATAATATTCAATCGTTTTGTTAAGATATTTTCAAATATATCGTTACGCATTATATAAAATGCCGCCATTTTTTTTTTTTTTTTGGCTCTTCCCACTCCAATCAAAATAGAAAGTGCGCCTATGATGGTAAGGTATGTAAATATAAATAAAATATAATGATAAGTCAGAGAGGGAAAATAAGGCGGCAAAATATCAACAAGTCACGCCAAAGAAAAAAAAAAGATAATAATGAGAAGTAGTACATTTTTTTTAAATTATCGATAACAAAGAGGAAATGGACTGTGTGATACATATGTAAAAAAAAAGATATATATATAATCAAATAAGACAAGTATATGAAAATAAATAAATATAAATATGAATATGAATGAGACAAGTAAAAAATAAACTTAAAAACCATTGAATGGAAAGTATCTTTAAACTTTAATCACTATTTTTAACTTGATGAATTTTCTCTGTGAAATCAGAACTTTGTTCGCTTGTTGGAACTAATTTGATTTATAAAAGGCTGTGTGTCATTTTAGTCCACTTAATGTGTTTTTATTTTATCGATATACGTATCAAAATTTACAAAAACGTTCTTAAACGTTCAGCTCCATTATGTGACCTTAGTGGACTTTTGCAATAAACTGATGATATAGAATATATAATATATACTCAAATTTAATAATAAAATGTTATAAAGTAATGTTGACAAAGTAATAAAGTAAAATTTGGCAAAGAATAATGCACAGCACCGCGTTGCCCGTCAACCTTATTGAACCTGAATATTGATAAAATAATATCGGTGCTGGGGAGGGAATGGAGCTTTTAACTTTGACAATAATCCCTCGCCCTCACCCCCTCCTCCTCTGGCTTGGACAAAACCCATATAGCCTAAAAGGCAAAGAAGGGGAAGAGAAAAAAAAAATATGATTATTAAAATAATGAAATGGAATATTAGGTAATATTAATAAATCGGACAAATAAGTAGCACATAAAATAAATATGGTGTGGTAATCGTTACAAGATGATATATTTAGTTGAAAATGAACTAGACATATTAATGATTTAACTGACAATTAAAACATAATTATGAACTTTTAATTGCTGGTTAGATTTTAGTCCAGTGGTACAGGCCCCTATTTATAAAATTATTAACATCCGGCTGAAACTCCATAAATAACTTCATCTCATCGTAACCTACAACCTAAACTTTGTCTATTTAATTAGGTACTAAAAACTCGTAAATACCCATTTTCTTTCCAATTTAATCGTTGGATAATTTGAGCACATAGGCGAGAAAAAACGTAGCCTTAAAAAATAGTGAGCCATTTGGCCTATATAACCTCGTTGTTTTGACAATTTGAGGATGTAGGCCTCGCCGAACGGCTCGATATTTTTGAAGGCCACATTTTTTCTCGACTTTGTACTCAAGTTACGCTTAAAGTGGAAAGCAAATCGATATTTACAAGTTTTTAATATCTAATTAAATAGACGAAGTTTGCCGACCTCCAGATTGAAAACCTAATTCCGAGAATTTTCGTAAATAAAATATTTGTAAATTACGACGAAATGAAAGTTATTTACGAAGTTTCGCCCGGATGTTAATAAATTGATAAAAAGGGGTCTGTACCACGGATTATTTATTAAATTATGAATTAATTGGGTATAATTAATCGTGCCTTCGCGACCATTGTTAATTTTTCAATATCTATATTAAAAATGGCTTTTCTTTAATTTATCAAGTAAGAAAATTATTATTCCTGATTGTCTGGAATCACAGGCGGATCTACGGGAGGAGAGGGGGGGAGGGGGCTTTCGGGCTGAAGCTCCCCAAAATGGTAAAATATAACCATGTTTTACAGAAAAAGATACTAAAAACTATCTCTTAAAGTATTCTTGTTCGTTTAATTACATTTAATAGGACTTCAAGAACCACTTAAACATCATTTCGTATAGGTAGTTAATTTCTTCCTTTTTTTTTTAATTAATGAACTTATATGAAAACAAATCTTTCGGGCTGAAGCCCCCTCCCCCCAAAAATTAAATCCTGGATCCGCTAGTGTCTGGAATAACTATATAAATAAATAACTACAAAGAATAATTTAGTCTATTCTTAACAATAGGGGAATTTAAAGCAGAACAAATGAAGTATAACAATGATAATTGATGGGTAGGTTGACGCCTTTACGAAAATAGAGAGGGCAGGTTGGAGCGATCCGAAATTTCCATGAAAAGAGGGGAATAATGACCCATTTTGCATGATAAATCTCCCGACTTTACAGCTTCGTTTTTCCCCACTTCACAATCGAAATGTTGAACTCAAATCAGTGATGCTCGCTTAGGAAATAACATTATCTTGGACAGAAATGACTAGAAGCTAAAAAATATTATTTTACGCATTTCATTCTTTTTTACGAGCATTTACGGAATAATAGTTATAATATAAACTAAAACTAAAAATAAACTTTTTTGTATACTATAAAAAATAAATATACAAATAAGATGTCAAAAGTGTGACCAGTCATTGACTATAAAACATGTTTTGGAAGAATGCCGTTTTTACACCGCAAGGTTAAAAGATCTTGGAATATCCCAGAATATTTCAGCATCCCTGGGAAATCAAGAAGAAATGGTTACCAAAGTTATCAAGTTCCTAGATAATGAAAGACTTATACAACATATATGACAAGTTTATAAATTATGGCCCTTTGCAGATTTATTATTATTTTTAATTTTTATTTTATTTATCTATTTACTTTATTTCGTTCTATTTTTTTATTTTAAAAGTTCATTTGGTTATTAATTTCAACTCATTTATTGATTTTATTTCTTTTTTTTTAAAGTTTATTTATTTATCTATTCTATCTTATTATCTATAAGTATCTATTATTATCTTTATTTATTTATTTCATTCTATCAATCCTTTTATTTAATTATGTTATTTGGTTATTTATTTATTTAGTTATTTATTTAATTATATTATTTTTATTTATTTATTTCATTCTATCAATCCTTTTATTTAATTATTTTTATCCTTTTTTTTTATTCTTATTTTTTGGACCAACCATCCAAATAGTAGTATTATTTAGTTAATCGGCCGCTGATGACCTGGATTTTTTGCGCCTAGACATCGAAACAAACAACAACAACAAATACAAATAACTATTTACCGAACAATAGTCCGCCTGAAACTTTGTAAATAGCTTCATACCGTCGTAATCTATAAATATTTAATTTACAAAAATTCTAGGAATTGGGGCGTTTGAAATCTGGAGATCGCCAACTACGTACGTCTATTTAATTAGGTACTAAAAACTCGTAAGTAACCTTTTGCTTTCCATTTTAGCAACATAATTGAAAAAAAATGTGGCTTACATAAATATTCAGCCATTTGGCCCATACATCATCATTATTTTTACATTTTGGGGGTGTAAGTCACGCCAAACGGCTCAATATTTTTGAAGGCCACCTTTTTTTCTCGATTTTTCACTCTAATTATCTTAAGCAAGTGGAAAGCAAATGGGTATTTCCGATTATATAGTACATAATTAAATAGACAAAGTTTGCCGATTTTCAGATTGAAAACGCCCCAATTCCAAGAATTTTCGTAAATAAAATAGTTGTAGGTTACGATGTGATGAAGCTATTTACGAATTTTCAGGTGGATGTCAATAATTTGATAAAATGGGTTTTGTTTTGTTTTTTTATCACAGAAAAGTAAGGGTTGAAAATGTTTCGCCAAGCATAGTTTTTTAAATGATTTATCGTTGTTTAGTGTTAATTTTCAAGGTATATTCTTCTCTTGTTGATGATAAATCTTATAGCCGATGTTTTTTTCTTATAGGATCAGCTGAGAGTGGAGAAACAGAAGTCTGCAAAATTGGAATCTAAAGTTAACAAAATGGAATTAGAACGGGTCGGAAGAAACTACAGAAGACCCTCAGCCCGCCCGGATTCCCTCAGCAAATTCGAACTAGAGAACATGAAAGACCAGTAAGTATAATTGTAGTTACACGATCTCTAAACCATCGCGTAAGATATTCATTATTAAACTTTATAGATCAATATTATTGACCTACGCCATAGGCCTAGGAGGGACCGCATGTGGTATCTGTGACGTAGTTGCGGCCTCGGAGGCCACAGGCGAGCTTCAAATGTTTTTGCGCCATATTTATTAATCTAGTGCTAGAATTAATTAATAACTAATTATCTAAGTAATGACAATTTGAAAATTATTAGAATTAAGTTGAATGTGTATATGTACCCACATGTGTATTTAGTAATAAGTAAAAATAGCAACGTTAAAATAAAGAATTATTGCTGCTTCTATTTGCACTGCCTAACCTAACTGTGGCCTCTAATGATAATGAGGTTCCCCATCTATGGTATGGGATAAAATAATCAATATAATTTTAAAAAAAAAGAAAGCTACTATAACAATCATTAGCTGATATATTAGATCCATTTAACAACCGGAATGTCAAGCTTATATTGTCAGTCTAGTGGTATGTAGAAAATAGCTCCAATTTTATTAATTCATTAATATTATAATAATATAAATATTTTATATATTTGATCACTTAATGGCAATTAAATTCAAAATATATTTATCGGTTGTTGGTTATGGATTAAAAGAAAAAGGATTAATTGACATTAAATGGTCGTATTAACATTTTAAATTAATTCAAACAATATATTTGACCACTTGCTCGACGCTGAAAGGCACTAGGGCAAGCGAAAGAATAAGAGGTCCTACGTTCTTTTGTACTGGAATAAATATTTAAGCTGTACTTTATTTCTCTAAGACTTGAAAGTTTGAGATTGGTTTCTAAAGTAGGAGAAGGATTGAGGTGGGATAAATGTTGTTTTAAATATTACAAAGCGGACTTCAAGACTGTCTTTTAAAGCACAAAAATGTTCATTTTTCACGATATTTCATAATTGAAATATTTTCGGGTCGGGTGGCCGAGACGGCTAGCGCGTGTGAAGAGCACCGCGCGTTGCCTGGCAACTTGGATAGAAGATAATATGATAAAATAATACCGAGTTCGCCTCACGGTATCAAGTTTTAACTCTGGCATTAATCCCTCGCCCTCACCCCCTGGCTCGAGAAATAGCCATACAGTCTAAAAGGCGAGGAAGGGAGGATAAAAACAAAAATAATAATAATAAATAAATTATTGAAATATTACTATTCATGACAGTCATCGATGAACTAATAATACTTGAAAAAGGTTTATTAAAATAGCTCTATGATTTCTTGGACACTTCGGATACTATAAAAAGAAACATTTTGATATTTTTAACGGACAAAGCAAAATTCTGCAGAGATGGCTTCTATACTCTTTATTCTCATTTAGTAAAACAGTTGGATCTACGGGGGAGAGGATTTCAGGCTGAAGCCCCCTCCCTCCCAAAATGTTAAGACAACCATTTCTTATGGAATAAATATTAAAAACTTTTCTTATTTTTTCGCTCGTGTAATTTTATTTAATAGGACTTCAAGAATCATTTAAACAACGTTTCATATAGGTAGATAGTTTCTTTCTTTTTTCCCGCAGTAATAATGGTTGTATATGCATAAAAAATAAAGTTTAAGAAAAATAAAGAAACCTGCAACAACAAAAAAATAAATAAAATTAATGAGACTTCTATACGTTTACTTAGTGAGTGAACTATATATAACTAAAGCTCTTGTGCACCAAACCAAACTGGTCTTAAGCGAGTACTTTCTATAATACATTAATATAAGCTGCGAAATAGCTGTGTACTATTACTTAACAATTTTCAAACGGGACAAGCTATTTACCTCTTAAGTAAATTCATATTTTATCAGTCGTAGTAAAATATGAAGTTTCATCGATGATGTGTGTTCAATAGCCTATCTTGATAATGTTATGCTATATATACAAACTAACATGTTTCACCGATTTACATGGAACATAAGAGATATTTTTATAATATATATTGAATACATAAGGGAGATGGAAATCTATCTAATATGAGAGTTCTTACTGGTATACTACCTAGTATCGGTACGCCACAAGTTCGTCAATTTTTCATCAAATCCAATGATTGACCTCTCATTTTCAAGATATTCTTCTCCTTTCATATGCGAAAAATAATCCTATTCTACAAAAATGTCTGGAAAAAAAGTTATGAAGGAAAGAAACTTTTTTTGCGAATAACTAAAAAAGTATGCATTTTTTTCAGGATTGTATCCATGATACTTAGAAAGATTACTAAATTACCTACAGAACAAAAAAATCGGACAATTATTAACAAAGAAACAGTCCATTAGTTTTCGTATACTTAATACTTTCTTCCTCTTTAAAGATATTGTAATTATTATTCTACTACACTTTTTCTCCTGGCTGATATATTAACTTTATTATTTCTTAAAGGCATTTGTTTGTTCTTACATTTTATTTTTTTTTTTAATAATTTAGAAAATCCCATGATCGGGGCATTATTTTGTCTTTATTACTTTTATTATCTTTCCAGTAAGCGTTTAAAACTAGGTTCTAGCAAAGCAATTTGTACAAATATTTTGGTCTATTATGTTTAATGGAATATTGTAATCGACCAAGGAAAAAATATTAATTTCTTCCTTACATAATACATAGGGACTAATTACTTCCATATTGTTTTGCTATTTCTTCAGTAAACAAAATTTTCTGCGAATTATTCGCACAGGCCAACCAGTTAATTTATATTCTTTAATATAATGTTAATTATTATTATTATTATCTATAATATTATAATAAATTATTCCCTTTGTTAATTTAATCTAATAATTGAGCATTTATGTCTAGTTGCGCATTATTGAAAGAAAAATGTCTTGCCCTGGAGTCCAGATTGGAAAGATTGCGGCACGAGAAGGAAGAGGACGCACGTATCTTCGTGAGGATGGTGGAAGAAGCTCGCGCTGCGCTGAGAGACCAGATCAGGAAGTGCAATAGTTACTCCGCGTCTTCATGAACCAAATACAAATATTGTTAATTTGTATTTATTATAAAGATAACGTGTCTTCTTTATTAAGATATTTCTTTTTCTTCGAAAAACAAAACAAACTAATTATGGTAAAATTGTTGGTTCTTACTACCTTCCAAGTTCTTTTTATACAAACTTTCATTTTATTGGCTAAACAGTGGCTAACCATTACTGAGCAAAAAAATTACCACTAGCACATCCAGAATTTAATTTTGTGGAAGGAGGCATTTAGAGTTCTGCATTTTGGACATATATATGGCTTAGTAAGATTTGTTTTCGGAGCAACCACAGAGATACACCAATAATCTAGTTTTATATTGAGCTATAGTGGCTCTACCTATCTCACAGGTATCAATATTTCCTTGTATCCTTCCAAATCAGATATTACATATTACATCCTACATATTACAGAACTTGCAATGTAATATAATCTTCCATTCAATCCTGACTCACCCAATCTCGTCCTTCTGACTGCTATCCTACTTCCCACCGAGCTGCTGCGTTAAACAAATCTTCCCGATCCGAGCTCCCCCTTCTGGAACACCATCCCGGCTATCACCCGCTATTCTTCAACTGTCTTTCCGTTCAAATCTCTCTTCTTCAATCAGTTTTTCTAGCTATTTAACCATTTAACCACCGATGTTTAAGTAGTCTTTGTAGGATCTATAGTTACGCTTATAACTAGATTAAATATATATATATATATATATATATATATATATATATATATATATATATATATATATATACATATAACGACTAGAGAAATAACTCTATCAATCCTCAGAGAATGTACTTGCATATCTACTCCTTCTCCCTTTCCTTGCCTTTTAGTCTACACGGTTTTTCCCCCGGGTTGGAGTAATTATGCCGAGTTAAAAGTCCCACCCGGCACCGGGATTTGAACTCATATTTATTTTTTCATTTATAACTTCGGTTATCAGGTTGCCGGGAACGCATGCTTTGCACACGCATTAACTCGCTCGGCCACCCCGCCCCCCCCTATTGTCGCATATTTACTTAAACATCTTGGCAGATTGTTGGAAAATTGGACGTCAACGAGTATTTAAAATTGGTGTAGTAGTCAGATGCCTACACACGAAACTCAAGATTCGGAACGTGGGCTTGTACCAGTACTTATTATTTTATTTTCCTCCTTACCCTGCCTTTAAGACAACAGTACTTGGGATAAAATCTACTTACCAAGAGCCTTAAAAGTGTAATGGAAGGCTGCCGACTATTATACCAAGTTTAAGTGCCTTTTGACGTAAATTTTCCTAAAAATATACCAAGGTGTTTAAGTGGGTATGCGAGTACATTCCCCTTTAATAAACTAGATCTGAATTCGTTCAGATACAGTAGTTGTTTACTGTTCTTTATAAAAGTACAGTTTTTACTGTTTACTATGGAACAGCATATAACTCCGCCCCCGAGGATGGCTGGGATTTAAACGTGAGCTGTGAGAGATATGGAGGCGTGCTAACACACAATCGGAAGAGGTAGTAGAACATTTACATACAAGAGCTAGATAAGTATGACTATGCTAATGTGATTGGAGTTATTACTGTAGATCTTTGTAGATAGCAATCCTTGTACCTCACACCAACCTCTTACCTCACTGTCTTCCACAATTAGAATCTCACAGCTAATGTCTGTTTTAATAGGCACCATTACATTCTATTAAACGAAGTGAAGATAAAATTCCATTAAACTCTCATTGTAATAATATTTGGCGATTAGTTTCAATAAGGACTCGATGTATTTTCAAATATTTTACGGAGACAATAAAAAAATATGGTAGTGATGCATTTACCCAAGGCAATTCCACAGGTAAGAGTCCTTGCGATAACGTGCAAGTTCCAATATTCCTTATAGATATCGATATAGGGCTAAAGTATCGATATTACTGTATCAAATGATATCCATATTTGAAGGAAATTTCTGTGAAATCATTGAATAATTCATAAATTACACAATTAAAGTTTATTGAAAATGAAGAAAAGTGAAACAAGGATGGTATGATTGAATCATCTTATTAACAATTTATATATAAACAGTGCAGGAAAAATTAACCAAAATATACCCAGCAGTAAATAATTGACAGATAGTGTTGTCCAAAATCGGTCTTGGTCTTGCGCTTGAAAGACCAAGACCAAGACCCTACAAGACTTGTGGATGGCAAGACTCTTGCGGTCTAGCAAAGTCAAACTGAGACTATTTTAAAACATATTACGGCGTTTCTCTCCTCATCCTGGGAAATGATAGTAATACCTCTATACTATGTAGTGGTAACATACCTACCTTGCCTATATTTTTGAGGTAACGGCGACAAAAAGTAGCCAACGCAATTAATGTGTTCAATCAGATCAAGTTAAATATTCGCTTTTTGACAACTGTACATACCAAGATACACTTCCCTGTCCACACCGTATACGTACAAAATTAACGAAAACAAATGTTGTTTATAATTAATGCAAAGTTATTCTAATTTTCGGCGATGAACTCACAAAAATAAAATATGTATAAATGTAATAAAATATAGCACAAAATAAAATTTCTTTCTTGCAATTGTTCATGTTTTCACTTTTATCACGTGGTCTTAAGCCGTTGTTTGTTGTTGTTTTTTTGTTTTATTATTGAATGTTTGATTTTTAATTAAATTGATCAAAATGGCAGAGGTGAGGAAAACAAATCGAGACCCTCTAATGGGACGTCTTTAACACCAACTAAATCCATATACTATTTTTCAACCATCCAATTCAATTTAGATGAACTGTTGAGGTGAAAAAAGTTTAAAAACTGGAAAAATGGAGAAAATCCATTTGGTGGAAATTCTGAAATTTATACTCAAATTTACTCCCCACTTCTAGAGCATTACTTTAGTACTTCTATTAAAAATAGTTTGAACCTAACTTTATACTGGACTACACTTGCCACACCAGCGCTGAGGTAGAGTGCGTTTTTTTTATTTTGTTTCCCCAATAGGCCTAGTCCACACAATTAACCTACAGTCTTCAAAATATGATAACACCTTCTTGAAGAGTTCCTAAGCTAATCCAATACCGTAGAAGAAATAAAATCTACTAGTATTCGACGTACGAGGAAGAACTCGAAGGTGTTGCATACATTTTGAATTTTTCCCAATTTAACAAACGGAGTAATTTTTTTCGAAGTATTTGTAATTTTGTGTATCAGTTCTCGAAGTTAAAAATATATAAATTGTTTCGTTTATATTATAAACATCTAAGATAATTTTTTAAATTCAAAATACCTATCGCTGACAATTTTAGTCATAAACTATTTGATTTTTAATCATATTTTCTTTCAAATGTTTCAAATAATAATTACTTGACTTTAAAGTGGATTTGAATTCCAAACAAGATTTTTCAAAATATTGTTTTTCAAAAAAATTAAAAATGTCTTGAGATTATTATATCATAAAACTATCGAAAAAAAAAGGAGTGAAGTAATTTTTTTTTTAACCCCAGTAATTTAAGACATTGGCCCAATCCTAGGTGCAAAAAGGTACCAGGCTGAGATGTATATAGTGAGAGAGAAATCTTTTTGAGGGACAACTCAGTGAGGTATTCCTTCAACATACTGAAGATAGTTCTAGGTTTTTAAAAAGTAAAAACCAAGATCTCGTAAAATATTACCGATTAGAATACAAAACATAAATAGCGGGATATTTGAGATAATTTATTATTAAATTGTTTACCTAATGAATTATTTCGTAAAAAAAATGAAACCGATTGATTTTCAAAACTGCATAAAATATTTTTTTAAATATTCTCCTAAAGTTTCTACTTGTAATTTCAAAACAACTAATATCCAAATCACATGATTTTAATATTGAACTAAATTATAATATTTCACTTAAATTCAATAACATTTTTTAAAAAATAATCTATATATAATAATACTGATTAATTTTCAATTAAATTGTTTATTTGGGTGCTGGAACACGAGTAAAACACTCGATAGTTATTGACTAAAAAATAAAACGCCCCCTTCCGAAGTATATAAAATATTTACATATTAAATCATACATAAAATATACAAAAAATAATAATAAAGACAAACAAAAAATAGCATGCTACCGTACTCACTCGTTTTATGTTTACATATTTGTAGTGCTGCTCTGCCGGAATGTCGCTCTCGACTCTCATGTGTGCTGCCTAACTTATTTAACTTTATAATTATTTAAAATTAAAAAAAGATTGATTTATAAGCAAATGAATATATTATCCTATATATTGTGAAATTTTAAAATGAATTCATTGAAATTTAAATTATTAAAAAGTATTTGTAATTAAAATGGAAAAAAATGTATAAACTTTTTATTCATTTGAAAAAAATTAAAAGCATTTAAATTAAATTAAGAAAAATTTACTAATATGCAATAAGAAAATTTGTGGGTGTGTAATGAGAGGAGCCCGCTGCTGTAGACTGAAGACCCTGAATACCCTGAAACCCTCACTCTCACATAAAATTATTAAGTTATCCAAATTTAATTGTATTTAATAATCATATAAATTTAAATACTTAAATAAAAATTAATTAAAGTATTTGCATTAAATAATTGCGATATATTTAACTATTGTTTCTAATTCATTATTGACTTATTTTTCAATAAATTTTTAATCAGTTGAATGAATCTGATCATTTATATAAATGTTTTGATTAATAATTGATTAAAATATACTTTTACTGCAACTTTAAAAAAACTTGGAATCACAAAAAAAAAGCTTGGTTAAATTTTAACAGTAAATTAAAAAAAATAATAAGTACGTGAAAGAATTTGTGAGAGGAGGTCGCCGAAGTACATATAAAAAATATATTACAGGCGCATGCTACATGCAGCAAACACTGCCCACTAGGGGATATATGACCTATCTACCTATCTATCTTATGGCAATTATGTTCATATCTTAATTATAAAACAAAATTTATTCATAAAATTTAAAATATTTAACGATTATACAATCTTATAAGATTATACCTAATAATGAATTTAACTTTAAGCAATAAAATAATTGTAATGTGTTTTATACAAATATTTAACGAAACTGAAGCCTTAAACAGTACATAGACAAAATTTATGTATAGTTTCTAATTAAATAAAAAGAGTTAGAATGAAATATCACAGTATAATGAAAACTGAATAAATATGGTTCCTTAATCTTCAGACAATAATGATCATGAACATGCAAATTCTCCCGCAAAAAAAAACTACACATGCACATGCAGTGTCCAAAGTGGGCAGGGACTACGGTCCAGATCAAACATAATTTTAGAGAGATGGAAGTAATTCATAACAATAAGCATGTAATGTAAGAGAAATAAAACATTTGTTGTTCATATGATTAAAAATAATAACTTGATTTCCAAAAAAAAACATCCGATAACTGAATATTATTTGATGCATGGACCACCATAGTGCATTGCAAAACTTGTTCCACTAACCTCGCGGCACACGAGGGCTTTCACGGAGTCCTGAAGATCTACTAGAATTTCTTAGCTCTGTAACACAAATAAATATGTATTAAAATAAAAGAAAAACAATAAGTTATAGGTATTTTAATTTATATAAATATCTAAGTTATTTTATGAGTCATAGAGTAAGTTTTTTTTTTCATCCTTCCCTTCCTCGCCTTTTAGGCTATACGCGATTTTCCCGGGCTGAGATGAGGGCGGGAGATTAAATTTCAGCGTTAAAAGCTGCCCCCACTCGGCAATCATAATTATTTTTATCCAATATTCTTATATCAGACTGCAGGGCAACGTGTTGCTCTGGACACGCTTCAGCCTGCTCGGCCACACCGCCCCCGATTATTAATTATTGACAATTAGTTGAAAAAGAGACCGCAAGTTAACCATAGACTAATGAGTGGGGAAATGTTTGAATTTTGTTTTCTCTACTCATTCCTCACCGTTTAGGCTATGCAGGTTTTTTTCTGGTACAGGTGTGAGAGCGGGGGATTAATACACAGTTAAAAGACCTTCTCGACCCCACGACGCGAGCTCGGGATTATTTCCTCACATAAACTTCCGTTTATCAGATTGCCTGGCAACGCACATACGTTATTCCGCTTGGCCACCTCGCTTCATAATAAAACTCGAAGAGGGTGGGGATAATGAAAGGCTAATAAAGATAAACAGTTTTTCAGAACAAAAAGTATAAATAATATTTTATCTCGACCTTTATAATTGGCATTAATATATGATAACAGGTATTTAGTGTTTAATGTTTTAGCTCGAAATATCTAAAGTTGGACTTTGGGGTATACCATATTCAACCTTAGTTATGCTGTTTCCCTCGATATGTCGGATTCATTTGTTAGGAACCCCCAATATTCGATATGACAATGTAATATAACGTTAGATCCATTTATATGTAATTAGTTATAACTAATTCCTACCTCGCTGCCGCTATGACGCCCATGACCTCGGAGACCATTTGCGTGGAATTGGATGACTTGCGAAGACAATACTTCTGGAAGATCGCAGCAGTTTGAACCTGTAATGAAAAATACTTTTAAAAATAACATTTACACATAATATTTTGTTGTTGTTAATTATATAATTCTGTATTGTTGCATTATGAAATATTATTTATATAATCTTAAATATATAATTTAAAATTTTGTTTATTTCTTAACATAATTGGACCATTATTAAATATATTTATGATTTGGTTAATTTAACAAGCACTAATAATAATTTTATAATTTGAGCAGTATTTTTTCCAAATTTGCAGCGTAAATTTCCATTACTTTCTTAAATAATTCAACAATCACTATTCAGTTGTAGATGCAGTTCAACTTTTGATTTATCAAAGAGCTATAAGAATTATACCAGAATTGTGACTAGATTGAGGGAGAAACACCAGTGTTGGGTACATTGGCCAATTATTGGATATTTACATCTATGTTTATACTATATAAATTAAGAATCGGTTTATTTAGCAAGCAGTCATATTTATTTTTTAATTTGAACAATACCTGATTTATGAATTGCAGCGTAAAAGTTTCCATTACTTTCTCAAATAGTTAAAAAATCACTATTCATTAGTAGATGCAGTCTAAGTTCAGGTATATCAAAGAGCTGTAACAATTATTGCGAAGTGCGTCGTACAGACAAAGACTTGACAGAGGTCGAAGTACAGGGTCTAGGGTCCAATGTTCAAAGCAGTGGGTTATATCAAAATTTAGAAATTTATTTATTTTAAAACATAATAGAACAGTTATTCAATATGTACATCCATACTTGTAGAGTATTAATTCAGAATGAAGAATTTAAGAAGCAGAGTTTTTTTTGTTTAATAATTTAAACAGCACCTTATGTTTAAATTCAGCGTTAAATTGTCCATTGCTTTTTAAAATATTTATAGTCACGATTTATTGGTGCAGTTAAGCTTCTGATACATCGCAAAACTGTTATGATAATTGAAAACTTCATCTTTACGGAGCTAGAACTACACTTGGAAGTACCATGCTCCAATTGGTACAGTCACGTGGTGTCAAAACTTCAAATTAGTCAACTTAAATTAAAATAAATTTATTTATTTTCTAACACAACAGGACAATCGTTTAGCATTTACTTTCAAGATTCTACATACATATATAAATAATTTAGTAATTTAATAGGCAGTAACACTAATTCAACATTTTAAAATGTATCTTATTTTTAACTATCAGAAAAACATTTCAATTCCTTTCTAAAATAGTTTGAAAATGATGATTTATTTGTAGATGCAGTTTTACTTCAGATGTATAAAAAAATAAAAAAAATAAATAGAAAGATGTGCATAGGTACATACCCCGAACTACTGCAAATACTAACAGAAGTAAATGAAGTTGGGGACTTTAATGTTTTAAGTAGTACAGTATAGAAAAATAAAGAATTTTAATTTTTTTCTTCCTCGTCATAGACAATTGTTAAACATTTATGTACATGCTTGATATATATATGTATGTTATACAGATATATATGTTTATAAAAGAATTGGTTAATCGAACTATCATTAATAATTAATAATTTATTTGGAATTTTTATCAGTACCTTATTTCTAAAACTCATAGAAATATTTGGGTTTCTTCATCAGATAGTCCAAACGCTGTAACTGATTACGAGTTAGAATTAACATATTTCAAAACGAATACAAAATTAAATAAATAATAACGAATATTAAATAAATTTCATTATAATGAAATGCATTGGTTCATAGCAGACTATGATGTGAGGGCGAAGTACAATTTTAGAACTTGCACAGACACGTCCAAGTTTAAACAATGATTTCTTAGAGAATATTTCAATTTTCATTTATTCTCTCTTCTAATAGTTCATAGAAGGATTGTTAAATATTCATGTACATTTTATTAGTTTTATGATTTCATTCAATGAGGTATGGTTTATTAAAAAACAAACAGTTATTAAATTCATCATTACTTTATTTTGTAATAACTGAGAAGCTTTCTCGTTATTTTCTCAAAGATTTGTAAATTGTCAAGTTCTTATTAACAGTAATATACTTTAGTTATATCTGAATTACTATGATTGTTACGAAATGCACCGGTACACATCTGATACTAGAATGAGGTGACGATGCAGTATGCCAGTGTTACCACCCCTCAATAATAAAAAATAGTATCATATATTTTTTAAAATATATCTTTTTAAATATATATCTATTTACCCATGCTCCTTGAAAAATCGTAGAAATGCATATAAATCGTATGTTTAAAGATTTAAAAAAAATAAAATTAGTCATGAATATGAAATTAACTCAAATTAGTGCAACCATCGATGTCATATCTATGAATGAAATGATATAAGAATGTTGTTACTTGTAATATGGTAAAAGTATAATAATTTTAAAAGATTTGTAATTTTAACAATACATGGGTCAAGTTCCTTAATTCAGCGCTGAACTCATCGTTCTAAACTGGGCGAAAAGATGTCACCGATGAATTCATGAATTTAGGAATTTGGTCATATTTATACATATTTCCCTATTATTTTCTTTTTTGATGTTGATGTTTCAAAAAAGAAAATTTTGATAATTATTTAGACGAGAACCGCACGAGTTTCGCGTGGTTCACAATAACTTCGATCACACTTGTCCACGGAATTCGGGCTTTATCCGAAAGACTGTTTTCGGTGTTTCATGAACAAGCGTGACAAAAGTGATACTCGACCACACGGTCCTCATCTGAATAATTACCGATTTTTTCTGAAAGGTAAGAAACAAGTTTACCAAAACCAAATATGCATGAAAGTATACTTGTTTTAAGGAACTATTGACCGAAATCTCTTTGAGCACTGAATATGACCAAACTTTTTTTTTTTTTAAATCAGGAACTATGCTGCTTTGTAAGCAGTGACTTTTTGCTCTGTAAAGTCAGAACATTGTGCACTTAATGAATGTATTTTTTACGCATAAAAGGATTTCATTATTTGCATGCATTCAATGAATTATTGTATCGATAAATGTGATCGGTTAACGTACCTTCAAGTTCAAATCGAGCTAAAGTGAACATAGTGACTTCTTGCAATTACTCGACGATGTAGTGTTTTACAGTCATTATTCCAAATAAAAAAAAATAATAATAATAAAAAAAAAATGGTAAAAATGTCAAGAGAAATTTAAATGTTTTGAGTATGTGGCAAATATGCAGTTGTTTGATTAAGAAATGTTTCTCTGCTAGTGATAATTTCAGATTAAAAATTAGAAAAATAATTTTTAGTTGTGGGTTGATGGTTGGCGTGATCAGTCAAAACAAAAATGGCAAAAATAAATAATAATATTTATTTTAACATAACACTTCATCAGGCCTAATCGAAGAGATCGCTTAAATATAATACTTAAATTGTTCTATTATTTAATTTAATAATTGTATTATTTATTATTTAATTTAAATTATTTAAAAATAATTTTTCTTGTATTTCAACGTTTATTAAACTCATGGAATCAGTTGAGAATGTTTCATTTCGTCGATGAGTCAGAAATGACAAATAATGGAATAATGTTTAATAATGAGAGAACTATAGGACAAAGATAAATAAACAAAATAAAATAATATTAAACATTTTAAAACTAGACCTCTTAGTTATTTTCAACGAAAATTTATGGATGATTCTGAAAATTTATATTAATTTATCTAGACAGAAAATATATTTAAAAAAAATGAATCATGAATGAAATTAACAGGTAATGGATTTGACGAGTTATCTCTTGACTAAGTCTATCTAAAACAAATACAAATAATTAAAAAGCTTTGTGTCATAGGAATAGATATGATTAAAACTATTATGCAATATTGTTGTTATTAGTGAACTTGTTTTGAATGAATGAATAATATAGCAATGCCATTTCTTGGAAAGTAAGGAGTAAAAATAATGTTCAGCTGACGATGGTAGCTTTTGAAGATATTTACAATAGAATGAGATCATACAATCTATATGGAAACTATGCTAAGTCAAACATTAGTATTCTAGAAGGTACACGCTATTTTCCGGCTTCTTTGAAGCAATTCGACCTATATTGTTCGAGCAATACAAAGATACTCTTCTGAGTCACTGTAAAAGTTAATTAAAGAGCAAATACAATAAAGCATTGGAAAATGAAGCGAGGAAAATAAACTTACCTAGTTTAAGTTGAAGTGTTTAACTAGCAGGTTATGTTCATATGCCAACAAAGACTTCAACTACAGCGTTTGTATTTGTATCATTATTCAGATATTAATTATTTACTACTAATAAACACTAAGAGTAACTTTTAATTATTTTTTTTAATTTTCAGTGTATCTAATTTGCATTAATGAGCATATTGTTGCCCGTCTCTGCTGAGCACATTGCCAAATCATAATATAGAGAAAAATATATGAAATATAGACACATTATTTAGTTTTTGACTTGAAGTTAGATTTTTTGGGGAAACATTTAGATTTTAGATCCAGAGGAAACCAAAATGTCCGTCTACAAATAGATGGCATCTCTCTTTCAGCACACAATCACCTCGAATCTCAACAATCGGATTCAAACCATAATGATGTCTGTGCAAGCTTCGCAAACATGAAGGAAAGATTCAACGAAATAGCACACCAAACGCTGCGTTCCTAGATGAACGCAGTCCAAGGCGGATTGGAGACCACCTCAGAACAAAACACGAGAGAAACGTAACCTTGTGTGTGACCCATGTGGAGTGAAGGAGATTAATTGGAAGGTCTCGTATATTCTGGAAAGACGGTGTCTAAAAGGTATTCGTGAGGGAAAGCATAGATTGGAGTAGAAGATATTTGGGTAAGATAGGAACATCTTGGCCAGACAGCAAACGGTAACCTCACACGGCACTTGAGGAGAAAAGAATAAGAACGAATGAATAAGTGAACATGAAATAAGATATTATTTACAGAACTGCAACATAAACTAAGTTGATGTTAAAGAAAACAACAATAATATAAAAAAAAACAAAAAAAAAACTGAATCGAGTACATCAATATAAGACATCAATGTGTGAGAAAAAATTAATAAGAACAACACATAAGAATGTGATTTAGGTTTATATAAAATATTATTTCAAGTAAATCAAGTTTTAGTTTGGCTAATAGTACATACAATTTAATTAAATATTCGACATATCTTAAATTTTAATGCTTAATCAATTTATTTTTCAAACTTGTTTAATAACATAGCATATAAGGTAGGTCAGTGGTAAGGCACTGACTTCTAAGCTCAAGGTTCCAAAAAGACCATATCAAATTAATTAAAATGCAGGTCTTAGGAAATTTATTAAATAAAGCTGCAATACAATACTTATAAGAATTTTTTTTTTTTTTTTTTGTAAAATTTTCGTACTTTTTCATTTGCACCTATTTTGACTTTGGTTCGACCAGATTGCAAGGATAGCCCACTGTGCGATATTTTAAGTGTATTAAAAAAAAAGTAGTATTGTTTAGAATATTTGGATTTAAGAATGACGAGTTAACTGAAAAAAATAGTCCACGCAACGCTGAAAAACCAGAACTACAATTTATTTAGTAATGTACATTTAGTAGATGTGTAATCTACATTCAGTAAATGTAATGAAGGCTTTAGTTAGTACCGCAGCTAACGAAAAGGTGTCCCATATCCTCCAACCATCTCTTCCTAGTTCTTCTTGTTTATTCCATAATACGGAAAGATTACTTTTCCATCGCTCTTCGGAATTCTTTGTAAATGGCCATACCATTGTAATCTTTTTGTTTCTATGTTTTACAGAATTTATCTTGCTGTAAAGGCAGGTAGTAATTGGAACCTTAAATTCTGTATTAAGGAACAAAAAAAATATTCTCCAAACAAAAAAAAAAATTACACTGTGTGCTTAAGATATTGGCTAATGCTTGCAAATGGTTGCAATATATTGTTGTTATAGAAATTGTTAAGATATTGCAAATGGTATTTAAATTTTGAGATATTTTAGTCCAAATGTTTGAAACAGTCGTTATTGTTTGGTTTTCGGCACTAACTTTTTTACTTTCCGACTCTCTAACACGCCGTCTCGTCACAATACAATTGTAAATCATAGGGGATGAAATGCTGAAATTTGCGTCGCTCACAGTATGCATGCAGACCCAAATTTTAGTCTTTCTAGATATTTTACTCCAAACTTCCGTGAAATCTGTCATGATTTGGTTTTTGACACTATCGTTTTCTCTTTTGGTCTCTCTAACACGGCGTTGCGTCAAGATACGATTTTGAATAATAGCTCATACAAAGAGGTTGCCCAAGAGAGGAAGATCAAGGTGTGGCAAAATAGCATCGAAAGAAGCATTATGAAAGTAAAGAAGATAGAGATAAAATCAGATGCAAGAAGATAAAAGAAGAAACAGGGCTAAAAGACACGCTCTCGCAAATAAGAAAAGGCAAATGGAAATGGGCTGGACATCTCCTGTGTTGCAATGACAATAGATGGTCAAAAATAGTCACCAAATGAACTCCATATGACCGGAAAAGGATGAGAGGCCAACAAATGAAGAGATGGAGAGATCCATCTAGACTTTTGGCAGGTAGGAGAGCAGCTAGGGACAGAGATGTGTGGAAAGAAAAATGGTTAAAGGTCAGAAATCCCGCTTCTCAGTAGGGCTAGTCACCCATGGAAGTGTTAAAGACTATTACTCCTAAGGGAAGGCCTATGAAAGAATAGTGAAAAGTTTTGTTATAAATTATAATAATGTAATTTTTCTTTTTTAATTGTATGTTTTCATAGAAATTGTAATATTTATGCATAAATTAAGGCTATTTTCATTTCATTTAATTTCATTTCACAAAGAGGATAAAATGTTGAGCATTTCCCTAGTTTACAGTATGCAGGTCTGATTTTTAGTTTGTGAAATATTTTAATCTAAATGCAAATATTAGTCGACTTAGACCGAACTAGCGTTACATAGCCGAGCGTGATTGATTCAGCCTCATACAATACCCACAAAATAAAGTGCTAAGTGCGCGTAATGAAGTTTTTACTTCATACAACCTATTCCATTTCTTTTTGGAAAGTTTCACTGTATATGGATAAAATAATTAATATATAATTTAAAAAAAAAAAACTTAATATCTCTTAGATCTCTGGCCCATCAAAGGTTATCGAATTGGCCCAAGAGAGATACGCTTAAAATGTTTGGAAGTACATACTTATTTATTTAGTTGTTTTCTAAGACAGGTCCTGCACTGATGAATTATGTGAGAGCTGGCTGATTAAGATTCAGGTGCCGAGGAGAAAAACCATAAACCAGTTTATTACTCCAATCGTCTTCCTCTGTCAATTACGTTCGGTCCCAATTCAATAATTCTCCGCCGCACCAATGGCATATCAAACACGCTTCCATTCTTCGTTTTTACCTTACGCTGAAGAATATCTTTCTTTACTTCATTTATTAGAATACTTCTCTGGTAGTGAAATATTTTTAAACTTTACTTTGTCTGTTGATATCTTTCTTATTTTTTTTTTCTGGTAAATGTATATATTTGAATTTTCTCAAATTACAAGATGGTTGACATGAATGCCATTTGAATCCTATTATGGAATCTAATCATCAAAGATGGTTTGAAATGGAATACAAATTGGAATTAGTGTAATGAATCAGAAAATTCATTCAAAACTATGGGCTGTCGATTATTTTTTTCTTAACTGTGCAAGGAAAGTCATTAGAGCAGTAAATAATAAAATACATAGAAACTAGCGGATTCAGGATTTCCTTTTGGGGACTTTTTTTATGTTCGTAATCACAGTAGAAAAAATAAACAATAGACAAAAAAAAGAATATGTTTTAATAAATTTGAAAGCAGGAAAAAAAACTTAATACATGAACAATAATTTTAAGAGTTATTTTTTCTTGATACGTGTTTACATTTAGTATTGATATCTGCGAAAATTAAAAAAATAAACAATGTAATTGTTTAAGTATTTAGGGCAGATCATTCACAAAACCAAATATTGATGAATTAAAAAAAAAATGTCATTTTTTCATTTTATGGAGGCTTCGGTCGGAAAGTGTTGAGTCCCTCCCCTTCCAGGTGTCCAACAGTGGACGTATATGTTGACAAGAGATATAGCAACAAGTAAAAAAACAATGTCTGAAAAAGAGTAACCAACAGAGATTATATCACTCTGATGCAGTTAAACATATTATGTGTGTGTATATATATATATATATATATATATATATATATATATATATATATATATATATATATATATTTTTTTTTTTTTTTTTTTTTTTTTTTTTTTTCTGTTGGCTTTACAGACCTTGTAGATCTTTGGCCGCTGAACCAGCCTTCTCCACCTCTGCCTGTCTTGGGCTACTGCTTTCCAGTTTGCGGCATGAAGCTCAGCCGTATCTTTGTTTATCCTATCTATCCATCTGGTCTCTTGCCTACTACTCTGGCATTCATTGTTGTGTAAAGGCGTCCTGACGGATTGCTACGAGCTACATGCCCTGCCCATCTTAACCTCCATGCTTTTATGCCATGAAATATTGACTAACCGTTTCTTTCAGCAGTTCTTTATTGTTCTTTCTCCTCCATGTGTCAAGGTTCTGGTCCCATATGGGTCCTATTATCCTATTAGAACTTTTCTTTCGAATCTCTCAAATCTGACTTCTAGTGTGCCGGTTAGAGTCCAGGTTTCACAACCGTACAGCAGAACTGGTCTAATCACGGCGTTCAAAACCCTCATTTTTAGATTTCTGTAGATTTTTTTGGATTTCAGTACCCTTAAAAGAGAGAAGAAAGATCTGTTTGCACTTGTTATTCGCTGGTCTATTTCTGTTAATTGATCATTTATTGAGGTTATTGTGGAGCCGAGGAATTTGAATCTGTCTACTTTCGGGAATGATATAGGTAATGAATCCACGCAGATCATGTTATTTTGTTTTATCTACATTGTCTTATATGTACATATAATTTGGTTAGTCTACAATACAGATCTTCGAATCGAAAAATATATTTTTTCAACATATGGATACATATTGAATTTTTTATTTCGCCTTGGTAACCTCGAAGACTTGAAATCAACAGAGGTCATTGAACTCTTTTAAGAACCACAAAGGAATGAATGTTAAGAATATTTATGATTCCATATCCGATTCCGTTTCAAAGCAGTATGGAGTAAGTACGTTGGCATGTTGACAAAAGGGGCACAAGTGACGTCTATAAATCGGTAACGTGTCATGCAATGCCTGGTCTATGCTCGGCACGAGGTGTCGGGGAACCTCGGTTGGTAGCCAGGTGTGGCTCAATGAGTCAAGAGTTAGGTTGTATTTATGAAATATTTAAGAACTTTCTGACTGTGCTGGCTTTCCATAGTAGTACAGCTTTCTGACCTTCTTCTAGCATATAATCAGCAAGTCCCGATTCTTTTAAAGTTTTTACCGTTTCCTCTAGATTAAATCCGTTGCTTGAAATGATGAAGGCAGCCAACACCGTCACAGGCGGATCTACAAGGTGGGAGGGGGGAGGAGGAGGGAGTTTTAGGGCTAAAGACCTCTCCCACAAAATGGTAAAATATAACCATGTTTTATGGAAAAATATTTAAAAACATATATCTTAAAGTATTAAATTTCACTGGGGGCGGGATGGCCGAATAGGCTAAAGCGTGTGTAACAGCCCCGCTAGTTGCCTGGCAACCGGATAACAGAGATTTGAGATGATATAAAAAGTACGAGTTCGCGTCCCGGTGCCGGAGGGGATTTTAAATTTCCCCGCCCTCACCCTCCGGCCCGGGAAAATCCCGTATAGCCTAAAAGGCGAGGTAGGGAAGAACAAACAAAAAAAAAGTATTAAATCTCGTATAATTACATTTAATAGGACTTCAAAAATCGCTTCTTTTTTTTTAAATTGTATTTTATTGAGATTTACAACTGTATTACATGGAAAATACAATAAGTAAATGTGACATTGGTAACATGACATGTACAACATGAAGAGAAACTACCCATTGGTAGAACTCAAATTAAAGTTCTATATTAGAAGGTCCCGAGGCCATCTTCTTTTCAGACGCCTCGGAGGATTATCAGGGATCGAGGAGGAAGCAAAGTTTGAAACAAGAGGATTCGGATGGTTTTGCAGTTTTTTATGGAAGGATAGATATAGGATTCGGCCAAATCGGAAACATATGGAACATTAAGGTCTTTATGGATGATTTTATTTGTGACAAAGTAAGGAGCGTTGAGGATTTTGGATTGTAAGGATTGTATACGAGAGGAATTCGATGGTTTAGTGGAGCCCCAAAGCTCAATTCCGTAAGTCCAAATAGGTCTTATTATTGTCATATATATGAGTCGTTTGTAATTGATTGTGAGCTTGGAGCGTTTGTCTAGTAAGTGCTGCAGTAGTCGAAAACGTCGGGCGGTTTCAAGTCGTTTCAGTCTGGTATGGGGGTAAGAATTACTTAAACACCATTTTATATAGGTAGTTAGTTTCTTTATTTTTTTCCAAATTCACTATCGTTTCGGACTGAAACTCCTCCGTCCAAAAATTAAATCAAGGCTTCGCTAGTGAACACCGTCAACAAATGTCCTCTTTTTATTCTTAAGAGTTGTTTTAGTTCCTTCCAGAGCTTTTGAAATTTTACTATCGTCTCTTCAACCACTTTTTTAAATTGTCATTGTTGGAAATCCTATTTCAATTATTACAGCCGAATTTTTTCATATGATCAAAAAATCTTGTTTATTGTTCGGCAAAGTATGGTCCAGGATTGCAGGCTAATACCAATAATTTGTTGTCTCTCCCCTATCGCCAAGGATAGGGTGCAGGATGTAACGATATTAAGATTTTGATGCTTTGAAAAATTACTCAATAAAAATGATCCGCAGCTAAGGAAGTGAACCGGTAAAAAAGAGTGATATGAAAAATTACATATGCATATCCTTATTGGTCATTCGTTCTTTGAGTAATATATATTGTAAGTATGAAAGAGTTTTTTTGAGGCTATTATTATCTAAAAAAACCATCACTATTGGAACCCCAGGGTTCAGTACTTTGTGTGGAAGTACAGTTTCAAGGTCAACGGTTATGCAAGGAGGTGATAACTTAATCCTAACGTGACCACATTCGACAGCTAAGTTTTCTTCTTAATTAATTATTTAATTAAGATTACCCTCTTTATTGAGGCTGGGTTTACCCCCAAGAGGGTCTCCCGATACCAAAGGATCGATTCACGGCTGATGTAACCAGGGGTGCCCATCCTCCCTAAGGTCGATGGCTCAAGAACCTACCCCTCCCATCCTCCCAAAATATTTTATTGCTCACCTTTTCTTAGAAACAGAGCAAGCTAAGATAAAATTAGAAAAATCGTAGATCCTATACAATTAAACTTTCTGCAGTTTGTTCCATGTTTTTCCCCTGGTCCTTTAGTCCGAAAATTCATAACTACGTCGAAATTTACCTCCTCAAAAATTCAATAAACCCGTCAAAATATACAATATAAAATATACAATACCTCCTCAAAAATTTCGAATGCGCAACTTGCGCCATAAAACCCCCTTCTGGAGACCCCTGAATGCAAGAGAATAAATAATTTCGAGCTAGTTGGTCTCGAATCCGTAACCTTCAGCATTGGAAGTGGCTGCCTTAATCACTTAGCTACCCTAATCCTTATAATCTTACCTAAATAAATAATACATTTTGTTAATTCAAAGAAAAAAAAAAGAAGAAAAATCAGAATAACTATAGAAACCTATGGAATAGAAATAATCGATACTCATTTAAATTCAATTGTTTCGAATAAAAATATAAGTTGTAATTAGTAATAAATGATCGACTAACTACATCTCCAGAACCCCCTGATCACCTTGTCCAATCCAATTAATTCGAATTGTCGAAGGAGAACGATGGAATTAATTATAAATAAATTTACTTCAGATCATTTTTTGGAACCAGCCAGGGATTCCCCTATCTTGAGAAACGCAAATATCAAGATCTAGGTCAATATTTCTGTTTGGCAAGATCCGACGTCATACGCGAAGGGCACCCGTCGTACGTAGGCTCACCGGCCCAGGCATGCAGTTCATTGCCGGCGAGTCGATTGGGCAACTGCCCCTCTGGAGTGTCTTTTGGGTCGTTGACACTGCATCGGTTTGTTCGTCAATAAGGTCTTATATCTTCCCACACGAAAACATCTAGGCCACTTATCTGTTCGTATATTGAGCAATGTAACCTGTTATTGACATTACTGAGTAGTTGATCTAATGCTATTTGGAAGTCATTCAAATTACTGTTCTGTATAAATAGTGATTATTAAAAATTTAAAGAAGCGTCCAATTGTTCTCATGAATCCTCTTTGATAGATGTTAGCATAGGCTCCTCTCCATCAATAATTTGAGCTAAAAAAAATCATCAATAAATAAGCTACATGAATGAATAAAATGTGTACACCAAAATCAATTAAGAAATGTCGACTAGGCTAGGCTAAAGCCTAATAGTAGGTAAGTAACTATTTTATTGATTTCTAAATATTACTTTTATTGAGGGGCTGCGGTGGTCGAGTGAGTTAAGGAGCCTGCAAACCCCACGGGTTTTTAAACCCCGTTCGCGGAATTCAATAACAAAAAAAAAATATAACATATAAATAATTAATAATAAATAAAAAGTGCAGTCCCTACTAGATTGCATAGATCACTACGATGCGGGTTCGATTCCCGTATAGGGACGGAAAAGTCCCCACCTTGAGATTCACAGGGAGGTGATAGCAACCCTTGTGTCTAATAACATAGGCCCTTGGTCCTCTAGAATTTGTGAACTGGGCACAGAGCTAATAACCCTATCCCATATAAAACAAATACAGAATCGAGACGTATGCAGAAGGTTGCCGATCATCCTGATGAAGAGGGAGTGACTGTGATCTCGTCTGGTTATTATACCACGTGCATCCTGGTAATCATCTACATAAGAAGAGCACCAAACGATCACAGCTATCGGCTAGAACAGACCCGATGCTGCGAGAAGACTAATGACGGGAGTTAAAAGAGTCAAGAGGCGTTAAAAAAAAAAAAACACTTTTATTGAAATTGTCATTTATATTAGACACGTTAGATGTTTCTTTTCTTTCATAATAAGGGAATGGGAACAATGAATAAAAAGTTTATTCACTCTAAATTTACAGAAAATATAAATAAAATAATGACGAATTAACATTGATATTAATGGTTAATATTAATAACCAAAGATAAAATAAATGAAACTGTAGAAAAAAAAAAGGTGTTGTTTTTTTACTTTCAATGTAATTACACAGCATACCTAATAAACTTAACCAAATAACAATATTTAAAAATATAAAAGGAAATGAACTTAAAAAATAAGGTTATTTAACAAGTTAGAACCGTCATATTCATATACAAAGTTCACAATCAAAAAGAAAATTGTGAACCAGACTTGTCTTTCCCCTTGGAAGGAAAAGCAGGCATTCAGGAGATCTCAGTTCTTCTCTCTCAACCACGTTACTGGTATTGAATGTCGGTAGAGATTGACCGAGAGCGGTTTTAGAGTAGAGGATTCGGACTGGTCTTTATCACCTGACGAAGATATTCATATGCGGGAGATGGGACATGAATAACTTCGATCTTTTGTCATGGATCATATCATTCTTAAAAACTAGATTGAGGCAAAATAACAGGAATCCTCAATTGCATCAAAGGTACCACCTACAAAATATATTATTGACATATCTATAATACAATTTTAGATTGCAACAAACGTACAATTAGTAAAGATGTAACTTAAATATCATTATATTTATATTGTGCGTTTTTTTATTATGTAACGATGGTTATAATGATGGAGATAAAAATAAAAAGAGAAACAAAAGCTGTGACTCATAATTGATGGGTTGGCAATGAATCTTATCGTCGCTGTAATTACGGCGATACGTCTTACCAGGAATGTTGGAACTTTATGACGATAGGTATTTTATATTATTTCCGATACTTCTCGGAACAATAGGCAACCAGGCAGAGTAATAGGATGCGGGATTTACCGGGCGGGATGAAGATGTAAGGACCTGACATCACTGTAGATGTCTTCAACGGTACGGGCCAGGGTTCGATTGTACGCAACAACCGACCTCTTTTCGGCTATTGCAAGAACTGGTTATGTCTGGCAATGACCTTCAGAAAGTTCTTCTCTAAGATATTCCGAAGCAAATGGTATTTGTTTCATGGACCATTTCCTCAGAAGGCCAATCATAGTCCATGCTACAGACATCGTCTTATTAAATTATTAATATATGCCTAAAACATCTTGAATAACTTTATCTTTTCAGAACCTACAAACGTTTTATCTAACACGGGTTTTATCTGGAGGGTTTTCTCATTAAATTAATCAGTTTAATTAGGTACTAAAAAACTCGTAGGTACACATTTGCTTTCCACTAGAATCGTATGATAATTTGATCACAAAATCGAAGGAAATAGTGGCCTACAATAATATTAGGCCTATCGGCTTATATAACCTCGTTATTTTAACATCCTGGGGGTCGAGGCCGTCAAAGGACTCAGTATTTTGGTAGGCCACCTTTATTTTTAATTTTGTGATCAAATTATCTTACGATTCAAGTTGAAAGCAAATGTGTGTTCATGAATTTTTATTACCTAATTAAATGGAAAAGGTTTGCCGCTCTCGATCGGAAAGCTTCACAATTCATAGAAATTTCTTAAATAACAAAGTTGTAGGTTACGATGAGATGAAGCTATTCACGAAGTTTTACCCGGATGTTAACAATACAATAAGACAGGGTCAGTAGCACGGACTATCAGAATAAATCATTTAAAAAACTTTGATATATTTTCAAAATGCACGAAACAGCTCACGTCCTTTTATATTAAATTTTAGTTGTCAGTCGTACAAGAATCTATTATTCAATATAATAAAATATATTTGAGAAAACCTGACTGTAAACGACTGATTTTTTTTTTTTTTGGCAAAAAGAGAGGTTTGTTAGATTTATCCACTCGCCAATGCTTTCTGTTTATCTCACCTCTCAACCGCACTCATCACCATCCTCTTTCTTATGCACGATCCCTATGTTTTTTTTTCTTTCTAGAAAAAAAAGTTTCCAAGGAGTCGCGTACGATATTCTCAAATTGCCCTTTTTCTCGGATTTTCGTTTCACCTTTTTTTTCCATTGACATTTCTTCTTAGCACAGATGGTGTAATAATTTTTATTTAATAAAAGTAATTTTAGCCGTTAGACCGTGTTAATTATGTCGCGTCTGATACATTCATTCCGAGGAAGGTAGAAATAATAGAAAAAATGGTACATGTATCCAATAATTTCAAACTTATAATTGGTAAATGGTTGACTGTCGTTGATAATGAAGAGAAGAATAGTTGGGGTGGTCAGTCAAAAAGGAAGGCAAAAATAAATGATAATATTTATTTTTACATATGCCGACGTTTCGACCTGAAGTTCAGGCCTTCATCAGGCCCAAGAAAATAACCAGATAACAAGGTATGAGAAACATAAGTAGTGATGGTAAAAAAAACAAAAAAACTCGGATAACCATTAGAGATGATGCCACATACACATCTCTTCTCTCTCCCCCCCCTTGCAACGACTTTTATTCTCCCTGCAACACTTATGGAGACAGGTAGTGCTTCTTTTATTTCTTTGTTATTTCATCTTTCTCAATTTCTTCCTTTCATTCCTTTTCTCTGTTTTTAACTCTTTATTATATTGTACATTGTCTGTACATCTTGATAGACTTTACAATATCTCAATTTTCTATCTAACTACTCCATTCTCAATGTCTTAATTTAATATTTATTTTCATTTCTTATATAACTTCGTATTTCTTTTTTATGTTTTACATTTTATTCTAAGATTCCCATTTTAACACTTATGTCACCCTTTTTGATTATGCCTACTTCATCATTCCACACTTTGTAACGGTTATTATTATTTATCTCTTAGTTCTTACTATTGTCATGATTCTAACAATTTCATTTTACTTTATATTTATTTATTTTTTTTTTATAATTTTTTTTTTACCATCACTACTTATGTTTCTCATACCTTATTATCTGGTTATTTTCTTAGCCCTGATGAAGACCTGAACTTCAGGTCGAAACGTCGGCATATGTAAAAATAAATATTATCATTTATTTTTGCCTTCTTTTTTGACTGACCACCCCAACTATTCTTCTCTTCAATTTCAAACTTAGTGTTCGAAATAAATTAAAAAATCTGGTGTGTCCACTCACACGACTTTCCTACCTATTTTAGAAAAGTATTTATATCTTTACATATGTCCATGAAGAAACAGAAACAAATTGAATTAGATTCATCTTTCTGAAAATTGATCAAAGAAAAGTTTTGAGTACGATTTATTTGATAAACTAAAGCAATGTAAACCGGGTTGTGGAAGATCAGTGTACAGATTTCAATACCCTTTGATATTGTTAATCAAAAACTTTTTGCCATAGTCTAATTTTGTCAAACAATAATTTCTATTAAAATTGCGGAAATAGTGAAGCTTGTGGGATGAGGACAACAGATTTTCTCACTTACTTATCTTTTTTCTCTCATTCACCCCTTTCTGACACCAGGATATTAACCCGTAATCTTACATTGGAAATTGAATAGCTATAACTTCGTTAATAGTTGAGAAATGAACGATTTTTATATAGTTTTGTAGTGAATTTCATTATTTTTCAACGTATAGGTCCTTTGAAAACCGCATGTCGGAAATTTGATTCGATTGCAATACTTTCCTTACCTAGTATAGGTAGGAAAGTAATAAATTAAAACATGTGTAGAAACTAGAATAAGTTGTATTATCGCTAATATTGGTTCGAATCCGATGATGTTTTATTTCTTTTGTTGGTAATTTAATTACCCTTCAAAAGTTTAATTATAAATTTTACTATAGAATATATACTTATAGTTAGGCCCCAAAACATTTTTCTTTTCTTTATAACTTTTTTCCTGATTTTTTTCGAGAATTTAATCCATTTACCAAAATTCAAAGGACATTTATTAGAACATTATAGGAAAGTTTCATCAAAATCGTTAGATTGTTTGTGCTACAGTCTGTAGAAAAACATGTTTTTAATTTATTGCGCATGGAGCACCAAATTTCTGTTACAGCCATCAGTAGTCAAAACCCTACAAAATAAAAAAAGAAGCAACAAAATCTGTTCACTAGTTCCCGAGAAAATCTTGGCACAGAGAGACAGACAGATAATGGCTGAAATGTGTTTTTCTAACACATTCCTTACCCTTAGGGAAACTATTCCCTTTAAAACGCCGGTTAAAAATTATTTTACTTGATCGTATATGACAGTAATTTGTTATAAATTATTTTCATAACAAACTTCTTGGTAACTTGAGGAAACTAATATATTTTAATTTTTCAGGTTTTGTAGGTCAAATTTTCCAGTTAATATGACTTGGATCAATGCAAAAAATAATAAATGAATAATAAGATGCCACGGATGTATGAAATGGGGAGGGGTCAATGAAATCAATGAAATGAAAATCTATGTTCGATTTTTTATATAATAATGTTCCTAACCAGTAATAAATACAATGTTTTATTTTTTGCTTTTTGTAATGTGACTTTATATTTCTTAAGAAAACACAAAACAATATATATAAATAAATATATATATATATATATATATATATATATATATATATATATATATATATATATACAGATAAACATGTGTGTTAAAAATTAAAATATAAATAAATTAGTTTTTAGATATATTTTTTGTATTACACCCTGAATACTAAAAAAATATTTTATTTTTGAAGTGAAAACTTACCACTTATTTGTGGGTACTGAATGAGAGCTTTCAAGATCGGCTATGTAACGCTCGTTCGAATAAAGTCGGCTGTAGACTAATTTTCGCATTTGAATTAAAATATTTCAGAAAATAAAAATAAGAATCAAAAATTTATTTTGACGCGACGCCGTGTTTGAGAGACAAAAATGAAAAATAGTGACAACAACCAAATGATTACGAGTTTTTTTTTTAACTTTTGGATTAAAATTAAGTAAAACTCGGGCCTGTATAGAGTATAACCAAGGGAAAATTTCAGCATTTCTTCCTCTTTGAAATGAGCTATAATTTAAAGTTGTATTTTGACGTGACGCCAAGGTAAAGAGTAAGTAAGAGAAAAAGAGCAAAGAAAAAAAAAATGTCTGTTTTGAAAGTTTTGACTAAAATATATTAAAATTTAAATATCATGGATAATTCAGAAACCAATTTGCACAAGTAAATATAGACATTGTTTTAATTAGCCGTACAAATAAGAAATTAATTTTTTGAATAATAATAAGAAATTACTATGTTATCATCGAAATTAATTTCTATTAGAATTTCTGTTGCACGCGATAGTGATTCGAAAAATTACTGACCCCCTAACAAAACTTTTATTAAAAAAAAGTACCAATACTGCATATATTTTAAATATTACTACTTTGTGAATATAGAACAAAAATATATATATATATATATTTCATGTTATTAATTCCGCTTTGTTGGTTTTATCACTTCTACGTGTGGTATTAAGCACGTTTTATTTTGTTGTCAACTGGCTGAAAAAGCAACAACTTTCTTTCATGGATTCAAAATCATCTTCTGAGTGCCTACGTTCCTACCAACTTTACAGGTTTTCATTAGGGCTATCAAGAGAAGTCGAAGGATGATTGATGTATACTTATGGTTCAGTTGACCGCTCTCACGGCCTACTTATTAATTAAAAGATGTAAATAAAGTAACATACGAATTTGGAATAAGCTACTTAGATATTTAGTAGAAGTAAGTTATTTTGGATAAAATTATAAATTCCATCTTTATTAAACGTTTTTAAAGAATATAGGATATCATTTAATGTTAGTACAATCATTAATCATTCATTTCAAGGACGAGATTCATAAAAATAAATAAAGTATTTGATAGTATTATTGTATCATTTTATTACAAGATATGGAGAACTATTGCTGACACTACAATGCATAATATCCTACCTATAAATTATTTAGTATGACTAGTTCTAGATAACATGACTAACCATTGTTTGTTTACTTCTCTATATATTCAGTGTTTTACCCATTTCATGACTCATCGATATTCTTTAACAAATACGAATCGGGAAGGATTAAAATTTGTATGCTAGAATTTATGACGTCATAGTTTAAAGTATGGTGCACGTTCACTTACCACTCTACTTTGAGCAGAAGCTGTTTTTGTGCAAAATAATAAAGAATTTGAAGTGCATTTATAATGGAGCTAGATCTTTGTAAATTTCGGTCATATTATTCAATGTAAAAACTCATTAAGATCGTAAAAATAGCACAAACCCACAAGGCTTATGTAGCTTTCATCTGGGGGCAAGATGACATTTTTTTTTTTGGGAACGTTAATTATTATTACAATTAATAATAAATATTTTTATATCAAATAAAATATACACATAGAACAGCAAAATTTAAAAATGAATTTGCTCGAATTTTTGGTAAACCTTTTGTATTATATTATGTTTTATTTTATTTCAATTTTTTTAGGAGGGGCAACATCTCGCTGTCCTTCCTTGCATAAGCCTATGCAAACCCTATTATATCTCAAAATTAGAAACAATAACATAAGTTCACAATGAAACCGTCTTTGTTACATCAACAGTAGGCAATAAAAATCTGGTAATTCCATCTCTCTCTAAAATTTCCACATACAGATTCTCTCTCTCTCTCACTCTCTCTCACTCTCTCTCTCTCTCTCTCTCACACACACACACACAAAACCAGACTGGTGTGCCCAGGTTGGGTGTGCCCCAGGAGGGCTCCTAATCCTAGGTTCTCCTCACGAATGATGAAACAGTATAAGTACATTTTTCTGCCATGATTTGGAATTGGAACCTAAGACTTGTGCATTGAACGATTATCACTGAGCTACCCCCCCTCCAAATTACTTTATATATATATATATATATATATATATATATGTAGGAGTAAGGGGATATTTATTATGACCGAAATTTTTAATTTTTATATTTAAAAATCATTACTACTTATTTACGAATAACTTTTCCGATAAGTAAATACAAGTATGGTATCATCAAATTAAAGAAAATACAAGAAACCATTAGCGGATTGAAGAGTTAATTTGAGAGAGAAGAGTTTTTGTTATATTTTTTACTTTCACATACCGAAATAAGAAATAAATAGTAAGGGAAAGTATTAGTAAAGTTAGAAAAGCCTTCCGAACGCAAGCCCTTATATTACTTAATATTTAATTCTACAGATTACGGTAAAATAAAAATAAAAGTTGTTTATGTGCCAGTGCTTAAACAAATAAAAGCACCCTTTTTATTGAGAAATAATACATTTTGGCACACTTAAGAGCACTGAGTACTAGAGCTGAGTGAGACACATTTATACCATATATACAATACAATAAAAGTATATATCTATATATCAAAGGCAAAAAACTGTAATAAAACCAAAGAAATGTAACATGAAGTTAAAATTAAATTGAATACAGAAATTCATTACAAAAATAAATAAATTATAAATGAAATAAATAAATAGATAAATAAAAAACAATAATATTTAATTAAAAAATACTTTTTAGGCTTTAAATATTTATGTGGCGAGGTAACGCGTGTTTACAAGATTCAAGAGTAATTACCGAATAAAAAAAAATAAAAAAAATGGCCCATCCAAAATCAAATCCAGGGCCCGCCACTGGCTGAGATAATTGAAAGAAAAAAAAATGGAACAATAAATTTTTTTTTTGTTTTATGCATTTCTTCCACAATGCTCCCTTCTCCGTGTCAGTACAAGTACATCTATTACACATATGTATATATATAATCTACTATTATATGCAACTGTTGAATTAATATTTTTGTAAACAATTATTAAAAACATTAGTATTGTTCGTACAGAGCTATCTAGCGAGAGAAGGGAGGAGACTTCTGAGAATAGAACATGACAGAGATATATATAGTGGGGGCCCTGCGCTGCATTGGACACAGTCTGCAACATGAAGCTATACCTCGTACTCTTCTTGGTCGTCCTCGTCCTGGCTTGCTATGTGATGGCCCTCCAAGAGCCGTCCTGCATCCAGAGGGGGAAGGAGGTGAGTCTTGAGTCTTACTAATGGTTTTTTTTCCAACTTCCACACTGAGCAGACATTTAAAAACGATTTAAGAAAAACAATTATACAATCTGCTTACTAAGTAAACGATATAGTTAGAAACTAGATAGAAGTTTCAGTGGGTCATTTTATATAGTATTTCTTCCACAAATTCAACAATTTTCAATATAAATTAAAATCTTTTTCAAATCGAATTCAACCTTTTCTATTTAAAATTCAACTTTGAATTCTAGCTACTGTCGCCTATAACAGTTACGCAAAGCTACTGAAGAAGACTCATCACCACTAGCAGATCCAGGGTTTAATTTTCGGGGGGCTTCAGACCGAAAGATTTTTTTTTCAAATATATAACAATAATTAATTTAATAAAAAAAAGAGAAATTAATTAATTACCTATATGGAATGGTATTTAAGCGTTTTGAAGTCCTATTAAATGTAATTACACGAACAATAAGAGATAGTATTTAATATATTTTTCTGTAAAATATGATTATATTTTACCGTTTTGAAGAGGGGGCTTCAGCCCCAAAGCTTCCCTCCCCCCCTCCCGTAGATCCACCTGTGCTCATGACTTAAAAAGCCGAAGTCAACAGGCATCGGAAAAACAAATTTAAATTTAACCTATCGGTATTCTTCGATAAAAGGTCGATTATCTCCTATATCTATAACTTCCGAATATATTTATATCTATATATCTATATCTATATCTATAAATTCAAAATAAATGTGAACCAATGAATTTGAATTGGAAAAGCTATGACTTGTCTTTGAAAAACTTAAATACGGCTTGAATGTATTATAAATAGATTTTCTATAACTAAATAAATAATAATAAATTGTTAAATAGAATATTTATATTAAATAATAATTTTCTATTGGATTGGTTTTTTTTTTTATTTAAGCATTTAAGTAAAACACAATAAGTATATATACCTGTGTATGTATACCTTAACCACTACAACTCATGGGTTTAGGTACTTTAGTAGATAGAAACTGTTTCATGGGCAACGGTTGTGCAGGGAGGTGATCAGTCCAGGATCACGCTCAACCGTCATATACGAGTATGTATATATATATATATATATATTTTTATATATATATATATATATATATATTGCTTTATACAAAAATTTAACAATAATATCTTTTTAGTCTTAACATTCCGTTCTACTCTTATATAACACAGGGCTGATATGTTTTGTTATGTTATGTTATATGTTGCCTTATCTTGTTAAAATCCTTTGTAAAACCAAATATTGTTCCAGCCCTTCATACAATAATAACTAATGATTGGAAATATTGGAGGATTCAAAGAGATGAGGGATGGGAGGGGAGAGGAGGGAGCTTTAGGAATGAGGCCACTCAAAAATATGATTTTTTTTTTTGGTCTATATTTCTTTCTTTGAGCAATTTGAAATAAGTGCATAATCAAAAGATAACATAGTTTTTTTCTTTTTAAATTATAATGTACTTCAGGCACCAAATGTAAGCATGCTTCAAGTAAAAATATGACGTTTTATCCTTAAAAGCAATACCATTCATATATTTACCGTTTATTTGAGAGGATGTAAACTGATAATCTATTCCAGTAAGGCATGCTGTGTATATTTATTATGTGATAAGCATACCAAAACAACTGTATAACCTATATCTGTCTATATATTAATGAAACAAACAAACATTAATCGATGTTTTCTTTTAGATTTACTGTTATCTCATGAGGTCATATATAATAAATGTTAAAAAAGTTGTTTTTTTAACGTTAAAAAAAAATTGAGTTCATCTCGGCTATTTAAAATACCTTTGAAATACATTTTCTACCTTTTGTCTTTTCATAAAGTGAAAGGAAAATTTGTCACTTTCTAAAAAACAAATGAATATTATGATTTTTTAAATGTTTTCCTTTATTATTTACTTTTTTTCTAAGAAAAAGTGACAATTTTACCGTTAGAGCACAACAATATAGACAGTAAAGTCAAAATACTTTTAAAATAAGCGATTAATGTTGTCTGAATGGTTTTATAGCTTTGAACTTTCAGTGTTTCGCGTTTGTTTAGTAGCAAGCATTCTATATACGTACAATGCGATATTTTCTTAGCGATAATTTAGTAAATTATCAGTTAAACCTGTACCACTACAACCCATGAAGGGTCTGGGGTTCAGTACTATTTAGGGAAAGTACTGTTTCTAGGTCAGCGGTTGTGCAAGGAGGTGATTTGACCGAGATCACGCTCAACCGCCAGGTTTTCCCCCTTAATTAATTATTTAATTAAGGGTACCCACTTTGTAGAGGCTGGGTGTGCCCCAGGAGGGACTTCTGACCCAAGGTCGCCCCACGGCCAATGTAACAGATAAATAAATTTTCTGCCATGAGCCGGGGTTCGGGACCTTTGCATTGGAAGCTCAGTGCCCTACCACTGAGCTACCCCGCTCCCAAATTATCAGTTAAATTGTTATATTATATTGAAATAAAATATAATAATATCATTAATTTTGATCTGTTTAATATTAATACTTCCTAAACCATCTGTGAGCATATATATGTTTTTATCGTATAGATGTAAAAATATTTTTAATTTAAAATTTTATATAGTTTTACAAGATTTGTGAAGATGTATGAAAAACTAAGAAAAAAATCAAAATGAATTGTCTTTCTCCATATTAAATATTCTTTTAATATAGATTGATTTTTAACATTAGTACTGACACTAGAGAAAGATTTTAATTAAAAAATCTAGAACGAATATCAGAATAAAAGTGAAAAATATTTTTTTATTTAATGTAATCCGGATTGGATTTTTAAACTTACACAGTTATAGTAGTTATTAGAATTAAATAAATAATTAGGAAGAGTGTATTTTCAATTTAATTTTATTTAAATTATCTTCATGGCTGATAGAGATTGTACTATGACCGCGTATATCTCCACCGGAGGACATGTTTTCATGATAATCATAACGTGCCTCACAACTTTCAGCTAGTAAGAGTTTGTTTAAGCCAAAAAATGTATTAGCGATCCAGTGGTTACAGCAGAGGGAGAAAGCGTCTAGCGAACATATGGCGAAGGAAAGTACCTCTGTATATATATATATATACATAATTGGTAAATGGTTGACTGTCGTGGATAATAGGGTCGGCATATGTAAAAATAAATATTATCATTTTTTTTGCGTTCTTTATTGACTGGCCACCCCAACGATTCTTCTCTTCTTTATATATATATATATATATATATATATATATATATAATATATATATTTATATTTTCACTAAGGCTCGAAATCGGTTTTGTTGTTTTTCGGTTGAAGCAAATATAACCTTCTGTTTAGGTCACATATCATGAATGGAGTATCATTGGATTCAGAGTTTCATTGACGGTTAGCGAATCGGACTCTCCTTTTTTGTTTATCGATAATAAGCCGATATAAACATTTCGATAATGGGACGGTGGATAATGGACGTTGCATTATTTTATTTCTTTATTGTGTCATTTTTGCACTTACAAATATACCTTCTGTAATTACTGCCACAGGCCAACTTAATCACTATAAACTTAATTATCATTTTCGATATAACATTAGTATAAAACGTAATAGTTTATTTATATATTTTATGTGAAAAAAATAAATCTACTTTTACTAAATAATATTATCATCATTCACATGATCAAAAGATTATTCGCTAATGTTCAACTCGCTAATGACTCAACCAACGTTGGCATAGACGAAATAGTGTTGATTTGTATTTAATATTACAAAAAATTTGATTAAACAATATGACTGAAGATTTATTCCGGTTTTTCTAGAACCATTACAATTTATTAATATTTATCTACTATGTAAAAATAATTAAGTAACTTAATACAATTCGTTTCCCGACAATTAATATAGAGTATCTTAGAGATGGCAAGAATTCGACCTATGAAGGTTTATCTTGCATGATAGATAGCAAGTAAATCAGTGACAAATTCTTTTTATTATTTATCATTTAAGATAACATATTGAAAAAATGAATTGTTGAAATGAGTACATTTAGATAAGTGAAAATAAAATGAATAGAGATATGTCTAAGAAAATAGTTTCAACTAAGAAATCTGTAACCAACTGTTACCTTATCTTATTTCTTTAAAGTAATATCAGTTACTCTGGATGTGATGTACTTTGAGCTTTAAGAACAGCTCATATGTTGTGGCCGAAATTTTAGCTTGTAATAATGAAAAACTTATTTATAATCCAGATTGTTATTAGTGAATTTTATTGATCTATTATACAAATTATTGAAACCACATAAACATTCAAAGGTTGTATAAATAAATTTTATATTGTGGATGTGTAATATCTTACTTTAGGTAAAGCAAATTTCATTAAAAAAAAAAACAGCAGTTTTGGTATTAAAGTCTATAAGTTTTTGGTCGCCATTTTGAAACGAAGCGACGGGTAGTAATGTAAATTTCGGAGGATAATCTTAGAGTGACCTCTGATTTTGATACCGGATTTTTAAACAATCGGCCCTGCAGTTTCGGAGAAATGCCGCTGATGGCGTACGGATAACGTTTTTTTTTAATGAGATTTTCGTTCTATATATACATCAAGAAAATTAAACCTTAAATTTTGATAGGGAGTTAACTTTTTTTTTGGTCTATCAGAATGGTTTATTTTTGAAAATAATAAACCAAAAGAAAAAAGACTCATCATCTACAATTATTTTAATGAAAGAATTCTCCTTTTTTTTTAATCGCTGTGGCAGATCTACTTAATATCTATAGCTCAGATATATAAAATACAGACAACTGTACTCTGAACTATTACTGACGACACTAACGGATCCAGGGTTTAGTTTTGGAGGAAGTATTTCAGCCTGAAAGATTTTATTTTGTATGTATATATTAGGGTAATTACTTCGGAGGAAATAAAGAAACTAACTACCTATACGAAATAGGTTTAAATAATTCTTCAAGTCCAATTAAATGTATTAGACGAACAATAATACTTTCAGAGATAATTTTTTTCTTTAAACACGGTCATATATTACCATTTTTTTTTGGGGGGGAGGGAGGGTTCAGCCCGAAAGCCCTCTCCCTCTCCCCTGTAGATCCGCCTGTGACTGACGATGAGCAGGAGAAAAGTGGAGATGGGATTAGGTATGAATATCGCGGAAGAATGAAGAAGTGGTAACGGCCTTTAATAAATGAATAAAGTTTATCTGTCATCTCTACCTGACAGATATCAAGTACGAATCGCATGGCTTGGAAGCAAGGGCAGTTGTCTTTGGCTCATGACCGTGTCCTCAGGTCCAATGTTCCCAAGCCATTGTTGATGATCTGATTGGGACCAACGTGTTGGGCAATGTTGAATCAGAAAGCAGGTCATGAAGGTGCTAATTGTTGTTTTTGCGACCTTTACTTGAGTCAACAAAGTTCCGCTTCATTCAACAATTTAATACTGACATCTGATAATATGTTTAGAACAATAAATAATGTATCGTCATTTTTCATTCGATAAATGAATGAATAATATCGAAGTCATACTAAAGTAAATACATATACATTTAAATTTAAATATTAAATTTTCAAAGCGACAGAGATATAATCTATGCTTTATTATTATCATTATTACTATTAATAAATGAACTAAAAGTGTACAAATAATACACTTAAACCAAATGACGAAACGTAACTTTAATTTAGAGATATATCTCCTCAAAATTTAATTACTTATATTTTTTTATATTGTTGATTAAGACTTCAATTTCATTTCTAATAATAAAATATCTGGTGTGTCCACTCACACGACTTTCCTACCTATTTCAGAAAAGTTTTTATATCTTCCATATGTCCATGAACAAACAAAAAAGAATTGAACTAGATACATTTTCCTGAAAATTGATCAAACATAAGATTTGAGTACGATTTATTTGATAAACTAAAGCAATGTAAACTGGCTTGTGGAAGATCAGTGTACAGATTTCAATACCCTTTGATATTGCTGATCAAAAACTTTTTGCCATAGTCTAATTTCGTCAAACAATAATTTCTATTAAAAATAGCGGAAATAGTGAAGCTTATGGGATGAGAGTAACAGATTTTCTTACTTTCACTTATCTTTTTTATATCCTTTCTGTCACCAGGATATGAACCCGTAATCTTACATTGGAAATTGAATAGCTTTAGCTTAATTAATAGTTGTCCGAAATGAACGATTTTTATATAGTTTTGTAAGAAATTTCATTATCTTTGTTATAGATCCGTCGAAAACCGCATGTCGGAAATTTGACCCGATTGCAATACTTTCCTTACCTAGTACAGGGAGGAAAGTAAAAACATTTGATCTTTAGTCCTACTTTATTTTTTCTTTATACCCAACCTTATAGTGCTTCAAATAATTTTCGGGAGAAGGACCATTATTCAGTAAAGACAAATTTGGCGGAATTTACCTTGGTCAAATTATTTCATCTTATAAAAATCTAATTCCGCAAACCAGCTACTATTCAACTTACCAAGAGAGTGCTCCATGTTCAGTGGAGAAGCGATTGGAATAATAAAGGCCCTTTGTTGGATATCGAATTCCAAAGAAAAAAAATGGATCATAGCAACCGACTCCAAAAGCGTTGTGGCGGCCATTGGTAACCCATGGCCTGACAACTCTCTCATCAGAGAAATCATAAACGTATGGTGGGAGATGAGAAAAAAATCAGTAAGTGTGGTCTTTGTCTGGGTTCCATCCCTTAGTGGCATAATGGGTAATGAAAAAGCAGACCAAGCTGCTCATTTGGCGAGAAAGGGAGAGCTACCAAGCATAACAACAATAAATGACATCATCGTTGAAGATTGGATTCATGAAGCAAGAAAAAAGCTATTAAAAAATTGGGAAGGTCAATGGAAAATACAACCAGCCAAACTAGCCGAAATAAAAACCGAGTGCTACACATGGACCACACAAGCTTCAGAAGGTCGAGAAGAGAAGAAATAATATTGTGCCGGATGCGAATCGGACACTGCCTTTTCACATACGGATACCTACTTAGAGGTCTCGAAGCGCCGAGTGCCCCCAATATAAAAAAGAGAGACAAAAACTAAAGCTTTCGACAACATTGAAAGATATTTTGGGAGACAATGAGGAAAGTGTCGTCATTCTCTTTGAATATTTATTGGAAACAAATCACTATAGTAAAATATAAAAATTAAGAAAAACCGCCAATGACCCTCTAGGGTAGAGACGAATAAAAAAAAAAAATTCTAATTATATAAAATTATCTGACAACGGTAAATTAGACAAACGATTTTATTTTTATTATGTATCGTGGTTGTTTAATTATTTAGCTTCAGATCGAATGGTTGATTCACCAGTGATGCCAACCGAAAAGGCACTCAAGACATTCACTATGCTGTTGATAGTTGACAAGTAGTTTAGTTTAACCTAATCATTTCTAAATATGAACATTGATATATTGGTTGTAATAATTATATTAAAACAGAATTTATATAAATATTTATATAAACAGAAAATTTTATTAATACCGAAAAGTCTTTTAACTCTTGTCTGATAAATTATGAAACTTGAGTTTTAATTAGTTGGGATAAAAAACAGCAAAGAGGAAACCATTAGAAAATACCTGATGATACGCAGAAAGACTGCGACACACATGTAACAGGTAATGACCCGCAGGAGCAGTTCCTATTAATCCAATGCCGGTTCCAAACAGTGCCAAGGAGAGGTTGTGTGTGCTAATCGTTCCTACTACATCATTGCGAATTTCCAACTAATTACAGTCTCGTTTCTATTTGCAAATGGGCTTGGTTTTGCGAAAATTAGGACGATTTCAAATATTTAATTGTAACTTGTTTTCTGTTTAATTGAAATAAAATAATATGTAATTAAAAAAAATAGCCATAGTGCGATTTTACTAGTAAGGCGATTCTTCATCTATTATTTTATTGCAGCAATACTTAGTTTAAATCTGATTTATTTCTGTTATCATATCCTTTGAGTATATAACAAGTACCTATAATTATTAAAAAACATTTTTTTTTTGTAATTTCATTTCTTGATACTCACCTGTCATTTACAACTATCAATAATCACCTGATGGGCTGTTATATTCATAAGAAAAAAAATAAAGAAAATAATAGACGAAAAACGTAGTTCATAGTTCTGTTAAAAATATATATTAAGATAATAAACGAATTTTAATATAATAAAAATAATGAAAGAACAATGTAGTTTAACAGACACATGGACTTATTAAAACACAGATCTCTTCAATGATTTTTTAAAAATCTTTATTTCATAGAGTAAATGAACTCTTTAATACTGTTACTAATATCCTTAATTCTGACCGAATGTAATATAACTCAATAAAATAATAAAAATTATCATATCCGCACATGCCACTTAGCCTGCGAATATAAGCGGATGAAACGTAATGAAAAATTTTAAAAATTAGTTAATCCAAACTATGATAGATTTATTTTCCAACCGATGGGCAAGGTACCCACTTTATGTAGTTCGGCCCTAGGGGATTTAGACCTCTGATTCGATTCACGACATACGTTTTTTATCAAAAGCCAAATTGATCTTTCGAAGTCCTATTGATCATCCACATAATTACTCAGTTCCATAATTAATAAATATAGATAAAAATTCACACACTTAAATCAAAAATAATAATTTATATTATTATCTAATGCAATATTTTCGCTTGTTTCAGTGCGTAGGCCAAGAAACGCCATGCTGTAAGGGTTTGAGGTGTTCATTCTACGCCAACAGGTGCACGATCTAAAGACTGAAATAGATGAGAACAAGAAACTGCATATAAACTTCAACCCAAGTCAAAAAAATCTATGTCATGCCTATAATTGCCTATGATGATAGAATTATTTGTATTAGATTAGTTACCACTGCAGCAGTTACAAAGATTTATCTATTTGTGTAAATATAAGATTGTTTCGTTTTTGTATTTGGTCTATTTGTCCAACCTTTGTACCTTATCTGTAATCCTGTGGAGCTTTCCATGTTGTTATATTGGTTTGTTTTCATGTCGACCTGAAATTCTATTTATTTCTTTTCTTAGTATCTTATTATTTGTCAGCAAATAATGAAGTATTGCATGAGTACTTTTCTTTTTATTAGGGATATATGGAGGGATGTCATATAGAATGAACTACTCTATAATTATTTAGAATATTGTTAAAAAATTACTCCAAATAAATAACTCCAAACTTTATATGTTGAATAAAAATTAGTTAAATTATTGTATAAATGTTAATTTTAAGTTCTTTAAATAATTTAATTTACATCAATCTGGCAACAACATTCATGTATGTATATAAACATTTGGAAAACAGCTAAAAACGATAAATACAAATAAAATATATACCTGCTCAAGCTAATAAAATAAAATTATTTTTTGAATATTTTTCTAATCTGTGAATTATTGCCTAATTTAAATTATAAGGAGTAATATTCCTCCTAACATTATATTGTTATATTAAGGTATAAGTGACCTATATATAACAATATTCATTAATGAATATATATATAAACTTATTTCTAACTAGAAGAGCAAAATAGAATATAACGACATACAAAATGTATTTTATAAAATCAATTTTGAATAATGTTAAGATCAATATTATGTATCTGAAACCACAAAAAAAAAAAAAAAAAAAAAAATGAACAAGAATCATTAAACAAAAAGTGATTCACAAAAATATTTAATTTAGCAGTGTAACTAACACGCCATTAAATTAAAGAGGTGGTACGTATCGATAAAGGTATGAATCTGAGTTGAACCACAGGCGAATCTACGGGTGGAAGGAGAGGATTTTCGGCCTGAAGCCCCTCCCCTTAAAATGGTGAAATGTAACCATATTTTATGATAAAAAAAATTATCTCTTAAAGTATTATTGCTCGTGTAATTACTTAATTTAATAGGACTTTAAGACTCACTTAAACACCATTTCATATAGATAATAAGTATCTTTCTTTTTTTTCTAAAATAATATATATGAAAAAAAAAGCTTTCGTGCGGAAGCCCTTCCCAAAATTAAATCCTGGATCCGCAAGAGGGTGAAACAATATCAGTAGTGGGGTACGCTTATGATTTGGTACTGTTAAAAGAAGGCACGGAAACTATAAAACTAAATACAATAACGAAAACGAAAGCCGGTAACGAACTGGCACTTAATTTTTTTTTATATTTTATTTATATGATATTTATAACTGTATACAAAAAATTCATCTGGTAAATTCGCACATGGATATAATGACATGAAACACGTGTTTAGAAACTACCCATTGGTAGCACTCTAATAATATGTCTATATTAGAAGATCACGTGGCCATCTTCTTTTCAGACGCCTCGGAGGGTTATCAGGAATTGCATAGGAAGCAAGATTAGGAACAAGAGGGTTGGGATGGTTATGAAGTTTATTATGGAAGGACAGATATCTGGATTGGATCAAATCTGATACATAAGGAACATTAAGGTCATTATGGATGATTTTATTGGTAACAAAGTAAGGAGCATTGAGGATTTTACGAAGGATTTTGGATTGTAAGGATTGGATGCGAGAGGAATTTGAAGGTTTGGTGGAGCCCCATAGCTCAGGCACTTAAAATAAATTCAAAACATATTTTTAGCTATAAAAACGGTGACGATTTTGGTGATATGGAAATAGAAGGGAGTAAGCTTGAACATATCATATAGGGACGTTTTAAGTATTTAGGATCTTAGATAAGTAAAAAAAATGAAATCGAAAAGGAAGTTAAGGCTCGATTGAAGTCGGGAAATGCCTGTTATTTTCTATTGTAAAATTATTTAACTCGCGCCTCTTGTCACGAAACTTAGAAATTAGAATTTACATAACTATTTTAATACTATACGTAAAGAATTGGTATAACCAATATACTATTGCATTTAACGCTTCCAATTTTTTCATTCGGGCTTAGTTGGGTTTACCCTATCTGAAAAAATACAGGAATATCTCTACAATAATAAGCTAATAGGTAACTGCAAGACTCTTGCGTAAGACCAAGACCAAGACTAAGACTGAGTGTGCAAAACCAAGACTAAGACTGAGTGTGCAAAACCAAGACTCCTCTTGGCCTCGGATTTGGACAACAATATTCTTAATGGATATAAAACTTGGGCGCTTACGTTAAGAAATGAGCAACGTCTTAAGGTTTTTGAAAATCAATTATTGCGTTGAATATTCGGACTGAAGAAGGATGAGTCAACCGGTGAATATAAATGCCATTACTCCTAATTTAGTGAACTGCATCCGGGAAATTTTTTTTATTCTTTAACACTTCTTTGGAACGCACAGTTGGCTATCATTATTTGTCTTCTTTTGAAAGTTTCAGGTTTCTGTTTTTGATCAATATATGGATGCAGTCATATATATTATGTATGGTCTCATTTTATTTCTTGAATTAAGGTTTAGAATATCAGGGCTATTACTGATACAAAACTAGAAGAAGAAATGCCGATACAAAAAATAGCTGGATTGAAAGTTAAAATTTGGAAGTTAAGTTAGGAATATAAGAAGAATTCGAAAAGACTTTAAAAGAGCTGAGCCTTGGGTTCTCCGGTGGATAAGTTACGACGGTCCACCCTCCGGAAGGACGTTGGGAAGAACGCCGTCCCTCTTAATTCCTATTGACGATTGTAAATCGGGTTTACTTAGAGGAAGAGGAAATGGACAACTAGAAGGGGAGGGTCTCAGCCAGCCGGAAATGAATCGTTACCGAAGATCAAAGTTCGTACCATTTATTTGGTAATTATTTTTTGCTTAGAAAAAGATTCAACATAATTTGAAAATTCTCAATCTGTTTCTAGGCTACACAAATATCTGGTCTTATTTGATCACACATTATTCGTATTCCTTCACTGTCGGATTGGTTTGTTGATTTAAGTTTAGACAATCCGGCTGATTCCAAAGGTTTATATGAATCGGGCACGTCTTGAGGTAAAATGAGAAATAAAAACATAATAAACAGTAGAAATGCATTATTAAGTACACATTAGTATACACGTGCCAATTCGTCCTCAGATCCTTCTTACGACCCATTGGGCAAATATTACAAGTCTATGAACTTTGGTTACCTGTCCTGAATGATAGATAAAACACAAACGGTGACATATGGTGACACGGTTACACTCAGACAACCAATACTGGTATCAGTGACAAGTTGTTCCTGCTCCATAACTGAATCTTTTATCAAACTTCAGTTATATCCCCAACAATTATTATTTAACAGGGTGATGCATCGCTAAAATTTATTACAGAATAGCTGATACTTCTATGTTATTAGTAGATAATAGTTCAAATATGGAATATCCAGGTTCATTTTTAATATTATTAAATTATGGTATTTATTTTAAATAAAGAATAAGCTGTTTAATTTTCAACGGTTCAACAGATTCAACTTTACTTCTTCGTTCCTAAGTAGCCATATTTGTCCATCATAAATTCACCAGCGATTGGATCTATTTATACAGAACGGGAATGGTAGGGCAACTTGTTATCAGACTTAAGCATACCCACCACACGAATCCTTGATGACCTCCCACGCTGGGCAAGCAGAGCCGACTGGGTTCCAAGCAGCGGCGATCAATCTGTTTGGATGGAGTCCTAATTTGATTAAATATAATTTACAAAGAGGCTCCTATCCGCCTCAGGGCTGCGGGGACTTGGTCCAAATTGAGTTTGTGCGACAGTTTTAGGGGGGGAGGGGATGGGATGGGAAAATAGCCTGCCCCTCACTAATTTGTTGATGAATGGGAAACTTGAGTGAGTGGAGTGGCTTAGTTCCTGGCAACCGGCACAGATGGCATCCCACTCACAGATTTTCTCGTTCCTTTGCTTTTAACCAACTAAACAAAGAAGGCATTGAACTTTATAGTTTTAAAAATTATATAATTTTTAAGAACTAAAGTTGTCCATTTTTTAGTTCTAAGATTTGCGAAAAAAAATTCACATCTACATAATTTATTTAATAAAAACTGATAAATACAACAAAAGAAAAACATATAATAAAAATAAGAAATTTATCAATGTAGAAACTATTTAAACGTTCCGTTAAAAAGGAATACTTTTATAAAATTCAATGAAAAAAAACAATCATTTAGGAATCATTTTAGTCAATTCCTTCATTTTCTCCTAAACATTGGCGGAAAAAACGCTTTAAGAAGCATCAATAGAGCACCGAGTAATTAAAGTAGGTAACTGGACCTTTCAATTTCAAGTGATGATAGAGGATCTGATGATCGGATGATTTGAAAAATGATTTTGATACTTAATGTAATATCATTATATAATAAATATAAAACTAAAAAAATACATACAAATAAGTTCGAATTTATTTTTCTAATAATAATAAAGAAAAGTAGACCATTTATGCAACTTCTAATGAAAAAATATTGACTTCCGCTTTTATGTGTTGTAAACTACTTTTGACAAGTCAAGCTTAAGACGCTGAGTACTTCAGTAGATGTATGAGCATGTATATATACTTAATGGTAAATGCTTAATTGAAATATATATTCATAGTATTGGCGATTTTATAAAGGTGATAGATTAGTAAGGTAAGATGTAATATTATTTTTAGAATTAGCTAATAGTACAGTATTCTGGTTTTATGAGGAATAAAGTTGGATATATATATTTTTTATTATTTAAAATGAATATTAAAAAAATCCCATGTAAAACATCATTGACTAGAGGCGGCTTATAGAAACTTATTCGTAATTAAAATTTTTTAATTTTCTTTTAACGATTAATTGAATATTAATACAATCTGTTACATTGAAGAGGAAGTACCTTAAATAAAGTTGAACAGCACAAGAAAGGTATGAAAAAGGGGAGGAGATCACATTAGCGAGAAAAAAAAGAAGAGAAAATATAGGGGATTTGTATCACAAAGCGAAGTCATTCGGTAATGAATAATGTGTCAAAAGAATCAGTTTAGGAAAGAGAACGAATAACACTTTTAGAACACACTTTCACAATTTAACACTTTTAAAATACATTTTGGAGACAAACCTATTTTCCTACTTTAAAATCAAAGTATTTGAGATAACTAAAAAAACTATCCATAATTCGAGACACCATCTTACAACAGAGGAATCCTCCATGGTTAAAAATTAATCGACGCATTTTTTGTAAAATGAATTTGTTCTTTATTCTTATTAAAGAATAAAGAACTTGGTATCCTCATATTGAGATATTTCTTCCTGTGGATGAGGTATATTTATTTTAATGTCATCATTCCATAACTACGCACTACGAAGTAACAGGCAGAAACTACTGTCGCAATTCATATAATCTGGCAGGCGCCTTAGGTATACTATACCGCATAACAACCTAGCCGTAACCGATTCGCTCATCTAGACTATCGGCTTGTCTATTTGGTTTTGCAAATAACCATCGAAATCAATTAAGCCCTCTACGTAACTCTATAGTCCGTACAAGCCCCTTATTTATCGAATTATTAACATCCGCCTGAAACTTTTCTTCGTAACTTACAACTATTTTATTTACAAAAACTCTTGGAATTGGGGCCTTTTCAATCTGCAGGGGAGCAAACTTTGTCTATTTAATTATATACTAAAAACTCGTAATACTCATTTGCTTTCTACTTGGATCGTAAGATAATTTGATCACAAAATCGATAAAAAAGGTGGCCTACAAAAATATTGGGCCGTCTGTCCTATACAATCGTTATTTTGAGAATTTGGGGATGTAGTTCCGGCCTCAATATTTTTGAAGGTCATCTTTTTTCTTGATTTTGTTATCTAATTATCTTACTCTCCAAGTAGAGAGCAAATGGGTATTTACGAGTTTTTAGTATTTAATTAAATAGACAAAGTTTGCTCCCCTCCAGATTGAAAAGGCCCCAATTCCAAGAGTCTTTGTAAATAAAATAGTTGTACGTTATGATGAGATGAAACTATTCAAGAAGTTTTAAGTGGATGTTAATAATTCGATAAAAAGGGGTCTGTACCACGGACATAGAGGGCTTAATTGATTTCGATGGTTATTCGCAAAACCATATGGTTTCTCCATATAAATAAAAAGTTTTAGACCATACAAAAATATTAAAAACAGGATATAAAAGTAGTTTTATCCTTAAAAGGTTCCTTATCGGGATGTTGGACTGGGCTGGGGAGAGTTAAGATGGAAGCCGACAAGCATTATCAGGGGCTTTATCGGGACCGACTTATTAGATAAAGCCCCCACCGACATACTCCACCTTGTCAGTTTATCATCAACCAACTGAGAGGAGAGCCTATACACGCTTCAGGAATCATCTTGTCTTACCTTCGCTATGCTTTGCGCGGTATTAATGGAGGAATGGATAGAATGAATTTTTATTATTATATAATTAACTTAATGATTTTAGGTGTTAATGTTTCTATCATTCGTAAATATTTTATTTTCTTCTTAATATATACTTTAAATTACTTTTGGGATTATGCAATACATATTCAGACTACAATGAAAATAAGAATTAATGTTCCTTCTTCAACATATTAGTATATTTTTTCATATTACTGGTTTACAATAATATTTGTTTTTAAAGTATCAACTTGATTTAGGGAAAATACTATGTCTCGGTCATTACTTCGTGCTCCACTAAACCATCAAATTCTTCTTCTCTCTAATCCTTAGAATCCGAAATTTTTCATAAAATCCTCAATGGTCCTTACTTTGTCACAAATAAAATTATTCATAACGACCTAAATGTTCCATATGTTGTCGATTTAGCCCAATCCAGATACCTATCCTTCCATAAAAAACTTCAGGCTCATCTAAACTCACTAGTTTGAAACCTGTTCGATTCCTAACGATTCTCCTAGACATCTGAAAATAAAACGGCCTCATGACCTTGTAAAATAGAACTATAATTGAAGGGCTACCAATGGGTAGTTTATCTGAAAGTATGTCTATTTCGTTATAGGAATTTATATTTGTTTGTCGTAGTTAATACAATTGTAAATTTTCAAAAATATATTATTAATTAAAAACTAATGATTTTTTATTGCAAAGAACGAAAATATCTTTCTTTAAAATTTTGAAAAAAATTAAATATACTTTTATATAAGTTAATCAACAATGCATATATGGCAACAAAAAATAATAATAAACAATTTAAAAAAAAAATGAAAAATAATTAACATTATTACATAACCTGCTTCAGACAATGTTTTACAAAATATTTAAACTACGCATTATTATTTCATAGAATTAGGAGACATGCAATTAATTCATAATTGAACATTAGATAACTCTGACAAGGAATAACGGACGTCAACTTCATCATAAATTATAATGCTGACATTCGCACTGCTCCTAGTTTCTGCTCCAACGGACCAACACAATCCTCGACATCTGCTCTAGTAGGGTTATATTTTATAATCATTCACAGAAATATTATTTAATCGTCAAAAGTATTTCAATTTCATCAAAAAATAAAGTAAAAAAATTGCTCTAATTAGTTTCAATAGCTCTGCAATTATTCAATTATCATATTAAGGTGTGTTTAGACATTTTACAAACTATGGAACAAACAAATATGTAAACGGTTATTTCACAATGCTTGTATTTTGGTTTCTTGTTTTTGATATTTTCCAGCTGCTGTTGGTATCAAGAGAAATAAAATAAATAGTTTGGTTGGGCAAAAATGTCGCTGTTTTTTAAGTTAGATCATTGTGTGTTCCCGTAGTTTGTGAAATGTCTAAACGCGCCTCTTTAGGTTATTCTTACAGTGAGAACTTTCAAATTAGACAGCTATTGTTCTTTCTAATACATTCGACATACAAGTGGCATCAGGGAAACATGTTTATTCTATATACAATATAATATTATCAAGATAATCTATTCAACATACACAATTGGTGATACTTAATACTTTACGACTGTTAATCCTAAAAGGAGTGGGGGTAACTCAGTGGGCAATGAGCAATGACTTCCAGAGCTCAAAGTCCCAGATTTGAATCCGGCTGATGACTTGTCATTTTTCATCAGCTGTGGATCGTCTCTGGGATCAGGAGATCCTTCCGGGGCACACCAAGCCTCTATAAAACGGGTACTATTAATTGAACAATTAATTAAGGAGGAAAATCTGGCGGTTGAGCTTGATTTCGGTTCAATCACCTTCCTGCACAACCATTGGCCTTGTACTTCCTCACACAACACCGAACCCTCAATAGGTTTTAGTGGTACAGGTTTTATTATCCGAAATGCCTAAGGGGTGATTGAATTATTCTCCTCTACCTTTTCATTAGATTTTTAGTTCCTAGAATATCACTCTAATTGCAACATTTTAATTTTTAAAATGTAAATCTTTGATAAGTATTCTCAGGCTACGATAGCACCTTTTGTAAATACACAATCTATCCGATCTCGATCCATCGACCTTCGAAACCATCTGAGTTTTAAAATGTCCCAATTCTATGACTTTTAAAGTAATTATAGTACGATTCTACATTTTGAACTGGAATTTGTCACATTTCCAAGAAACTCCTTTTCGTTTGATACCTCATTAATTAAAATTCATTGCTTCTGAGAGACAGTAAAGGGATTTATACAACCGCATTATATACAGGGCATTTCGTAATTGCACATATTTTAGGTATGTGTTCACTAACACAAAATAAACGAAAAACTTCATAACATATATCTCAAACTCATTTACTAAATAGATAACAAAGATTAAAGATTTGTTATTTATTTACTATATTAAGAGTGGCTGTACAAAGTTTAACTTCTTTAATACTTAAACGCCATTAGATTATTTTGTGCGGGGCTGGATGAAGCCTATGGCTTATTCTTCGACAGTTGGCACGCAAGACGAGCTAAGAAATCGGATCGTGGAAGCCGTAGTAACTATCAAGCACCATCCTGATGCTATACGAAGAGCTAGAAGCATGGATTCGTCGTGCTGAATGTTGCATTCAACAAAACGGAGGCCCCTTTGAACAGTTACTCTAAATGTTGTAATAATAATAAATAAATAGTAATAATAAATAATAAATCTTTAACCTTTGATATCTGTTTAATAAAGGAGTTTGAGATTCAAGTTAATATGAACTTTTTTGTTTATTTTGTGTTAGTGAAAACATACTTAAAATAGTGCCATGCAATTACGAAACACCCTGTATAGTGCAGATTATATTGACGTTGGACAATAAATCATGTATGAACAATCATCATCATGTATGAACAACAATGAAAAATTCCTAAAGAGAGACGAAAAAGTATAGATGTTTCCTTAAAGTATATTGGATAGATACGGAAGGCTCAACGAAATTCTTGAATATATTATCCTTTAGTGCGAAAGGAAAAGAGGCTCTGATAGTTAATCCTACAATTCGATTTGAAACCAATGATGAAGATCAAGATCTCAAAATACAAACAGAAAAAGAGGAGATACCTGCAGGAAAATAAAGCGAAGCAGTTGGCGAAATAGAATTTTCGGTTCCGGGACTTGAGTTCAAGAGTAGAGAAGCAATTCCACCTTCAACTGCCAATTTTTTGGAAGGGCTTGGCATGGAAAGAGCTGATGAGTATCTGCTGAGTATGGCGGAATCTATTATTTTAGACTCATTAGGTATCCTGCACCATCATCTGTATTAATTCTGGCCTATTCGTTATGAGCCCTACGGACAGCTGTGAGAAGGAAGGAAATGAGGTAAAAAGAAGTATAAAAATAAGAAAAAAATTAATAACATTCGATACTTTGGATGATAGTCCTGCAAAACTCTATCCTTTTTGTTCTCTCTCATTACCTATAATCTATTAAGACTGATCAGTATGCTGGGTCATTTAGCATAATTGTGTAGTTGTACAGTGTTATTGTACTTCTCTCTAAAGCTGTACGTGAAGATAAATGAGCCGAGAAAGTTTTTTTATAGTAAAGTGTCTAGTTTTTATGCATTAAATAAACGTGAAATAAAATTTCCACAAAGTTATAATAAAGTTGAATTTTTTCATAAAAGTCATTGATATGATTTCCAAAGTTTGGATTCTATATAATTTTGTTAGAGAAGAATGAAGAACATACTAACACGAAGAAAAGGGAGATAATGTGAATCACTAATTAAACACAGGGTTTAACATTTTTTGGGGAGGTCTTCAGCCCGAAAGCTTTTTTTTTTTTATATATTATTATGATTACTTTATTAGAGAAAGAAAGAAACTAACTACCGATATGAAAGGGTGGTTAATTGATTCTTGAAGTCCAATTAAATGTAATTAGACGAACAACAGTACTTTTTAAAAACATATTTTTCATAAAACATGGTTATATTTTATTATTTTGGAGGGGGCTTCAGCCCGAAACTCTCCCGTCTTCCCTAGAACCTCCGGTGATCTGAACCATGCCGTCAACTTGGAAACTACGTAGAATCTCACTACGTAATTAAAATCATGATATAATTACAGCCTTGAACTTCGGACCCCTGCGTTGAGGAAATGACTCAGTTTAATGTAGTAAGGATATTGTTTTCTTTCTTGCAAGCTATAGAAGTTACCGATTTTTCTTTCTACACTTTTATTTATTGTATAATTAAGTAGGATTAATATCATATCCCCATTCATGTCTCTGTCGTTAATTGACAGTAACTATAAAAAATGGCTAAATATGTGAGAACATGTTTCCAAAGAAATTAAATCAAATTTTCTTACTAAATGTTATTTTTTATTTTAAGTGCCACTCTTCTCTATACTCGCTATTAACCAAAAAATCCTTTATTCCATTACCAATCATTTCTGAACAATATCTAAGTCCAGAAAGTCCGAATAAATTATGTTAAATGTGTAGAATTTTAGATCAATTCCAAAATTTAATAAAAGAAAAGAAATTAACAACGCCGAAAAGTTTACACTATTCCAAGAGAGAAAAAAAAAGTTTCTCAACGCTTTCATGAAAGAAATCTAATTTGAACGATTGGAAAAATAAAGAAAAAAATTACAAAAGGAAAGGGGAGAAAGAAAACGTGCTTTGGCAGGAAGGAAATAATTGTGTCAAATTGAATAAGTTAAGTAAGTGGTTTATTCCTAAGTTTTAAAAAAGTTTTATTAGGTTCTCAATACAAATCCTCCACCTCCTTATTCTAGAAAAAAGGGGAAGAGAAAAGAAAAGAGGAGAATTAAAAAAAAAAAAAAAAAAATCAAAGGTAAAATATGTCTCGAGAAGTCTTATTTATTCAGGAATTAAAATATCGCCCCCTTCCTTTAAAGGCTTGATCACAATTGATTATTATACTAGGTCAGTGTCTTATTTGAAATATTATTATTATTGTCTGGTATTGTTATGAATTTGTCCATATTTCAGTTTTGTTTTCAAAATAAAATACATTTTGTTTAAAAATAAACGAAAACAGGCGATTTTTAGTGATTTAACTACTGTCGCTTCATAATTGATGTTTCTTATAAATATTTAAGTTGTTTGTTTGTTGATATTTAAAAAATCAAGCCCTTAAAAGTGATTATAAAATAATCTCTTTCTATTCCACCATTATTTAATATGACACTCCGTTCTTACAAAGGATTTTTTCAATAATATGTGATATATTCTTATTACAGGGGTTTGTATAGGTTAAATGATAGTCACGAAGATTAAGAAAACTTCAAAGAATCAGTGAGTTATTGAGAAATTACAATTCATTTCATCACATAAAGTAATACAGGCTCTGAAAACGTTTTAGTTTTAATCGTTTCCAAATTGTACAATTTTATGAATATGGTCTTGATTGCATAGTTTACTCATTCTTGCGCGTGTTTGGGCAATAAACTAAACTAATTTAATCAAATAAAAATAACCATATACAATCCAATCACTAAGTTAGAAGGTCGAAAAGCAATTTTCTTTTGGCGTCCCTGAGGATCACAATGTATTGTCCGGAAAACAGGATTACTGGCTAGGTAGAATCGATATTAAATAACTTCCGCCTTACAGCAAAAACGATAGAAAAACTATGTTCTATTCGTAAACTTGTCATGTTCAGGTTATATATCATTACCAGGAAATGATATTCAACCATGATTTATTTTCTTGTTATAAAATCAAATCCTCAATGTTATAAAATAAAATCCTCAATCGCGAAAATAACAAAAAAAAAAAAAAAAAATCTTTGTTGGCACCATATTATGAAAAAGATGAACATATTAATTACAGCACCTATCAATCAAACGTTATCCTAATGCATTATTTAAAAACCCTTTCCAACTGAAGCACATATCATTTATATGAGTATTGTTTATAACTAATATCTCGTTTAAAAATTATGTCCAACATCATATTTGATATTATTGTCTCATAGTTAAGTGCTTAGAACAAGGATATATAGTTTTGATTTCTGACTCACCTCTATGGCAGGATTTTAGTCTAGAGGCTGAACCATTATTAATGAAACATACAAACAGTAATGGCTAGCAGTCCCTATGTTGGGGAATTACAACTAAATTATACTTTTAAATATAAGTAACCACTAATAAAATGATACCCTAGTGTTGTTTTTTTCTTTTTAAAATGCATTCATGCTATCTAATTTGAAGTGGATTATTTTTTTGATAACACCCTATAAATAGCACTTTTGTTAAAAATATATAAATTTATAGCATATAATACTAATTAGGTGGACTAAAAACGTTAAGAAAACAACAAATAACAGAATCGTGCAAAACAGTTATCATGCAGCAACTCTTGATAATAAATTAAATCATTAAAATAACTCACATGACAAAATAATTGATAATGATGTTGATGAGTTCATCAAGTGGTAATCTACCTTGAAGCCTTTAAGGTGTAATTTACTTCTCTCCTTAACTTCACAACCCTCAGTGATCCATAAACCAGGCTGGCTTTTCACTTTATTCAGACTGGATGTTTGCAATGGAAACTCACAGATCTAAAACACAAAAGAATCTTGATAAAATTCACTTGACCATGTACCTATATACTCATGTAACAATTCAATGCTAAAAGATTTGTTTTAAACATAAATGTTCTAATACGTATAATACACTGGCAATATTTATTTCTAAATAGTAAATTAAATAAACATGTTAATTGTAAGAAATTAAATCTATATTTTATATTAGGAACGGTCACATCCTGAAGATTTTCTAATTATTCATAAGGTTTTATTAAATTAGTAGTAAAAAAAAAAGAAGATTTCGGGTAGTAAAAATATGACAAATTTAAGATTCGTATTTTATAATTATTAGAAATAGTTAAATGTAATTTAAATTAAAGAAAAAAAAATAAAGAAAGATTCGTATTATGGAACACATATTCTCTTGAGTAAGTAATTATAATTTATGAAAAATATTAATAATGATATTAAAAAATTAAAGAATGAAGAGAAGAATAGTTGGAATGATCAGTCAAATAAGAAGGCAAAAATAAATGATAATATTTATTTTGACATTTGACGACGTTTCGACCTGAAGTTCAGGCCTTCGTCAGGGCTAAGAAAAGAACCAGATAACAAGGTATGAGAAACATAAGTAGTTATGGTAAAAAAAAATTAAAGTAAAATGAAGTTGTTAGATTAATTACAATAATAAGAACTAAGAGATAAATAATAATAACCGTTATTTATACAATAGTAAGAACTAAGAGATAAATAATAATAACCGCTATTTATCTCTTAGTTCTTACTATTGTCATTAATCTAACAACTTCATTTTACTTTAATTTTTTTTTACTATCACTACTTATGTTTCTCATGCCTTGTTATCTGGTTCTTTTCTTAGTCCTGATGAAGGCCTGAACTTCAGGTCGAAATGTCGGCAAATGTCAAAATAAATATTATCATTTATTTTTGCCTTCTTATTTGACTGATCACCCCAACTATTCTTCTCTTCATTGTTCATGACAGTCCCCATTTTCCCACAATTAAAAAATTAAAATTTGTTACAAACACTAAACTTTACAGAGGAATTAATAAGAACATATATTTTGAACTCGATAACCAATTAAATCATTAATTACAATAATATTTACAATGAAAGGAAGTAATATAAAAAAAACAAGGGACCAGAAGGCATATAAGGAGGAGAACCAGGAAGGTTAGAGGACATAAATTTGGAGTTTACAAGCCAATCTAGAATCATATTGCTACTTTGGAAGAAATATTGCTGCAACTGAAAAATAAACTTTATAGATTGATATGGTTGTGAGTATAAATACATATTTACACTATTGGATCCAGAATTTAATTTTGAGGGGCTTCAGCCTGAAAGCTTTTTTTTTTAGATATCCAACGATTATTACTTTGGAAAAAGAAGAAACAAACTAACTATCTACATGAAATGGTGTTTAACTGATTTTTGAAGTGCTTTTACATGTAATTAATTTGGTTAGTATATCTTTAATGGATGGTCATATTTTACCATTTTGAGGCAGAGGGAGCTTCCCACTTGTAGATCCGTCTATGAATCTTTACGTATTGCTATTTTCAAAGAAAGCCATCAAAACACTAACATCAATGATTTTTTTACTTCTGCATAAGTATAACCAACCAGATGATTATGATTGTGTAAAATTTGGATACTTTTTAATTTTAGGACCATTCCAGTACTCTTTCAAATGAGTGATAAACCGTGGTACAATTTATAAAAGAATATCAGAAAAACAAAGTGTGAATTAAAGTGCTCAAAGATAAATAGTGATTATTAGCTTATAGCTTGGTATGAAAAGGCATCTAGGTGACTATGATAAGAAGGACGTTCAGGTTTTGGCTGTGTACAGTGAATATTTATGACACTTAAGAAACTCAAGCGAGTAGAAGAGAAAGTTGACCAAACAATTCAAAAGTGTTGACTTGTCAATTATGATGCATGCCCATATCTCATTTGAATAGTAAAAGTGAGGGAGGAGACTAACCAATGTTACTGGTCTTTGGAGGAAGGACATAAACTGATGAAGGATAGGAAACATACACACACATTTGCAAAAGAATATAAAAAACACTAAAACAGTTGATATATAGGCAATATTGGATTTCAACAATTTGACCTTGCACTTATTTCATATTATTTAAACAAATGAAACTTATTCTGAAAGGAGGAGATTAGAGGTAAAGAAAATAAGATAAATAGCACTTAAAAATATCACAAAATAGTTATTAAATTTACACTTCAGGCTTAGTTCCTTTTTTAATATCTTATAAATATTAACAGTATAAAGTTATTTTATTGGATTTTTGTTATATTTTTAGAAAGGAAGATTCAGGATCGGAATATGGAAAGGAAAGGCTTATTTGATTAGGAGTTGTGAATAAAAGATGATTAAGTCTAGTTTAAAGGGTTTAGACCTGGTCTTGGCAAATAAAAAGATGAACATACCTCATTTAAATTTCATTGAATATAAAAAGTTTATATGTTTTACTGATACTTATATAACCTTAAAATGTTTCAGTTCACTGTACAATACAGTATTTTTTAAATAGACAGAAAAATAACAAATGTTTACATTTTGGACCAAAGGAATTAAAATAAAAAATTTGGTTTGATAAACTAACTATCCATAATACATGTTAATCTTTATCCTGCTATTATAGCTTGGATGTTATAAGCAATAGATTTATGAAACATTTTTGTAAGTTTTAAGAATGCATCCTTGTGACTCATGGTAGTAAGACTAGCTGTGTATTAAAACCAGTATGAAACTTACAGCACACATAAATCAAGGATTATATGATCTGTGCATGTTCCAGAAGGATATCTCTTGTTGGATACAGCACATAAACAGTCCATGGAATTCTTTCTTTTCATGGAATAGACATGGCCTGGTATTGGGCTATGTTGTGTTTTGATCTATAAGAGGTGCTCTACTGTGAGTCTACTGTATGGTACCGTTTAAGCACTGAGAGGTACCCAACACAAAGTTCCATTCCTATAACTTTTGGAGGATTTTAAAACCGTTCCTGAAGCTATTAGGAGGTCAAATTATATACTGCAACGGTTCATACGACATAAAGGTTCTCTTTGATGGCATAAGAAGTTGATTGATAATTATAATTAATGCCTCAGGCTATTAAGTTAATTTTAATAAAAATCGTAGAGTTTATCATGTTTTAGTATTTTGAACTGTAAATTAAGTATATAATAATAGTTTTCATAAATAAATATATTTTAAATAATATTGAGTTATAATTAACACATGATGCATTAATTTTGTCATTAACTGTATATAATAATATATATATACTTTTTTCTCTCTGGTTTGTACTAAGATATTAAGCCTTGTGTCATGGCATTGCGAAACATATTTATAACTTGAAGAAATGAATATATCCTATAGGAGTCCATCCAGTCTAATTTAATGCTCCCAGCTACCAAATCAATAACTGTTCTCTTTGGGGATAATGTAGTAGGACCCTTCACAAATGACTTTGATGAACATATTAAAGTTCAAAGGCAAATACCACAAGTTCCAAGACCAATTGACTTTCCCCCAAGACTGCCTATACTAGAACTGCAAGTGGCCATAATATCTTTTTAAACTGCAAAACCATTCTAGATTATTTTATATCGAATATGGTTATTATTTAATGGTATATGGTCAGAGAATCATAAATAGCATCATGCCTTACATGCAGTGGATTACTATAGAAGAATATTAACATTTCTTTAATATTAATAATAACAACATTCTCTTCTGATTAAAAAAAAAAAAAAAAAAGAAAGATATATGGAAGGTTTTGCAATAAAATTATTATTTAATTATAAAAACAACATAAAAATGAAACTATACTTAGAGTTTATAGACCACTTTTCCTATTAACAAGGAGCAGACACATACAGATAGCCTTCAATCAAGCATGATATTTTATTCAGGTTCATACCTAAATCAGATAGTTATCGTTGGTTAGTCTTCTTAACAAAATCTACATTTCCCATTAAAAAACAAAAATTAATACAATAATATTAATTACATAATAACTCATGCAAAGAAGAGGCATTTGTAAAGTTATGTATATTTAATTTTTTAGAAATTCTATTTATTTTTGAAGTGAATTAATATTAGCTAATTACTAGCTACAATATATCTGGTAATTTTATTTTAGATGAAACATGATATTTTTATTTATAGTATAATGACATTGTTAATAACAAATGACATTGTTATTTACAAGAACAATCATGGTTGATCATGAGAGGTAAAATTGTTGAAATGCTATATAAAATACATACATAGATACATATATATATATATATATATATATATATATATATATATATATATAAATTCTGTGTTAAATCAATATAAAATCAGTAAAGCCAAATTACTTATTCATCATTTTTACATATTGACCACTAATTGCACATCATATTGTCATTTATATCCTTATTCCAAGAATTCAGGCATTATTAAAATATTATAGGGCTTAGGGCATGCTCCATGTATATATTCCCATACATAGTACATTGAAAATATATTGATAGTGGGAGTTTAATAAATTATTGTTAAAATGTAAAAAAGAGTAGTAAATAATTTTTAATTATATCACAATTAAAACAATACGCATGTACTATATTAATATAGATAAATGAATATTTTTTAATGTATTTTAAAATCTGAAATTGGATGTTTGTTTAATGTTCAATATTAACATTATCTGCTACTAACTTACTATGCTTATAGCTGTTAATTTATAATCAGTTATTGAATTTCAGCAATGGACAAGGTCCTAAACTAAGCACTAATCCATGATACATCCATTAGTGGATATTCTGATGCTCTACGATGATCTCAGCACTGAGTTCAGGACGTTGCCAATATTTTGTTTCTGAAAGCATAGACTCCGATTATGTTTCAAGTTGATACATTAACATATACGATGAAATTTAAAGTAGGTTTTTAAAAAACAATATAGTTTAACTACATTCTGATTTCAATTCAATAGAAAATAAATGATCAAAGTACTCAATATTAAAGTGACAAATAATCATTAAAATATCCAACAAGAAAAACTAGTATTTAAGTACATATAAATGATTTTAAAAATAAATTATAAAATAATTTAAAGTGCATTACCTTATTGTTCATAATTATAAATAGATAACATGTCAGTTGAATCTTTTAGAAAGCTTTCAGTAAGAGATTAATATAGTTGAGGGATGGGGCAGTCATCATTATAAAGGGAGGGAAATTAAGTAGTAAATATATTTTGTAATTTATTTATTATTTAAGTATATATTTATACATATTGGATTAAAAAATTGTTTTTATACTTTTAAAATAAAATAATATTATAAATAAAAAAAAAATGCTATTATATGGTTTGTTTCATATGCATATAAAAATATATGTATATTTGGATCTTTTTTTATTATCAATTTTGTAATTTTTTTATGAACCAAAAATATTATTAATATAAAACTAATATAATAATTGATAAAACTAATATAATAAAACTAATAATATATAATGTATTTGATAAAAAAATCCTTACCCAGAGGGGATAAGTGGGAGTTGGCGGGAACCAGTAGACGCGATTTAATCTAATTGTCTAGTAACTGCCGATCTACCTCCTCTCTGCTTTTCTAAATATTCAGTCTTATGTGCGGTTCGGTTGTGTGTTATTCGGTTTTGTAGTTGATTATTTAAATTTCTGTTAATTGGTTTAATATATTAAAATAAGTGTTACCTTCTTTAAGTTAATTAGTTCTCTCCATGTTAGCTTTGTTTAATAACTTTTCGTTCTATAAGTTCTTAGTTTGCCATTTGATTGTAAATTTCAAGAAAGAAGAGAAAAGGCCATCTTGGATATTTGAAGGTACATTGTTTGCATCATGTAAAATAAAATTACTTTAAATTATGCCTTTTATATTTTTTAGTTCTTCCAAGGATAATAATGAAATATAAAATGGACTAATTCATTTTAAAGCATTAAAAAAACTTTTTTAAAATTATAATAAATGAATGATTTAGCTTTAATAAAAATGCTAATATAATATTAAAAATTAAATACGTTATGAAATTAAAATTAATTTACCGAAGGAAAAAAGTTTTCAAAAAGCGGTTCTTTTAATAAAATGAACTTCAAACATATTTTTAAGGCAAAACAAAAAAAATATTTTCTTATTACCTAAATGCAGGAACGAAAGGTAATTTACATATATTTATAAATCAATTTAAACTTGATTAGAATTGTTAAGAATATCAGAATTCACAATATTAAACATTTAATTTCAGAATGAAAGTTCTAATTAGTTTAAATAATAATTAAAACAGTGTTATGGAAAAACTTTTTAATACAGATATTTAAAATTTGTATTCTTTATTATAAATTAATAATTATTTATTAAATGATTAATTATGGTTATAACTGCCCTTGCTAAATCAACTGGGTTTTTATTTTGAGCTTAGTGGTTTATTCGGTTGTTGGAAGAAAGAATCCGCCATTACACTGTGTAATTCATTTGTAAGCGTCAGTAGCTGAAATAATGGATCTTTTGGTTTCATGTGATAAAATTTGTATGTACTATCAATATAAACTTTAAATTGATTACAAACATACAAATCTGATTGCAAAAGTGTTTTTTTTTTTTTTTTAAATTGGAGTACTAAATTAAGTGGTACGATTACAATTGACCATACCCTTTCATTAAACGAAATAATTTTTAAAATACATCATTCGTTCACAGAAATGCAACTTAATTAAAGTTATAAGGCATATATGTACAGAAATTAACAAAGTTTGGTAATAATTTACATGATAACAGCACGGATTAAGTGTAGTTCACAATCACTTTGGTCACACTTGTTAATGTAACGTCTAAAACAGTATTTTCGATGAAGCCGAATGCATTTTGGCTCTTCATGAACAAGTGTGACCGAAGTGATTGTGAACCACGCGTAACACGATAATTACCGATATGGCCAATTCGAAAATTCGATTATTATTTAAATTAAAAGTTCTAGTCGGTTTCAACACCAGGTAAATGTTTTGTTGTTTAATGCGGACTAAATCCACCTGATTTTGTTTAAAAAGAGTAAATTTCGCTAGTTCTCATTCCTGCTGTTTCGTAAAGGCGCGTTAAGACATTTAACAAACTATGGGAAATACGATTATCTAACTTAACAGACGACGACATTATTGCTAAATAAATCTATTTATTTTATATCTATTTATACTGACAGCTGATGGAAAATATAAAAAACAAGAAACAAAACTACTATTAGCTAAGTGAAATAACCATTTATGAATTTATTTGTGTCATAGTTTGTGAAATTTAAACTTACAAAAATATTCTTTCTCAATAGAAAATAGAGCAAAATTACTGGTATCGTGAAGATTTTTTGAAAACAATAGTTTTTCTCCGTTTTTTTTTTTAAATTTGTGAGACACTATTCTGAGTAGATCTGCACTAATTCAATATTCAGTTGTGCCATCACAACCAATGTTCAGTAGCGCAGGGATCTCCTGGAGTTCTGCTTTTCCCTCCTTGGTAGGAGGGACAAGCCTGCCTCGGTGTTCCCTCGCTCGAGTGTAAATAGTATATATATGTATGCATGTGTTTTTTAATTATTTATTTATCTTTGTTATTTTATTTTATTTATTGTATATTGTATTATTTTGTATATTGTGTGGCATTGCCTAATAATAATTATTATTGGAATTTTAAAAATGAATTCCAAATATTTTCTTTTACTTTTATAGCAGAATATTAAAAAATAAATCATAAATAAATAAAATTAGACAACATTATTATTTGTTATTGACTAACTTTTCTTCATAAGAGGTTTATTTCTTTTTTTAGATAAAAAAGTTTCATATAGCTAAAACAAATATTTACTAGAAGAATAATAATTTGTACTGAAAAACACAATGCTACAAAAAACGCAGACTGATCTGATTTGTGAGAACTTTATTCGGTTTATAGAAAACTTTTTTCTTACTTATTTTTTTTACAATATTCTAGAATTTGGAGCTATCTCTTTTTGTTAATAAATGCCTCATATATTATAATTCTCTTCTTCGATTTTACTTCGGTTTTTATTTGAAATATAGAATGTTATAGAGTTGAAGGGAAGTGAGCCCAATCTTTCTCAGTCAATCACGTTACAGTAGTTTCTGTAATCACATTTCCTGCTTCAACCTCTTGCGTTGTGTCTTCCTTTATTAAGTAATTTAATAATTTAATTTGCCAGGTTGGGTTAATAGAGTGCAATGTTTTGCGTTACATCATACACTATTTATAATCTGCCTGTGGGAAATTTTCAACTATAATAATAACGGTATGTAGTCTAAATAATAATTGCAGTAATTATTATTAACCTCTCATCTACTCAATAATTTACATTAAGATTTATATTATTACTGAGTGCCCGAGGCGAAGTGATTTAAGTTCGATTTTCGTATGGGTCACTTTGATATTTAGTTTTGGTTCTTCAGAAATCAGCGCCATCGACTTTGTAATGGAGGGGGAAGAGGAATATGGACAGTCCTTTTGTTGCCATCCTTTTTACCAAACCATACTGAAGTTCCTAAATAACCATACTAAAGTCCAAATCACACTAAAGTACCTAAAATGACTAAATGATGAATGAATGGAGTTTAGAAGAAACATTTCAGTGATTGTTGGTTGGAGCTCTGTTAGATTGGTAGTTGTGGACGTTTCAGCAATTCCCTTAGTTAATAATTAACTGTGAAAATTTGGAATCATTAAATATTAATCTAATTATAGTTTCTGTCTTTTATCGAGTTCTTCTATCATTATCGCTGTATCTAGGAATTAATTTGGCAGTTCATTCATATTTCAATTTTTTAACATTAACGTTTTTGTTTCAAAGTATAAAATTTATTTTTTTAAATATAATTAATACTTCTGTATGGATTTTCGCAGCATTTATTTATATATGCATTTATCATTTATGTAGTAAAATACAAAATTACTTCCTTCATTTCAGATTTTTTTCCATAATATTATGTATAATATTAATTCCCTCTCCTTTTTAATTCCTACATAAATGCTCTTTCCAAATCCATCTACCACTATTCACATCATTTATATGCTGATGACTCCCAAATCTATTTTTCTTTCATCCTTCTGAGTTCACGTTCGCCAATATTCAGGCAGACCTAGATAGGATCAGTGCCTGGACAAGTCTGAATAATTTAAATCTAAACGCGATGAAAACTCAGGCCATTATTATAGATTCCAGTTCTATTCTTAAATCTATCTCCTTCCTTTCTCCTTTAGCCATCAACGATCAGTCACACTCAATTCCTCCGTTAAAAACCTAGGAATCACCATAAACGAAAACCTCTCCTGGAAACCCCCATATCGCCCTCATCTCCCGAAAGTCAATAGATACCCTCAAGCTATTTCATCGCTCCCGCCACCTACTCCCACAACCCATCCGCAAGCTCCTTGTATCCTCTCATATTTTCTCCCACTTTGTGTGGTGTACGGAGGCATCCCGATGGTACTCGAGGATAGATTGAAGCGACTCATGAATACCTGCATAAGATTTCTCTAAGGTACATTGTGGCGAACTCATGTGTCCCACCTTTATGATGAGTTAAAGTGGCTCTTCCCTTCTTTCCGCAGACAATATTTCCTTGGTTCTTTCCTATTCCAAATGATCAACACCCGACACCCTCTCTACATCTACAGTCTCCTACAGTTCAAACCCGTGGTCCACTCCCAGAAAACAAGATCCCGTGTTTCCGACCTTTATATCCCTTCCCATAGAACTAAGACATTTGAATATTCCTTTATTACCCGATCCATTGCCTTCTGAAATTCCTTGCCATCTGATATCCGCCATGCCTCTTCCTTGTCCTCATTTAAATATCATCTCTACCAATTCCTTCTTACGTCCCAAAATGACGTTATACAATGAAATAAATATTGCGAAACAGATTTTGACTTAGGTGAATAGTTGTTAAAATTGATTGAATTTTAATTTTAAAGATCAACCCATGCTTATATTATTTTGTTTTCTTTCCATTTAAATAATGATTTCTTTTTTTCAAAATGGTATTATTTTTACTTGTTTTAATATAATTTTACTGAAGATACTGTATATATTCTTTGATATTGATTAATGTAATTTTTGGCCAGATGTAGTTTTTATTTTTTGTTCATAACTATTATCCATGAGGGACCTCGTCCCAGAATAAAGTTTACATTCTATCTATCTATCTATAATAAGTAGACTGTGCAATAAAATGTTAAGATGATAATATTTGTATTAAATATGCGAAAAAACCAACACAACTTCTATACAATTTCAAGGTCCTTCACCTTCAAGGTTTTGTACTACATAAAGAAAAAAATCTGATGTAAGTTGAAACTAAAATGACTTGTTTTGATTTAGATCAAAGGAGAAAAAGGTTTCCTGAAGGATACTGACTGAATTGAAAACGAGGGGAGCTTTCCTTTAAGGAAGAAACAATCATCAATACTTTGAAAGGGAAAGGAAGGGTATCTCCCAGTCATGCGGATATTGTTGCAAATAACTCGCCAATTTCGACGAGGATGAAAGCAGCTCAATATTCATTCCGATCTCTAAGGTCGGCGGTCCTATTACTGTTATTTATTAATTCTGCTCAGTTCTCTTTGGATAAATAATTGAATACTTTATAAAATAAATAATTGGATGGTTTTGTTCTGTGCAGAATAAACATTAATATTAAAAACAAAATATTTTAGGCCTTTATAATTTAAGGCCTTGATACTCAAAAATATTGGGTGTGAGCTAGTAGTAGATTCAGAATTAAATTTTTGTAGGTGGTAAAGCTTATTTTTTCATCTTTAAATTATTGTAATAATAGAAAACTTACTGCTTGAAGGTTTAAAATTGTTTGTATTTCTTCTTGCACATGTTTATGTTTAGTAGCTGAATAATTTAAAAAGATGATATATCGGAAATATATGGTAAATGATTAAGTATTTGGCTCAGGTCACTCATAGTTTGCTTCAAAAAAACGTCACATAGCTTTTAATGGACAAACTAAAAACATAACCCTCGTTTTGCTTCGCTTAGTTGAGTAAAAAGTGAAAAAAATCTTCGATTTATTCGGGTGCACAACCTCAAATAAAAATATGTTTTTCTCAGTCGGACTAGTTTGCCGCGGAAAATGAGATAAGAATATCACGTGAAAATTGAGGGGCTATTGAATCATAAAATCCTACGATATGTTAATATATATTATAATCTTTAAATATAAATGACAGTGTAAATAAAAGTAACATTTAGTTATCAATAAAATAGTCACATACGTACTACTAGTCCCTAGCCTAGCTAGCCTACTTGATTTTTCTTAATCGGTTTTAGTTTATATATTTTATTCATTCGTGTAGTTTATTTATTATTTTTTATTTATTTATATGATATTTACAACTGTATACAAAAAATACATCTAGTAAATTCACACATGGATATAATAATAATACATGAAACACATGTTGAATGAAACCATGATGAAATGAAACTATCCATTGGTAGCACTCTAATAATATGTCTATATTAGGAGATCACGTCGCCATCTCTTTTTCAGACGCCTCAGAGGGTTATCAGGAATAGAATAAGAAGCAAGGGTAGGATGGGATGGTTATGAAGATTTATTATTGCTTTTCATTTTTTTTATCTCAAATTATTGGGGGCGGCGAAACGATATTTTCGTCCCCTCTGAGTAAAATACTTGGTACTCACTCACACGCATGCGCCCATCTCTGCCTTGGACCCACTAATATTAAAAGCCATAATATAATAAATAAGACACCAGGTAACTGTACCATTAGGTTTTGAATAAAACATAAAATAATGCTATGAAAACCTACTAAAATTGAATAAACCTACTAAAAACCTAAACGTTTTTGAATAAAAGTCCAGGACCCGGAGTGCTCATAAGGGAGTTGCATGTTGCAATTATTTTGAAGGGGACACATTTTTACGCGACTTAGAATCTTTGAGGGAAGGGAATTTCTATTTTTGAGGAAATGGGCACACTCTTACGGGATTATGTTTTTTTTTTATATACGGTTTCAATTTTGAAAATCTTTCAAACCGGGGGGAGGGGAGACGGAACACAGCTAGTACAATTGTATATGATCTACAATTTTCCCAATTTTACTTTTCCTAGTTCTGTTTTTTAAGAAGAGAAGAGAAATAAAATTTCTTGGGAGGAAGAGTATGTGCCATCGATCTTGGGGGAGGGATGGACTAAATCCCTGTCCAGGACTAAACTTGTAAATTGTAAGCAAAGTTTTAAATATTTATGAGATTGTTGCTATTTTAGGATCTTCTCTTTAGTTTTATTGTTAACGTATGTTGAAATTTTATAATTCACGAGTTATACACTGAGCGAGTATGTGCATCTATGTTGATTCATTCTCACAATAACAGCATGCTGGTAATTTGCTTTTTTATTGAGTGCCCATGATAGACCATTCATAGTATAGGTTTGTAACCGAAATTATTTCTTCTTAGTTGTTCTTATGTACCTCATATAGACGGTTCTTTTTTCGATAATAACTTTCTCAATTATCATGTCTGGTTTTTTTTTTGGTTTTTTTAAACACTTTATTCAGAAATATTACAATTTGTCACAGTTAAGGACACTTATAATAGAGTTCAGAGAGTACATTCATACCGTATATACAAAAATATAAATAAATAAAGTAATAACAAAAGAATAAGAACAAAGGACAAAAGAGAAAAGAAAAAAAAATATATATACACACATAAGTAAATAAAAATAGAAATAAAAGTAAAACAAACATCTTATATAAAACATACCTATATAGATTATTTACAATTTGCCAGGTGATCTCCGAACCAATCCTGTCCCCTCCACATGTGGGAGTGGCTTCTCCCTCAGCCACTTCACTGGTATTTAAAAGTCTGGTTTTAAATGTTCAAATATGGCATATTGAACTATAATACAATGTAACTGTAATAAAATACAAAAATTGTGATAGGTTTTATTTTTTGGTATGTTGTTTGGGTTGGTGAAATATTGAAAAATCAAAGTTTTCGAATAAAACCCATCAGTATGCTATTATTTTGAGAAAACTGCATTTTTTTTTCTCTAAATATATTTTATAAAGTTCGGTCCGATAAATATGGCAATATCTTTTTATTACAGTTTTAAATTACCTAATTTATGAGACAAGTAAAAAACTGAAGCTCTTTAAATAATAAAAATTTTATCAAAAAATATGTAAAGTTCAAATTCTACATTGGTTATTGCTTGATAGCAGCTAGTAATGTATACTTAAACAACGATTGACATGATAACTTTCGAAGTAGATGTATTTATTTGATTATATTCTAGGTGCCGTGTGTAACTATATAGGTTAGAGGTACCTTATTGATTATTGAATTACATTTCAATATGTCTGTAGGGATCGTGTTGTATTTTATTTTTTTAGATGTCTATGTTGTTAGGATGTTTGTTCTAAGAACGCGTTGTTTAGCTGCATAAATTATTTCTGATTTACGTTGTGAATTCGTGTATGGAAATTGTATTGTTTAAATATGTCTGAAATAATTGTGTTTTTTTCAGAAATTGAAGTAAATGCTCTGATTTTCAAGTTGTTGGGCTTGTCGATATCCTATTAGGCGATAAGAAGTCCTTGGCGGATCCAAGCTTGTACAATTTTCCAAAATGTGTACCGTTGTTAAAGCTAAATAAAAATCAGCTGCGACGTCTTGTTGGTGAACCACCGCCGAGTAGGTGCCCATGCGTGAGCCTGGTGTGCCCTATTCTGAGGCGTGTGATGATAGTCTGCTCCCGTCGGTTTCCTTACATCTCTGGAAGTGGATTCATGTCATAAAATATGATTTTCATTTTGTTTGTACCAGGAACCTTTGTCCAACAATATCGCCAGGCCTCTCTACGCTGGTTGAAAACTGAGTTATTGAAATCGTAGAGATCGCTATGTTAGTGTTTGGTGCTGGAAGTATGATGGATGCTTCTTTTGCGGGTATTTCAAACAGTCCATTGCCTGGTAATCCTATATGACTGGGGACCCACAGAAATTTTATAGTTTTCTTTGTTAGTTGTATGATTTGTAAGACAATGGGGTTGTTACATAATTTAAAGTTCTCTATTAGCTTGAGTTAGTAGTAGATGTAAATACCCGAAGTTAAAGACGAAACTGATTACGGCAGATATAGGCACAAAGGGTTCTAATTGAGCGAATTTACGCTTGATACATTCATTCAATTCATTCGGCAATTCATTCAATTTATTAACATTTTAAATATGTAAATGCGTAATGAATTATACATAATTAAAAGATCATGATGGTGATATTTTTTAAAGATAAAAATAATGGAAGGTTGGGCTTTTGTCATTAGCTATCCAATTATATATATATTTTAATTTTTTATTGATGGAAGCTAGTCGACTGTCCTACATATTTTGGGTGATGAAAAGTCAGGACGCAGTCATTATAAACAATTTTTTTTTTTTATTTGTGCCAACGTTTCAACCCAAACATGTGGGTCATCTTCAGGTCTGACAATTTTAAAATACAATCAGAGATATAATATTATACGATCGATAATGGTAAATAATAAACTATAGTGATTGATGGTACATGAATCTTAACTAATATTGCAATAGACATATTAAAAATGAAATATGTAAATAGTTATACAACCTAAAAATTAAAAACTAATGTATATAATCCATTTATACAAATTTGTAATATTTTCTCTAACTAATCGTGGTTTAAGCACTGAGGGTGTTCAAGTACTGACACATTTGGTAGGTAAATGAAAAGGTCGGGGGAGGATTTCCCAAGATGGCTCACGTGTTTGGGTTGGAACCTTGGCATAAATAAATAAAAACAAATGTATAATGACTGCTTCCTGACTATTCACCACCCATTTTAATTTTTTGTTTTGAAGACTTGGATTTTTAAAGATAACATGTCAAAAAATCATAACTACTCTATTTTTGTCGACCATTATCAAATTTTCAAAATAAATTTGACTGGACTACTTACTATATGAAACAATGAAATATATAATAAAAAAAGTATACTTGTGAAAATAATCTAGTTTAAATGGGGGTAATATTGATAATTACTAGAAGCTTAGACAGAGAGGAAGCATTGATAACATTGAATAACATATATCACCACACATTCCATATTCCTATTCCCTCGCCAAAATTCATTTTATCATCAACCAAAAAATAAATAGTTGGTTATTGATATTGTTGGTGGATCCGAAGCAGTGTCATTTCCCAGCCACTATAACTCATACGCGAGGCATTGATTCATCGGTGGCCTATTAGGTTAGCTATCGATTGGCTACTACCTCCTGTTGCATCGCCGGGGAGCTCTCTCACTGAACATGTCATGCCGTCATTTGATCCTTTCCCTCCTCCATGTGAAGGCGAAGCCTCTATCATAGAGTACGGAGATCGATCCTCGTGATAGCGAGCTCATATTGTGGCCCAACTCGCAGGTGATATCCAAGTTGGGAAGTGGAGTTTAATATTGATGGAGCCGCGTACAAGTTGGCTGACGGTGCATTATCAATGACCCGCGGCGCCTCAATTAGCTTAGAGAGCCCAGATTGACTTCCCAACCGCTCCGATCGCTATTTCTCCACCTATTAATTGGATAAATTATTCAGGAATAGTTTAGGGACTTTGGTATGCTCCACGCCGGCTGATCAAACGTCCATTACTGGGTCGTTTCAGCCCCGGTATGTACCGGCATCTGTCTCATCTTTGAGCGCTCTCAACTTACGGGATTGAGTTTAGCATCCAGTCACTGGTAACAGATTTCTTCCTTTATAACTTCTAAAGGTACATTATATATGAAGTTTTTAAATAAAATAATTTTATTTACCTAATTAGTAAGTCCCAAAAAAATTAGGTGATAAACAACGCTTTAAATCTCTCAAATACCAGTAAATTAACAATTTTTTTTTATATATTTCATCAATTCAGCCATCATCAGGATAGAAAAAGAAGATAGCCAAACCTTGGACCTTTATCCTCCAGAGGAGAATGAAGTGATTCAACTCCTCCCCCCCAATGTAGAAAACAAATTCAAATACACTATCAGATTTTTTTTTTATGAACTACCTCGCTATTTACAGCATACGATAGCAGAGGTCTAGAGGCACAACCAAACCTAGTCTAACCAGAGTGGGAATGTCGAGATTCATTCCATGGTCCGCCACTAAATAAATTTTAACCCGTCCATGGTGTATTGGCGCCGTTAGACTCGAGAATGTTAATATCGGACAACGCTTTAACACACTCGGCTATCACAGCATCCTTATTAGAAATTTATGAAGGGTTTATTAATGGCGACAGTTTAGTTGTTTAAATTTTAAAATTCTGAACGAAATTAGTCACGAAATAAAGACTGATACCGTAACCTTAAATTAACCGAACCCCTCCTAAATAACTGTTCTATGTTCTGGCCATGCTCTTAATCTAAACATTGGCTGACAGGAATGACCTTGAGAAGTGATTTAGTGTACTTATCTGTTGGTTCTGTTTTGGTCTCTTTGTGGTGTATTTGTTCGAAAATTGGCGAAACGTTGATTAGAGCAGGAGTGCCCAAAAAATGGTGACTGGGTGCAAGTTACGTCATAAAATTTGTTATTGGTTCATGAATTTTGGGAGTGAACCATTTTTTATTTGTTTGAATTTTAAAATAACTTTCAAGCCAGATAATTAGGCATAATATAGAAAAGACCACATCAAGAATAAATAAACTTAAATTTTTATAATTACACAATCGCTTTTTTTTTTCATTTGCACCATTTTTGACAAATGAAAAGAAACACGTTTTTTGGAGGAGGAGCTTACGCCTTCGCCTTTGGTGAAGTTGCACCCCTGGATTGGATATTTTGCAGCAGTTTGAGATACGGGTAAATCTTTTAGCTCAGCGGTAAGGACATCGATGACATAGTAAATCCATTGGAATCTCTCTAGTCACTTTAATAATAGATTGAATCATTGATGGCTTAACAGTTCCATCTGCTGTTGGGATCATTGGATCCACTAAATACAACTTCATTTTGACTTGCGTGTTGTTTTTTATAATTATAATTTATAGAGAATTAAAATTATGGAGTATTTACTAACGATATGTTGATTAAGTTTACAATTTGGATCCAAGATTATTTCTCAAGGTTATAGTTATTGATAGATTGTTCTGTTTCCCTTTGCTACTGAACCGTTTTCGATAAAAATTTATGGATATGCAGTCATTAATTTAATTTTGGAGAGTTACATCGAGGTTTGGTAAAATTTATAATTATAATTCATAGATTATAATCCATAGTATAACGTATATTTATAAATTAAATCTTAAGCAATTTTGAATTTTCTTCTTTGATTTATTACATTTATGACAGTATAATTTAAATTAAATTAGATTTTTTCACACTTGATAGAACAAAGGGTGGGTTTTAGAGATATAACTATTAGAGGTAGAGTTAAGAAATTGCCTCCCAGAATTACAAAGTTTTTATTTTATTTTGTTTTTTAGAACAAGTAACCGTGATTCAAGTTGAAATATCACACGAACTATCTCAAACTCTAGACTCAGCCATTAAAGTCCTGGTCTAGTGGTATGTGTACAGATTTAAATCCAGAGATAAAGTGCCTCTCTGAAATAGACTGGTAGGAAATTAGTTTCAAGTTCCCAACATCATCATTAACGGATTCTCTCCCTGCACATATGAGGTATATTGAGACTTAATCCAGGATGGAAATTGAAATCGGCATCGGTTTCGATTAGGATCGGGACTAGGAAATAAGACATAACTCAGATAGTTGGTTGCGATAGATAGGGGCCTATTAGGGCTAGCGGGAACATATGCAGCCTCGCAATTAGTAGGCTTCCTGGAGGGATAAGATAAAGGGGTTAGGGATGTGTGAAGTTCGATAAGCAGCCGCTGCCGCGGGGATACCGCTCCGCGCCGACCGGATTATCTGCTTCGCATTATACCAAGTATCTATAATAGTATCTGGGGCCAATCTGCGCAATTCCTTCATCAAAACTTCAAGGTAGCGGTTCAAACTCATCTCTGATAGAATTTGTGAAAAGTGGGATTGACCACTGCAATAGGCAATGTCAGGGGGTGCCCATCCCTCCCAAGGTCTATGGCGCATAAATCCTCCTTTTCCCTCCAAAAATTATATTACCCTCCTCATCTTAAATACAGTGCAAGCGAAAGTATAATTAGAAAAATCGTATATTGTAATCAATTAAACTAGGTGTGTCTGTTCCATGTTTTCGACCTAGTACTCTATTTTGAAGCTTTTCACTCTGAAATTTAATAGCTCAAAATGTTATAGCTCCGTCAAAATGTGCTCCCCTCCCCCAAAACTTAGATGGCGCAACTTGCACCACGAAACCCCCTTCTGGGAAATGGTAACAATATTTGACAGAGGTATGTGCAAAAATGAAAAACTGGAATCCTTGCGAAATATAATAAAGTGGAAATAATAAAAAATATTCATATTACTTGATGGGCCTTGAAAGAGAAGACTGTTTTTTAATATTTTAAGCAATATAACTATTATCCCATATTAGGTTAAAGGCGTTAATTATTAACATGTTTAAATATTTGTTTTTACTTTTAAAAACCGTTTTAATAATTCGTCCATCCTAATTTTTCAAAGTTTTTTCGTTCCTAGTTATCCGTTTTTTTTTTTCAAATTCCGCTTTTTTACTTTTTTTTTATATAAGGTTGCTTAGTACGTTATGTTGCGCAAATTATGCCATAATTTTTTTGATGGGAGGCACATTTTTACAGGGTTTTAAATTTTTGAGAGTGCACATTTTGACGGGGCTAGGAAATTATGGAGAGAAATATATTTTCATGAAGTTTCAATTTCGACGGAACTTTCAAACCAGAGAACAAAGGGAAAATCCAGGAACAGAGAGCTAGTGCAATATTTTAGGAAATAAAATATTTCTAATAATGTTTTGGCTTGCACTGTTTTTATAAATCGATGAAATTTCTTGGGAAGTAGAAGGTGCATCATCGTCCTTAAAGGGGGGGAGGAGGGAGGGAGTTTGAGCACCCATGTTTCCAAAATAGTATACGTTTTATATTATTGAGAACACCACATTCACAAGATTTTTCACATGCAATCGAGCTGGGCAAATTTTGAATCAATGTTTATGTTATATATTCAATGTGGGCATACAAAGAATACAATTCCGTTTATTTTTTCACAATTTCAATTTTACTCTCTCTTTTTTATTATAACCGTTTTCATTTTTTGTTAAATTTTATTTATTTTAAAAATGGTGCGATCTTTGACAAACTTCAACATGATTATCCATATTTCATTCAATAAATGCCTATTTCTAAGGACTTGATTTTGACAATTTTTGATAAAAAAAATTCTGCATTGCATAAAAGTACATCTGTAACAATAGTAACCTTCACATACTTTGATTGTTAGTTTCTTGTCAATATTATATTTTTTGAAGCCTACCGCGTCCAAAAAAGAAGAAGGTACTTATGTACAGTCTCATGTATTTACTACTTCCGTCAATAATAAATGCTTTGACGTCTATATAATTCAGTCTTTGGAGGTGTAGAACTCAACACATGTATTACATGTTTATAATAATAAGTGAAAAGTTATCAATTAACATTTTATAAATTAAATTAATTATAGTCTCATTAAAAGTGTACTTCCTGAATTTGTGCAATTAACAGCCGATATGTTTTATTTATTGAGATATTATATTCAAAATGTAATAGTTTTTATTTTTACTAAATAGTTTTTTAAACTTTCTTTATATTATTATAAAAGATGGAGGACGTCAATAGCCATATTTTGTCTAGAAGAAATCGAAGTTGTAAAGTAGAATTACAGACATATATTTACTATTTGTAAATTTGGTTAATCTTTTGATACATAATTATGTATGTGTACGCAAATTTTTATAAAATTTTCTCTGAGTTAATGTGTTTATCAGCTTCGTTTATTACTAATTTAATTATAAATTTTTTGTGGAATAGTTGAAATGAATTTTCCAATTTCCAAAGAACAAACCAAAAAGAATAAAACCTGGACATGGGACATGAATACAAATCTTAGTCTTACAGTTTAAGTAATACAGTTTCAATAGACGGTGTTTATTGAAAACAGTGTCAAGATTTAATTAAGGATAGGAAGATTTCATAAAAAGAAAGAAAGTTCAGGTGACTAAGGTTGCTGTTTGGAATTTCCTAATTTTAGTCTTTGTCTTAAGACAAGTGTTAACAGGTTTTTGTAATTCGGAAAGTTTTTGCCAGCAGTGATAAATATTTTTTTGATGGTTGGGAAGTTGGTTGGGGGTTGCTGTCACAGTGAAAAAACAAACGTAAATCATTTTTATTCATATTTTTAATATATTTATTCATAATTATATATCTTCAACACTGTGGAGTTCATGATGTTATGTGTATGCAGTTCACGCAATCGAAAAGTTGACTTGTATATTTGAATATTTCTTACGAGTTTAAAATGTATTATTGCAGTATTTATAAAACAATTGTTAATTTAGAAGTGTTACATTTTAAAAGTATTGTATGCTTAAGATTTATTAAATAATTATGATTTCCAATAACTTAAATTAAAAAAAAGTTATTATTATTGAGTAAAAAAGGAAAATTTTTTATGATCTAGGTATAATGACTTAATGATTTTTGTTTTTTAACTTGAAAGATATGTAATATGTCAACTGCTTATACATAATTAATGCTTTATATATATATTTCTGTGTTAAAGTATTTAATGATTTAATTATAATGCAAAATTTTAATTTTTAAAGCTATTCCATGTATAAAAAAATAATTTTGATATATTTTACTGTCTTTAGATTTAGAAGCTGTGGTATGGACGGTGTCTACAAATGAAGGAATTTTGATTTGAATATAATCTTCTGAGAGTTTCAAGGTAGGCTTAACTTAACTTTCAATTTGATTTCAATATAAACAGTCACTTTTTAATGAATTCTTTGTTTTATGCTTCTTTTTTTTAAAAGTTAGTTCCATTAAAAATATTGAAGTACAAACAACCAGCCAACTGGTGGCAATAAATCTCAGTAATTGGATTTGTATATCTGTTGCTGTTCCACCTAATTCTCTGAATAAGCCCATATTGTCAATATGGATTTAGGAAAAGTTGGAATGAGAGAAAGAGGGTATGAAATAGTTAAAATATGAATAAGTAGATGGAATATAAATCCAATTTAGAATAAACTCAAAGATAAAAAAGCAAATTATATAAAGCAAAGGAGCACAAAAATATAAAGAGGACTACTCTAACTAATTTTCATCTGCTTTAAACTTTTAACAAGAGAGATATTAATCTTAATTTACTAATTAATTAAAAGTACTTATAATTATCCACTTATATTATAGAAGCATATTTTTATCATACTCTTTCATGAAACATATAGCCCCATGATGAATTATTTATTCAGTATATTACATTTATAACAAGTGCTAATACTTTATATGACTTGAGCCTTAAAATCCTTAAATTCTGAAATGAGTACTTGGTGATTTGGCTGTGGAAACTTAGAGCTGATTCAGCATTTGCCTTCCGATCGAAACAAAAAATGATACATTTAGTTCTTAAAAAGTTAGTAAATTATTATTAAGTATTTGTTGAACCACCATTAAATTGAAGATATAGATTTTATAATGGAGAGAAGAAACAGACATTTCTCGGTGTTTGACAATGTTAAATAAACATGTTTCACTATTTAGAAGAGCTGATTTTACATTAGGTATTACTTGTGAAAAGTAGATTTCACAAGAATATAAGCAATTGTTAAAAGTAAACTTAAACTTAAACTTTAACTTTGAATAGTTGGAAAGGTACTCGAGTGTAGATTTGCCAATCTAATGTATCCGATACTCATTTGTATGAGAATCACTGATTACTTGTGGCTGTTAAGAGAAGAAGTGTTCTACTACTTCTTAATTATACATAAACATGTATCCTGCGACAAAAACTGCTTATGTCCAAAATTCTGGAATTCAAATGAGCTGCATAAAAAAAATTCTAGGAAGGGAACTAATTTGGGGTAGCTCTCTTGCCTCCCAACAAACGAAACATTTAAACAAAATAGCAACAGACATAGGGAACTAATTTTAATAAAAGGTTGTTTGTTAATATTTCAAAATTATGGAGAAAAAAATATTAAGGATATTTTTTTAAGAAAAAAAAAATACACTACATGAAAGGAATTAAATTATAAATTGTCTTCTTTCTATTATGAGCTGGAAACTCCTTTGAGTCAGAATAATTTTTTCAGCTAATCAAAATAAATTCTGAATGTTCAATATTTATTCCTGTTTTATTGGTTAAGTTTTTTGTTAAAAGGTTATAGTTTTCAACAATATAGATATTTCAAATAATAGAAATTGGCATATTTATATTATATATATATATATATATTTAAATGATTATAATTATTTTTATTGGTATACATAATTTTATATTGTTGAACGTTTCATTCCTAACAAACAGGTGATGCTACAGTTTGACCATAAATTGCTAGATAACAGAGAAAGAGTGAGGGAATGGGAATGGGGATGGCTTTTAATTTATGTCCAAAATATAGATTTGCATGCAACTAACTACATTAAAAGTATCTTGCCTTTTATCTCCTAATATTTCTTATTAATGTTTCATCAGCCGTGGATTGATCCTAGGGTCAAGAGACTCTCTTGGGGCACACATAGCCTCTATAAAGTGGATACTCTTAATTAAATAATTAAGAGGGAAATCCTGATGGTTGAGTATAATCTTGGCCTGATCACCTCTTTGCACAACTGTAAAACAGTACTTGCTTACAAAATACTGAACTGAAGACCTATTATGGATCTTAGTGGTATCAGTTTTTTCTAATATTTCTAGTTCATATTTTTATTTAAGTATAAATACCTTTATTGTCTTTATAAATATCCTTGGATTCATAGAAGGATATCTAAAACTAACACTCCTTTTATTGTTCTTTTTAATTCATTTAAGTCTCTCTAATCGCACTAGACAATTTATCAATAAACTTAGAATGTTCTGGATACAATAAAGTATGTAATAGCTATGTAATATTCACTGATAGCTTGATTTGTTTTTGGTAAACCTTTTAATATTTATACTGTCTAACCCTGGAAATAACAATAAATCTTTTTTTCAGACTCCAGAGGTTTACTTCGATAGTTTAGTACTTTTTTTTCTGGCAGTATTTTTCTTACGGATGCTTTTGTGACCATAAAGAAAATTTGCTTTTTTAAATTCACTTTATTTTATTTTATTTTTTAGTAGACCATATACTAAATTAATTTCAATCAACTTTATAATTGCTGTTTCGAAAGAATTACATTTTAATAATTATAACCAGATTAGGTCTTGTGTTCTTATTTGTAATATTCAGAGCTTTATCATTAAAATGGTTTATCATTATAAGCTACTAGAAGGGGACAATCTTTTAAGAAAGGGGAGAGAAGCAATAATTTAAGGGTCTCAAAATTAGTCTTCATTTTGTAATCAATTTATTTCAGAGTATTGAAATACTAACAACCAACCTATAACTTTTAATATATTTTTTAGAAATATGTTTTTTATCAGTGTATTATAAAATATGAAGCGAAATAATGACCAAACTTCTTTTCATTTTTATTAGTTAACATTTCAGATTAATCATTCAATATCAAAAACATTACATTTTTTATATATATATATATTTTTAATATTAACTGATTAATTATACTGATTAGATGTAGTACTTAAACAGACCAAAATAAAACATCTAGTTTAATGATGAAATGTCATAGCAATAAAGAAACTGTATTATAGCTTATGTTTAATATATGTATGTATATATATATGTGTGTGTGTCTGTGTCTGTATGTGTGGTGAACCCAAAACTTTTTTAAACAAAATGAAAAGAAATAAGAAGTTCATTATTTGTCTATTATCTAACAACTGTCCTTTGACATGATAAAACTTAAACAACTTTGTTTTTTTAATTTATTGTTAATTTTTTTTTCCACCTCAGAAGGGAAGGAAAGTAACTATTCCACAGCGCTCACCAGTGACAACCTGTATCCAATGATTTAACATTATTAGGAATCCCAAAACATTCTTTTCTCCAGCTGTTTTACAGTTTGAATACCTCTCTTGTTCATATTATATAACTTTTTAAAATAATTTATTCATACATTTTAATAGCATTATTAATTAAGATTTTATGGCTATTTCATAAGTTATTATGGGCATTATGTACTTTTGAGCACTTACTGGCCTGAAAGAGCTTAGCTAAAGTTTCCTTCAAGACAATCTGTTTGTCTTGTTAATCCATTTATCAAGCGCTACTTGGTCATGGTTTCTAATTATAGGCCCCTTGAAGTCAATATAACTTGGCTTATATTTTATATTTAGTTTCACCCACATTCAATAATGCCTTGGTAAAGAAAAATATAATAATTATATTAAGCTCATTAAAAAACAAATGAATAAAAAAACTGTGCAGTGTCGTTTTAAACTTTCTAGTCTATGCCTTCATTTCATCTGAAGAAGTTCATTAATTATTTAAAGCTGAGCTGAGAAGGAGTGGGGTAATTGGATTAATTCCCGAAATTTGAGTTGATAGGGCATTTAATAACTAGTTAAGGTATAGCTAATTTCCAAAAATTAAGCTGATGAAGTTGTGTATATTTTTAGATATTCATGACCTAACACATTTGGAATATTTATTTAAAAGAATAATAATTAAATAAGGCGAATATGTTTTAAATAACGTCTAATCCATTTCTATTCTTTCCACTTTGTTTTATTTGAATGTCCAAAACACGGAAATCCTGACACTCGTACAAGGTATGGTCACAATTAACTTCGCCGATAACACGCTTAGGAAGTCAAAAGAAAGAAGGATCTCCTCGCTAAAATATGAATAATAAAATCGAGGCAGGAAGGGATGCCGCTGAGCACTCCTCTTTCTCACGCCTATCAATGACTTATTACTATTATTCCTCCCGACATTATAACAGTGGGTCCTCAGTATTTCTGACGGGTGTAGGTGAAGAAATGAAGTTTAAAAAAACAAAACGCTATTCGCTTGGATGTACAGCTCAAGAGCAACAGGGAAAAAAAAAAAAAAAGATTTCTGCTGAGATAGTCCTTATTATCGTTTTTAACATGTTTCCACCCATATATACATGTTAAAAAAAAAAATTCTACCATTTTTATCTGTTTTTAGAGAATTTTAAATAAAGACCGTAGTATATTATGTAATCTGTTAAATTAAAAAAATATATGAATGATATGATTATAAAAACTACATAAATTGGAAAATCCTATCCATCCTGAGATGATTACTACCGCATCTACTTAAACATCTTGGTATATATGATAGAGAAATTGAATTATACAAATATTTAAACGTGGTCTAGTAGTCGGATGCCTACCACACCCCGAAGGATACTCAAAACTCTTCCGAATGTTTGCACATGCACCGCTTACATACGAATGTTACATGGGACGAAATCTACTTGCCGTAAACCATAATGTGTAATGAAAGGCACCCTCTTACAACACCAAGTTTAAATATTCGTATATGTAAATTTTCCTTACAATCTACTAAGGCTTTTAAGTAGATATGGAAAAGCATTTTGTTAGGATGGAAAGGATTTTCCCATTTCTGTAGTTAGTTTTTTTTTTCAAATTTTTTTTTTTTATTTTAACCCTTTTAGTTGTTGAAGTATTGAAAATTTGTATTCCACATATATGATCAAGATCTCACACATAATATGATATAATATAATATAATAAAACGGGTGATAAATATTCAGGACGAAGAATTTTTTAAATAATTTTATGATTATTATGAACCTTCCCCCAACCTTTCCATGATGTTTTATTGTTATCTATTTCTTAAAAACAGAGCAAACAAAAGTAGAATTTAAAAATTCGTAGATTATATACAATTACACATCCTACATTCAGTTCTATGCTTTCACTTATCTTTTGATTTAAAACTTTTCATATCGAAAATTCATTAGTTGATCGAAATGTACCCCTCTGAAAAGCTCAAAACCTCCTCAAAATGCGCTTCCTTCAAAGATTTTGCAACTTGCGCCATGAAACCCCTTCTGGACACACCAATCCGCATGGAGTTCGCAACCCAAAAATTTTGGACGCCCCTCGTTTATTTCAATATTTTAGCTGCCTTATGACATAACTAGATTTTATATTTGTTGCACGGTATCTCCCAATCTCCTCCTGAACAACTCACTTATCTTATTCCACACCACCGTTAAAAACCTAGGTGTTACTTTTGATCAATCCCTGGATGAATGGAAACCTCACATCTCCTAAATTTCCCGTCGTACTATCTCTACCCTAAAACAGTTGAATCGTCTACGATATCTCCTTACATATAAGTCCCGTCAACTCCTAGTTTCCTCCCTAGTTTTCCCCCACTTCGGCTATGGCTGTGTGGTGTACGGTGGACTCTCGGGAGATTCCGAAGCCAAACTTAAAAGCCTAATGAATTGCTCACTACGATTTGTTTTCGGAATCTCAAGGGATACTCATATTACCCATTATTATACTGAGTTGAGGTGGCTCTACCCATCCTATCGCCGTCAGTACTTCTTAGCCACATTTCAATACCAAATCATTAGAACTCTTCGACCCTCCTATATTTTTCACAGCTTACAATTCAAATACTCCATCCAATCCCGTCCCACTAGATCTCGTACTTCCGGACTCTATCCTCCTCCTCACCGAACTGCTGCGTTTGGCAAATCCTTTGCAATACAAGCTGCTTCCTTGGAATTCCATCCTTGCTGATATTCGACACGCTCAATCAGTTTCCTCTTTCAAACCTCTCCTCTTTAAGCACCTACTCCTTTCTCAATCCGACTGATTGTGAAATATACATAAGAGAAATATCTAAGCACCGTCAGAGACAACCTCAATCTATTAAGGTTATTTTAGTTTCTCATGTATATGTACAATTTACTTGTTCTTTTCTTTCTCTTTTCAATATTTTTATCTTTAGTCAACTCTTATTGTAAATATACAATCTAATTGTAATCACACTGACGTACAATCTGTATTTATATTTTGTTCTAAAGGGACAAAAGTCCCAGAATAATACATTTTTTTTTTTCATTTCATTTCATATTGGATTTTTAAAAAATTAGATATGGCATATTCTATATCTATATACATTTCCTTATAAAATGAATAAATTATACTGTTTTTCCTGTCCTATGTGACTCATAAACAGTATTGAACAATAAGGAAATGTGTTACAATTCCGTTGAGCCTGAGAGAGCAGACTAGCAGAAGCCCTATCGGTGGTTACCCGCCTGCTCCCTCAATGCAGTACAAGCTAAGTGCTTCCTCCGCTGATTGGTCCCCTTTGCGGGGCCGTACCTAACCTAGTCCTTGCGAGGAAATTAATACCTCTCTCCCTTTGAATCCTAGTTTCCTAAATGTCAAACATCATAAAATTAATTACTCTTACAAATGTGCACGAATAGAATAGTCCGTGGGTCCACAGAGAGAGAGAGGGAGAGATGAAGAGAGGCTTTCGACCTCAAGTCGCTCTAAAAATGAAAAAAAAAAATTGAAGAGAATGATGGTTGGGGTGACCAGTAAAAAAAAAAAAAAAAAAAAAATAGTATAAATAAATAATTATATTCATTTTTACATTTGCCGGCGTTTCGGCCCGAAGTTCAGACCTTCATCAGGGCTGTTCTACTCAAGAAGTGTGGTAGGACCACTTTTGTCTCATCACGCTTCTTGGATTGACCAGCCCTGATGAAGGTCTGAAATTCGGGCCGAAACGCCGATAAATGTAAAAATAAATATAATTATTTATTTATACTATTTTTATTTTTACTGATCACCTCAACCATCATTCTCTTCAATTATTCACAACAGTTAACCATCAAACCACAATAATAAAAAAAATGAAGGAGATGGTCCGGGATGGCGGTCATAAAAAGGCTAAACAGTGACAAAACTATTTTATTAAAAGCCAACGTTTCGACCCAACTTTGCAGGTCTTCTTCAGGACTAGAACGGACAAGATACAAAAAGATATAGAGAATTGTGGAAGTTACATAATATTTAGACAAAAAATTACAAACAATGTGAATAAGCTTATTAAAAGTATAAACAGTAAGTACATTAAAATAATAACAGTGTAAGCTAAGTAACAAGATCCTAAACTAGTTTAGTTTATTTTATTCACATTGTTTATAATTTTTTTGTCTAAATATTATGTAACTTCCACTATTCTCTATATCTTTTTGTATCTTGTCCGTTCTAGTCCTGAAGAAGATCTGCAGAGTCGGGTCGAAACGTTGGCTTTTAATAAAATAGTTTTGCCACTATTTAGCCTTTTGATGACCGCCATCCCGGACCATTTCCTTTCTTTATAATGCAACAGTAATTATTAAATATATATAAAAAAAAATGTTTCCATTGGTCCATATTTGTTTCTGTGAGAGTTCTGAGCTAAATACTTAAACAATCAATAGTTGTATTTTTTAAATTATAATGCTTGTATTTCAGCTAAAAAAAATAAGTATAAAAACTTTACATCAAGTTTTAATCAATTATTTTCTATTAAAACTAATAGTCCGTTGTAGAGGCCCCCTGTTATCAAATTATTAACATCCACCTGAAACTTCGTAAATAGCTTCATCTCATCATATCCTAAAAATATTTTATTTACGAAAATTCTAGGAATTGGGACGTTTTCAATCTGGAGATCGTCAAACATTGTCTATTTAATTAGGTACTAAAAACGTATTTTAATACCCATTTGCTTTCCACTTGAATCGTAAGATAATATGATCACAAAGTAGAAAAAAAAAAAGGTGGACTATAAAAATATTGGTCCGTTTGGTGTCGCCTCCACCCCGAAAATGATTATATATGATTATATAGGCCAAACGCCCCAATATTGTTGTAGGCCACCTTTTATTTCAATTTTGTGATCATATTATCTTACGACTCAAGTGGAAAGAAAGCAAATGGGTATTATTTATTTTTTTATTATTATTTTTTATTGAAAGAATAATAATACAATCTTCCACAATCAAGGGCACTGAGTATCAAGGCTCTATGTGTACATTCATACTATCACGGGCGGATCTACGGAGGGGGGGCCTTGGGGCTGAAGCCCTCCCCCAAAAATGGTAAAATATAACCATGTTTTATGGAAAAACATATTAAAAAATCATCTCTTAAAGTATTATTAATCGTGTAATTACATTTAAAAGAACTTAAGGAATCACTTAAAAACCATTTCATATAAGTAGTTTCTTTCTTTTTTTCCAAAGTAATTATCGTTATTTTTATGAAAAAAAAAAGCTTTCGGGATGAAGACCCTCCAAAATTAAATCCTGAATCCGCTAGTGCATACTATTATGTGCAAATTGAGAAATGAGAAGAAAACATGTAAGTAAAAAATATATACAATAAAATAATAACAAAAATATAAAAACTTGTAAAAAGAAAAAAAATACTACAGTACCTAATTAAGTATACAAAGTTGATCGATCTCCAGAATTGAAAACGCCCCAATTCTGAGAATTTCCATAAATAAAATATTTATAGATTACGATGAGATTTACGAAGCTATTTACGAAGTTTCAGGTGGATTTTAATTTGATAAAAAGTGGTCCGTACCACGGACTAAAATTCCTCTCTGAAATAAATACATTTCATATATTTATTTCCGTTTCCATTTCATTACTGATAAATCTAATTATTCGCACTGAGGAACTAATTTAGATAATTTCTTTAAACGATTAAGAACAAGACTGCAACGGAGAATATAGTCACTGAAACGCCATCTAAGACTAGTTTATAATTTCAATATGAAAACATTGAATATAGACGGCTTTGCAAATGAAGATTCGACGGATTTAGAGAGTTTCGCAAAGAACCCTGGTTTGCTCTCTTGATTATTCATAAGATAAAGCTCAATTATAGCACAGTTCTCTCTTCGGAGTCTGATAGATATGTCTTCCAAGATTAATATTCCGCTGCAATACCCAGTCTAATAAAAATGAATATAAAATGAGTTATGAATGAATATGATATAAACTGACAATTAAAAACTGTATCTCCAGTATATTGTTATTAAAACTAATATTTTTTCTTTATTAGAAAAATAGAACAATTTTGATCTAAATTTAGGTGAGGTTTAGCAAACAACTTAATTTTTTTAAAATAATTTAGATTTGAAAATTGAATAAGCAAAATTGGAATTATAGAAAAAAAAAAAAAAATTCTTGATATTAAGATCAAAGATTTATTTTAAATAAAAAAAGAATGTTTTAAATATCATATATAATTTAATTTCAAGACCATTTTCGAGAAAAAAAGGTCGTTTATTTTGATGATGATATAGTCGGTGACTCAATGTTTTAAAACATTATTTTTTTCTCTCAACAAATAAAATGTTCTACTGATTTCCAATGAAACTGGTAACTAGCACTTGTTTAGAATGGAAAAAAAATTCAGACCAGAGATAAATGCGGTGAAAACACAATACATCAAATCCAAGACAGTAAATCCAGCGATTTTTTAGGACTTTTTTACAATTTAATTTAAATGTACCCTTTTAAAATAAACGAAGACAAATAGAAAATTAAGTAATTAGCATACAACAAAATATCACACTAAATACTAAAAATAGTGGACAATCCACTGTTGACAAACTATTTTTTTTTAATATATAGGGAGTGGGGTAGCTCATTGGTAGGGTACTGATCTTTCAATGCTTAAGGTCCCGGGTTCGAATCCTGGCTCATGGTTGAAACATTATTTATTCTGTTTCATCAACCGTGGGGCGATCCTGTGATCAGAAGATTGCTCTGTGGCACACCCTACCTCTATTAAGAGGGTACCCTTAATTTAATAATTGGTTTAATTTAACAACTTATCGCACAACCGTTGGCTAAGAAACATTACTTTCCCTAAATAGTGTCCAACCCAAGACCATGGGTTGTAGTGGTACAAGGTTCTTTTTTTTTTTAAATATTAAAATAATCGAACCATTAAGAAATATCACAAGTTGTTTAGTATGTTCATCGATTATAACGTACCTTTCGCCGATTCACCGTTAAAAAAAAATCGTTTTTTTATTAATTCTATTAAAATAATGAACCTCTTTTATTATTATTATTATCTACATAGGCCAACTCTGTACTACGGAAATATCACTTAATCTTTTTTTATTCTCCTTCACACTTCCTTCATCCTCTTGGAGAGCTTGTGCCTTCCTCTCCTCCGACCACTTCCTTTCTGCTGCAAGGATCCTCATTCGGTCAACATCTTTTCGGAATCCATCTAAACAAACATCGCTTTTTATGTTTAGTTGGGCTATTTCATTCTTAATCTATTCCGGAAAACCCTTAATATTCTAGAGTCTTGGCATTTTATTGAACATTTCCTTATTTAAACTGTTTTTGTCCATCAATCATCCCTCATTCTGTATTTCTGCTAATGTCGGCGTTACGGAAACTTTTGAAGCATGTGCAGAGGTTTATCAGAGCCAAAGCTGATTTTCATGGGATTTTAACAGTGATTTAACTTGGTGACAAACATTATATATCAGATGTAAATCAAATTAATCATATTAAGATTAAATTTAAACTAGAAGCATAATTAGTTTGTCTAAACAGTAGAGCAATGAAGAGAAAACATCTAGGATAGTAAACTCTCCTTAATTTGAATATAATACAAAAAATATACAAAGACGTTGATTTTTGACCTATTATACAAGAATATTGACTAAATATTTGAAGAAAATATAATTATATTTTTGATAAGAGACGGAACTTCACAAACTTTCTCTTTTCCCAACGATACTTCGTACGAAAACAATTCGAAAAAATAGATGCTATGATAGGTTATGAACATTTTTTCTGATATTTCATCGATAATTAATTATCTTTGGTCACTATGAAATAAGGTAATCATTCAATATAATTAGTTCCTGCATAGTGCATATATGATTGAAGATGAAGAGATATTACCTGATTGAAGAACGATCGAAACCGTTGCCTTCGATCCTAGCGGGGAGCCATAATTGACGAATAAAATATTTAAGCCCACTGCAACCAGAGACAGGTCGTCGAATCGTGGTTGCAGTTGTCATGCAACCATGTTTGAACACGACCGCATATGTCAAACGTGATTTCTGTCACTGTGATTTACAGAGAATAGCATAATTTCAATTACTAATAATTTACTCAAAGGTAAATAAATTCTGGTTAATAAATACCATGGTTCTTTGAGAAACTCTCTAAAATCTTCATTTGCAAAGCGGTCTATATTCAATGTTTTTATATTGAAATTATAAGCTAGTCTTAGAAGGTTGGTGTATAGTAAAGGCGTAAAACCTGTTGTTTATCGACGCTGTTTATAATATAATTACATCTTCTGGTTGTGAATAATAGGAATAAAATCAAATTAAAAAGATGTGAAATGCAAATTAACTTTAAGGTTATTAAAGTTTAATTATTTAAAGTTAGCACCTTGAGTAAAAAAAAACGTTGCAGATTATTTCATAATGGTTTATTATTTCCAAACAATTATACATCTAAACTAACATTACTTTCCTAGTGACAAAGAAAAATAAATAAAGAGTGATTCCAATTATTGGACTACACATTTTTTTTTTAATCATTAGTAATATGCTAAAAAAAACTAGCATTAATTCAGTAACACATTCAAAAACTAAAAACCAAAACAAAGGATATAACCTTTGCAGTGTAACATATAAAAGCATCTAGACCATATCTTTGCTCCTAATTGTCCGATAACCACAAAAATATACAATATCCACAAAAAAAAACTTTTTTTTCAGCTTCTTTTCGTTGAAGTATGTTATATAAATAAATTTAAAGGGCATCGAGAAGAAGACTTTAGCGAAGTTTCATTGAAATCTTTACCTTCGTTTAGACGCTGCAGTCTATAGCAACGCATGTTTTTCGATCGCCATCTTGAAAGGAAGAGGCGGATAGAAATGTCGATGAAGGAGGATCATCCTCGGATGACCTCTAATTTTAAAGAATTAATTTTTAAATTTGAAAAAAAAATGGTCCAGTAGTTTTGGAGAAAATGCGCGTACGTCGGACGGACAAAAAAAAATTTGATTTGTTTTTCGAATTCTACGTATCGTGAAACGTAAAACCTCAAATTTTGAGAGAGGGTTAAGTTTTTAAATTTTTCGTTTGATCACAATGGTTCATTATTGAATATAATAAACCAAAAAGGATGGAGGGGAGTGCTGCGTGAGAGGTTCAGCGATTTTTAAAGATCCCTTCTTCATAGAGAAAACATATGGTTTTACTCAGGAATTTTCATCATTTTCCAGAGCAGTTCATGTGTTCGGTGTTATTCGTATTTTGTTTGATTCTCTGATGTAAAAGGCACAACTCTCGAAGATATGGACCACTGTCATTCTCTTTCCACACTTCTGAGAAATGGGCGGGATTTCTTTGGTAATTAAGTCATCACTTAATTAACACCTTCGTGCGTAAGCCTGGTATGACCTATTCTTAGTCGCGTAAGGACAACTTCTTCTCTGCGTTTACTGTGACTGGAACTGCTCCATGGATTCACTTCATTTTGTATCACCTTTTATTTATTTGATGCGCTGTTGTCTCATAGTGTATGCCAATCTTGGTGTATGGTCTCTTTCAGATGGTGTTCAGTGACTATATAGATGATTATATATTGCCTATATAGATGGTTTTCAGTGACTATATTCTCAGTGCCAGTCTTGTTGTTAATCGTTTAAACAAATTACTTAGACAAGCTGCTCAGTGCGAATAATTCGCACAGTAAATGGATCAGTAATGAAATAGAAATGGAAATAAATATATGAAATGTATTTATTTCATAGATGAATTAATTTTAATTAAAAATAATTGACAAAAAACTTGATGTAAAAATTACAATTAGCAGTATCCTTGCTAAATATGGCCCAATTTTGATGATTTATTTTTCCTTTTGAGCTTTGAAAAAGCATTCAAACTTTAATTCAATTCAAACCAACCATAAATTGTATACTTCTCGAATCATGCGCAGATAAAAGTTCCTATTATTTATATGTGTGTATTTCCTTTTATCCTGACTTTTCTGGGAGATGTGCTTATTTTTCGCGCATGGATGAGAAGATAACCTTTAAAATGATAGCTCAATCACGAAGTTTTGACGACGAATCCACGAAAATATGTTATTATAAAAAATTGATTTTAGAAATAATAGACTAGAACAGAATCAATAGAATATTTTATTTTTTTATGAGATTAAGAATTTAAGGCGGCCGTGGTAAGATTTACTATCACTAGTATAAGATTGGGCCGATGCTTTATTCTTAAAACTGTACTGTTTAGGACTTTGAAAAGCAAAACGTCGAATGTCAGCGTATCAACATAATATGTCAGCGTCGAAATATTTTAAATAAAATTTATTCCGTTTCGATCTGTCCACATTTGAAACCTCCTAATTCTTTGAATGGAATTTATAATGACAAGTTTCCGCCCAACATTCGAAATTCGAAATAATCATCATTGAAAATTTGAGAAAAACATATACGACTTTACATTTGTCTAACGTTTATTTTTCTGCTTTTATACATCCATACACACAATTTTATCTATACTTACAATCAGAGGTGTCCATTCCCTCCCAAGGTATATGGCGCAAGAACCTACCCCTCCCCCTCCAATATATTTTATTTTACACTTTTTTTTTAAAACAGAGCAAGAGAAGGTGGCAGAATAAGAAAAATCTAGATCATACACAATTACAGTTGTTGCTGTTTGTTCCACGATTTCTCCTTGTCCCTTAGTCTGAAACTTTTCATTCCGAAAATTCATAACACCTTCGAGTTGTGTTCCCTCAAAAATTCACACAGACACAAAAAAAAAAACAAAAAAAACCAACAAAAAACACGTAAAATTATGCCTCCCTCAAAAATTTTGATGGCGCAACTTGCGCCATGAAACTCCCTTCTGGGAATCCCTGCTTACAATACAAAACGGTTCAGTACCATTGTGATATTTTTTGAATTATTTACAAATAAAATTCTGAATCAATCTTTACGTTCTTCAAAACAATATTTCAACCTAATCAGTTTTTTTGGTACGTACTAATTGTTTCATTTCAACATTTTTCTCATTTCCTAGCAATATACCAAATATAAATTTGTCATATCAGAGCTCTTCAAAAAAAAAAAAATTAAACCGATTTCTTTTTGTTAATCTGCAATAAAAATATATCATTGGACATGATTCTTTTCGATTTCGATGATTTTTTTTTTTGATTCTGTAGAGAATTCAGGAAGCTTTCAAATACTCATTGGTTTGATGAACAAAAATTGTGTACTTTTTGAGTTATTCATAAATAATATTATGAATCAATCGCTATTTTTTATTCATTCATTGGACATGAATTAAGCCAAGTTTCATTAAGACCGTTACAACCATATTGGCGCTATAGTCTATAGCGACACGTTTTTCATTCGCCATTTCGAAACGAAAGATCACAAGGTTATAAAATTTATGTAAAAAGAATCCTGAATTTAATTGCAACGTTGTATCGAAATTTCATAAACAATCGGTGAAGAACATGAGGAAATTAGTGGTTTTGAAAACTAACATTTATATTTTTATTTATATATACTATTTTTTTAATTGATAACACTAAAGCTCGTCAATAGCTACTAAAACAAAAACAAAAAAGACAATCGGTTGAGAAATAGAGGAGAAAAAGGTACCTAACTGTTTTGTTTTTGGATATTTATATGATAATTACAGTATGGTTTTAAATTTTAAAATTATGGTTCGTCACTTCTTCATACAATTCACTTTAATTTGATTCTTCATTGATCGAAATCCATCGCTCATGAGTACCGGAAAAACGTGCTGATGTGGGGGAATTTTTCATCAACCGTGGATTGACTCTGAGGTTGGGAGACACTCATGGAGCACACCCAGCCTCTATAAAAGTGGGTAGTCTTAATTAAATAATTGATTAAGGAGGAAAACCTGGAGGGGAGGGGGGAGCGTGATCCTGTCACGATCACCTCCCTGCACAACTGTTGGGCTTGAAACAGTATATTTCTTACAAAGTACTGTACCTAAGACTCTTCATGGATTGTAGTAATCCAGGTTATTTATTATTATTATTTTTTTTCTTTGAAAATAAAAACGATTGTCTGTTTGTCCTTCAACTACACCATTCATCCGATTGCCACGAAACTTTAGAAAAGTTGTTCAGGAAAATTCCGCGAAGGCTTAGAAAAAAAGGTGACAACAAGTATTTAATAGAAAATAGCTGTTCGAATTTTCAAATATTTATCCTAAATCCTGAAATGGATACTCACCTTCCCATGTCTGTTGCCATCCAAATCCAACCCTACCAGATCAACTTTAATGCAATCTTCCCATCTTCGCTTAGGTCTACCCCTAGGATGTTTACAGTGGGTACATCGCATATTAACCTTTCAGGAATTCTTTAGTTACTAAGCCCAACAATTTTACACGCCCATTTTATTAGCCGCGTTGCAATTACTTCAATTATATTAACCGGATAACTGTTCACGCAATTCGACATTCAGTAACCGTCTGAATTCTCCGGTTGCCTCATCCATTTTCGGTCCGAATGTTCTACCTAATACTTAATTTTTAAAAACCTTAAGGCGTTGGTCATCCCGTAATGTAAGCGGTCACGTTTCGGATCCATAGAGAACCGTTGAAGAATAATGGTTTTGTAAATGCTTATTTTTAAGTTTCGGGACTGGGGAGCTAAGTAGTTTTTTAACATTTTCAAGCGTATAGAAAAGTTAATTTAAAAGTAGAAAAGCTTGTAATACTTGGATGTTATTATTAATCGAAGACGACTATTAGAGACCCCAGACCCCCAGAAGCGAGAGGGTAGCGGACGGGTGGTGGGGGAACCTGGCTACGACTAAACAACCCCTAGCTGAGGCAGCCAGTGCCTCTCCGACCAGCGATGGGGTCTGTTCTTGTACTGGTGCTCGTCATCGCGATCGCCGCCAACTCCGAGGTCTTATCTGACAACTCCCAGATCTCGAAGCTTTTCGGTAAATCTTCCCCGATTTGACAGTATTCATTTATTAGGTTATGTCATCTTGTTTTTTTTTTTTACAAATGTACATTTATTTTTTTTCTGCCGAAAGTAATTCTTATATTCCAATTTTATTTTTTTTGGAAGTCTAAAGCAAATAAAAAGTTTAAAATACAATTTTGAAAATAATTTTCGAAATTAACCAATGCTTTTATTGAAATATGCAATGCATTTCACTATAGTAATATTTTTTGTTTTATTAAAATAAAAAATAGTAAATGTCTTTAGCATTTTTATTTTTTTGGCATCATTATGATACATTAATTACAGAAAAAATAAAAATATCTTTATATATACAATTGTAACATAAATATTCAACAATAAATATATGTACAGTTAAAGTAAATAAACACCCTTTAAATGTAAATTAATTTTAGAAACGAAACGTTAAAAAATGTATTTTTAAATTTATCATTTATTTTATACAATTTTCAAAATTAATTATTTTTTTTTGTTAAAATATGTTATAGGGTTTATTTGTTTAATATTTTAATAAAACGGAAAAAATCATGAATGTCTGTAGGTACTATTCTATTTTTCATCATCGTGTTACATAAATTAAATGAAAAATAAAAATATCTTTATATACCCAATTTTGAAAAAATATTTAGCAATAAGTGAATGTACATTTAAATTAAATAAACATCCTTTAAATCAAAATGAATTTTAGAAAGGAAACGTTAATAAATATATTTTGTGTTTTCCATTTATTTAATGTAATTTTCAAAATGAACCTTTGCTTATATTTAAATATGTAATAGATTCTCATTTTTTATACTATTTAATTTCTATCAATAAAAAGGAAAAAATAATAAATTTTTTCAGTGTTTTCTTTTTCATGTAACTCATAGAAAAAAATGAAAATATCTTAATTTATACCAGTGTAAAATAAGCATTCAGCAATTTAGAAATATACAGTTAAATTATATAAATATCCTTTAGTTATAAATTTATTTTCAGGTTTAGTGATAATTACCGTAACTCTTTATTACAATCTAAAAATTTAATTTTTTTTTCTGTCTTGCATTTTATTTAGTTAATATCCATGAATGTGCAGCAGCAATATGCTTCGACATTTTTCTTTATGATGGAATCTACATTTTATTCATCTTAGTGATAACATAAACGTAACTTTTTTTTGGAAATATCACAGCTTTATTATAGTTTATAATAATTATTGTAGTAATAACATTTAGGTACCTTATTTTAAAATTGTGTACAATACTAAAAAAATGGACATATTCAAATTATCTTAAATGTTTTTAATTTAAGAACGAGTAAATGGATGAATGGAAAATGTGATTATAAGGATGGTTATTATCAAATAAATAAGCCCGTGATGTTTTATATTTTATTTTAAAATGGCTGAAATGTCGGTGAAAGGAAATAAATAAAATATCACTGATGGGTAATTGTGAAGTTTTAATATTAGAAATAAAATCAAAACAACCAAGTATATTAAAATACACTTTTTATTTATTCCACCATAATTTATACTAGGTGCATAATTCCTTCGTTAATAAGCAGTAAAGTGCTAATAAAAACTTATTTATCATATCGCTAAGGATTTTAGAATTCTCATTAAAAAATATTCTTCTTAATTTAATGTGTTGCAGTTTACTATGTCAATATTAAAAGTTTCTTATTTTTATTGAGCTATAACATTAAGTTGAACGTTTTATTGAAAAATGGTTGACAACTGTAATTTTCTTTTTTATCATAATTGATGATAAGTTTTAAGTTCTTTTGGATTTTTGTTTATTATATTTAAAATTCTAGAGAATGTGCATACATACTTCAAATTTTTTTTGACATGAACTAGAAACAAAAATATACTATTTCCTATTTCCAACTTTTTATAATAAACATATTTTTATTTGTCAGCGTATCGGATGTCAATGATAGTACTCCAAGTAATAATCAATCCGATTTTATGATTTATTTTCTGTTAAATCCAAAAATTCGTTTTTCGTTTTAAATGAGGACCATATGTTTCTAAACTTTCTTCACAGATTTAGTCCAAGCAGGAAGGGAAAAGCTCATCAAATCAAACAAGTAATGTTTGGAATGTGATCCATTATTTTTCAACCAAGGAGATGATTCGGATGTCGGTCCAAAAATGTATGTTGATTAGTTATTAATTAAATTATAATTATTTATTAAGTTAGCGCTATTTAATATTATGTTTACCGACTTGTTGCGGCACCCGAATATTTCTTCTAGGTTTACGATACGGTAAATTGTCAACCCGTTATTTTTAAAAATATTGATTGCTAATGATCGATACTAATTAAACAGTTCATTTATTTCTTTGAAGGAACAACTTTCAGGTGGGAATTCGTCACAATTCTTATGTAGAAACTAATTTTTATACATATATTTTTATATGATTTTAGTTTCGTTTATAAAAATAAATTGGTTTCAGAAATCTACAGAGGGTAAATGTAATATATATATAAACATTATCTCACCATTTTAAGATTCTATAATATATAACTTGATGTGTTTTCTATTTTTTAATTGTTTAGGTATTTTGAGTTTTCCCTATGATAATGCCATCCTATGCTATTAAACAATTTTGTAACTATTTTTATTATACTATATATCACGTTTTATATAGTTGTTAGGTTCGATTGATATTTTATTAAGGAATGCGCTAAGTCATTGAATTGACATTGCAATTTTATCTAATGCTGATCGAACCGTATCCTAATGATAGGAATGTTTTCTTCTTAGCATATACTATATTTATATCTTTCATATCCTTGATGCTAATAATACCTATTAATTTTTTATTAAACTATTAATCACTAAATATAACATTATACTATTTTTAGTTCTTTAAAATTCATGCAGAATGATAAAATTAAACTATAATGTGGGGAGATATTCTTCCACATAATGTCATTTACTTGATGAACATTCACAAACCGACGTATTGTGTTTTTTTGGCATAGCTAGCCGGACAAATGTCGAAACAGGTATACGCAAGAAAAATTATCAAAAAATAATTGATTATTTTAAAGATTAGACGTTATTTAACCAGAGATACACTTCAAGCCTTTCAAAATGAAATCCATATTTGAAAAAATTAAATCAGCCAGAGTAAAAGTACTGGCATTGTATCTATTCCTGACATTCTCCTTGAAAAATGTGAATATAGAGATTTCAGGACCTGTTAGACCTCCATTTTATAAAGTTTTAGTTCCTATATTTCCTGCATGTATATTTTTCTGATTTGCTTTAGTCTTGCCAGAAAGTGTAACTGAAATAATGAATGACAAGTTGAGTTATTTTCCCAGGAAAAATCATCTATCATTAAGGACACCATGCCTTAGTTTTGCCTTTTTATTTTTAACTAACCTTAAAAAGCAACCTCAGGAAGAAACTTCTAGCCACAGAAATGGACTACTGAAGACGAGCGGCGGAATATCCAGAATGGATAAAGTGAGAAATACGACTATCAGAGAAAAGATGCAGGCTATAAGAAGTTTCATCTGTTTTTAACTTATCTTGCTGAAGGAATAGGAAATTTAATGGGTGTCAGCTATTTAGTCTTATAATGGGCCCTTTTGCCTGTAGGTTCAATGAATTCAAAGAGATTTACTTAATACAGCAGATCTTAAAAATGGAACATTCACTACTCTCTCGTTAAAAAACAAAACATTGGGAGTGATTTCGATTAAATACACAGCAAAGACATGATTTATCTATCGCCTAGAAACAGGTTCTTGACATTGACGAAACATTCATCGATAATTTTAAGTTCGGAAACGAAATAAAGTTAGTTTTATAATAAATTAAAGGTAATTTTCGTTAATATATATAAAATTACAAAAATGAAAATGAAAAATATAAAATTTCAACACTTTATTTCGGATGATTAGATCATTGTTCCCATCCTAGTCAATTATAGGAACATTCCAAATAGAACAGTGTCAGTTACAGGTAGGTGCAATGAAATTATTCTCAAAATTTATAATTTTTTAGAACTTACATGGATATTTCATGGATTTGAATTGTGTCTTGGTAAGGCGAAAAGTTTTTCTATAAGATGAATCCAAACAAAAATACAATAACATCAATATTTTAGTTTTTACATGTAAGAGTTCAGAGAAATTTCCTTAACAAAGTCAGCTACTAATGCATTTACCCTAACTGATTTATCTCATTATTTACATACTGTTGTTGAATGCCAAATTTACATTTGCCAATTTGAATGAACTATACCGTCTATTGGACTACACCACCATCGGCACTGAGTTTTCAGTGTTTTCTATAATCCTTTATAGTATTTCTATTAGGTGTTTTGTTGGATGAAGGAAAAGAAACTTTATTTGCGAATAACTTAAAAAGTATGCATTTTTTTCTGTAAATTGTACCCATAGATTGTACCCATTGATAATTAGAAAGATTAATAAATTATCTACAAAACAAAAAAAAAATCGTAAAAATCGGACAATTATTAACAAAGATACAGTCCATTAGTTTTGGTATACTTAATAATGTTTTCCTCTTTAAAGATATTGCATTTAGAAGTAGAATAGTCTACTACACTTTTTTTCCTGGCTGATACTTTTAAGAAATAACTTTATTATTTCTTAAAGGCGTTTGTTTGTTCTTATATATATATTTTTTTTTTAATAATTTAGAATATCCTATGATCCAGGCTTTATTTTATCTTTATTATCTATAATATCTTTCCAGTCAGTGTTTAAAAAGAGGTCCTAGCAAAGCAATTTGTACAAATATTTTGCTCTATTATGTTAAATGGATTATTGTTATCGACCAAGGAAAAAATATTGATTCCTTCCTTAGATAATACATAGGTTCTACTTATTTCCATATTGTATTGAACTGTATTCTTCACTAAACAAAATTTTCTGTGAATTATTCGCTAGTTGTTACATATGTTGTTTCTTTTTGTTTTCAATAATTCTTCTTAACCTAACTAACTACACAAACTTAAAAACACACGTTTTTCTTCAAAAAATGTTATTATCAATATTTTGACTTTTGTCCCGCCAGATTGCCAAGGATATCACATTTAGATATGAACCAATAGGATTTCCACCGAATAGGACACTTAAAAAAAATGTATTTTATTTTTCAATTATGACTAAATATTTATATACGGATTTTAGTTCTGTAATTAATCAAAAACATTGTGCAATAATTATTAAAGAATTTTTTTTATATTGGATTATTTGTTTATTGATAAATATTACAATCTGCCTCAATAAAGGACATTAATAATAGAGTTCAGAGAGCACATTCACACCGTATTTACAAAATCAAAAAAATTAATAAGGTAATTTTAAAATAATGTAAAGCTAAATAAGAACAAAATAAAATATCATAGTGAAGGAAGAAAATATAAATAATTGTAATAATAGAATAAAAATAAATGAATTACAAAGAATAAACATCTTAGACACAGGCATACCTATTTACACTATTAAAGAATTAAACTCTGATAAATATACTATATTTTGTACAAATATACTTCCGCATTGTTTGAAAGAACTATGTTATATGAAAGGTATAATAATAAAACACAATATTATATTGTGTTTTGTCAGTTCTTATGGATTGTTCGATTTAGCCTCTTGGATTCCCATTACTCGAAGGCAAATTTCGAGATTGGTAGGTTTTAATGGAAGGGCAAAAGGTGAACCCTGTTGGAATTGGGCTGTAAAGGGAACGAGCGTTAGGAAGGGAAGTGGCATCTTGATGGTGGCCAGTAATCTGCTTCTGTTATAAACTGGACTGCCTTTTACTGTCATACCAGTTCTGTGGCTGTTGTGTGCTATGGGGCACGCACAGTTCTCATGCCTCTGTAATAGGATTACCTTGTTGTTTTCTTTGCAGATATATGGTTTTAAAATTTTTTTTTATTTATTTATATGATATTATCAACTGTATACAAAAAATACATCTGGTAAATTCGCACATGGATATAATGACATGAAACACATGTTGAGAAACTACCCATTGGTAGCACTCTAATTTTGAAAAATTAAAATTTCAATAAGAATGTAAAACATGATAACAAATTGAAAGTGAAGAAACTACATTGATAACACACAAATATATTAGTCCGTGTTACAGACTCATTTTTATAAAATTATTAACATCCGCATGAAACTTCGTGAATAGCTTCATCTCATCCTAATATACAACTATTTTATTTACGAAATTTCTCGGAATGGAGGCGTATTCAATCTGGAAATCGGCAAACGTTGTCTATTTAACTAGGTACTAAAAACTCGTAAATATCTATTCGCTGTCCACTTGAATCGCAAGATAATTTGAGCACGAAATGGAGAAAATATTGAGCCGTTTTGCGTGACCTACACCCTCAAAATGTAAAAATAACGAGGTTATACATGTCAAAAGGCAAAAAATTTTGAAGGCCACCTTTTTTATCGATTTTTTAATTAAATTATCTTACGATGCAAGTGGCAAGAATATGAGTATTTACGAGTGTTTTGTACCCAATTGAATAGACAAAGTTTGCCGATCTCCAGATTGAAAACGCCCCAAAACCAAGAATCTTTGTAAATAAAATTATTGTAGGTTGCGCGCTATTCATAAGAACTATTCGCGAAGTTTCAGGCGTTTTATGTTAGTAAAATATTTTTTATTTTGATTTACCGTTTTAAGTGATTACCTAATAACACATTACTTATAGATCAATTTTAATGTTTACCTGATATACGAGTTATAATAGTATTGTATTTTTCTGTTATTCCTTCTCCCTTAACTAGCGATGCTTTGGTTTCGACTAAGACGGATAAGCGGGGTTGTACTTTATTTCTAGATGACATTCTTTTTCACCTCAGAAATCGGGAACAGCTATTTGATAGAAATAATGGATTGTTCTGATTGTGAATATTGAATTCTAAATGTGTGGGGAACTTAGAATTACGATTATTAAAAAAAATTGAGAAATTCAAATGGTCTTAAGCGACTAACGGAGGGTTTAACATATACAAGAGGTAATTTTCTTGATTATTGATTAGCAAAATAATTATTAACTTCTCGGATGTTCATTTTTCTTATGTACATCTCTTTATATCGAAGCCAGTGATGAACTGCTTCAACTATCTTGAAGCATCTCTTACCGTAGGCGCCGGCACTAGAGAACGGAACACTTCCGAAGTTTTATGAAGGGATTCATAGTTTAACTGGCTTTATCATATTTCTTAGTTAGTTATTTAAAAAATAAAAAAACAACAAATAAAAAATAATTCAATAAACTTAACAAAAGTAATATTAATAATATTATATTACAGGTAATAAACCGTTGACTTACCTACTTTATTTATATAGTTCTAGACTTGGCTCTTCCCAATATTTTTTCAGTATGGGGTTCTAATGATTCTAATTCTTGATTCGGTCTTATTTAGTCTTAAGTTTGAAAATAAATGTTCCTCAATTCAATTTGCTACCATTATGCATAAGAGTATCATAGTACCAATTCTATATTTGAAAATGTGCCTTCGATTTTATTTGCTGTTATAAGTTTATATAACTTATAAACACGATGGAAATTATTTATTTCGAATTTAAAGTGTTCTCTTATAATTTTCGAATTTACCTAATATTTCGAATTAAAGAAGTTTTTAAAATAAATTGTGTATTGTGCTTCCTCTGTATGGCTTTTTGGGAGAAAACAATATTTAATTAGAATAATAAAACAAAAACAAATGAGAACAGAAAACTTCAGCATTTACATTTAGAGTCGATTAAGTTTAAATGTTTTTCCCTTGGTAAATTAGCTGGTAATGTAATTAGGTAGGGTATAATATTTATTGTTTTCATAAAAAAATAAAATATTAGTTTGAAGAGAATTTTAAATATAGATTTCAAACAGTTTATTTTCGGTGAATTACTCAACTTCGATCGACTTGAGTTTTTCTTGACTATCATCATTTTGGAAAGCCCTCAAACAATCGGAAATTCCATCTCTTCAGCGTTAGTGTTTTTAAAGATTAAGGATCCAAAAATTTATTTGTACAAATGATTTATTTTTAAAATATTTTTTAACTAATTATATAGTATTTATATTTAATTTACAATATCTATAAATTATCTAGTATAATTTCTTTAGCAATTCGACAATTTTAAAATCTTGCTTAATTATTTGGTAGGTATCTTTTTGTTTGCTTGTTTATCGGATGTGCCTACCATGTATATGTATCTCGATTCTTACAGAATTATCATACAAATTATTTATATTTATTTAAGTGCGATGCTGATTAAACTTGTATTTTTGTTTTGGTTTTTAACATTTTTATTTTGGTTACCTAGTAACTCTCATGAGGTTAAAATTACTAATATAACTTCAGAACACCTGTTATCTTTTAAAGTAGTTGAAATGTATCTTTTCGGTTATCAACATCCTGTCTATTTTTTTAGTAACTTGCTGCTTTGTTGAAAGTATAGCCCGCATTCGTAGAAATATTGGCAAAAAAAAATATATATATATAAATGCAAAGAAAGCTTTTTAAAAATATAAAACAGAAGACATACAGTCCTTTAATTTCCCGGTTTTTGTCATTATTTATATTTTCTTGTTGAATACTTGATTGCTAAGGATTAGGCCTTTTAATCTAATGTAAGTAATTTAAATTAATAAATAAATGTAATCCAATTAATTTTTACGCTATAATATTTCCAGAAAAATAATTCTATTAATAGTATAATATATTAACAACATAATTTTTTGAGCTAGCAGCATGATGATTCTGTCGAGTTTACAACTTAATTCAATATTATAATTAAATAATAATTATTAATAAATTAGTTTAAATGAATTTAAACCTTAGTGGAAGGAATACCGCAGGATTTTTTGTATTATTCATATTATATTTTGCTCCACTGATTATATACTTGGATTAAAAATTTACTTTATAAAATGTATTCTGTTATGTTTGTATTTTGAATTGCAGTATCAACTTGTTCTTATAAAAAAAAAAAAACCTGTACAACTACAACCCATGAAGGGTCTTGCGTTCAGTACTATTTAGGGAAAGCACTGTTTCGAGGTCAACGGTTGTGCAAGGAGGTGATTTGACCGAGATCACGCTCAACCGTCAGGTTTCCCATTTAATTAATTATTAATAAAGTGTACCCACTTTATAGAGGCTGTTAATTATTTAATTAAGGGTACCCACTTTATAGAGGCTGGATGTGCCCAAGGAGGGTCTCCCGACCTAGGATTGCCCCATGGCCAATGAAACAGATAAATAAATTTTCTGCTATGAGCCGGGGTTCGACAACTTGTACATATATATGTAATAATTACAAATATTTTAATCCTTAATGAAAAATCCATATCTATTAATCTAGTTTATTTCTACAATGTTTTCCCTGGAGAAAATATTTGAGAATTGTTGTACGTTAAAAATTAATTAGAAATATACGTGTGATGTTTGAAAGTTATAAACACAACAGAATCATTTTCTTTCTTAACCGTTATATAACACGGTAAACAAATATAATAAAAAAAAAAAAGAATAATGATAAAAGATAAATTATAATTACAATTTGCTACAGAATAACAGTACTTTTCAAATTAAATGATTCAATATTGTAAAAAAAAAACGTAGTTAACGGTATATTACAGTAGTTGAACGAATATTAATTTTTTCTTTTATGTTTTAAAATTTTAAAAATAGTTTTTAATTTAAAAAAACATTAATATCTTCTTCGACAAATAGAAATAAAAAAGCTTAAAGTTACATTTTGTCCTTATTGTTGATTTAATCTATATGCAAGGGTATGGGGAAGTGTTTAAAAAAAAATGACAATACAAAGATAGATAAAATGTTTTAATTCTCTATGAAATATTCAAACGAAAACTGGTTCTATTTTTCATATCTAGTAATCTAATTTATTTCTACAAATGTTTTTATTGGCGGAAATATCTGAGCACTGTTGCATGTTAAAAGTTAATCAGAAATATATCTGTATAATATTTAAATGTTATGGACAGTTTTTATCTCATTCTCTTTTTAAGCCCACATTTAACCCTTTTAAAACATTATGCGAGGAAGTAGTAAATTTTAAGTACCAATTGTGTTAGCGAAATTCTAAAAGAAATAATTTCGAATAATAATTTTAATGGCTACTTGATTATACAAACTTTTATATAATAAAATAATTAATTCTAGTAATTTAAACCTCCTTAAGATTTTCGGGTTCTGTGCCTCCTTTGACCTTCTGTCACGAAAGGGGGCAGTTTAGATTACAAAGTTTCTGAATTAATTAATTTAGTATCAAATTTATGACGAAGTTAACTAAACATGGCGCTCGAAAAGTGTTGTTTTAATTGTCGCATTAGATTTTATTCCTTTAAGAGGCGTTGTTTGTTAGAATTATTTGCTTTAGAGGATCGTATTTTTGAGATACTGACCTATTAGTACTCGGAACAACATTATGTAGATGTTGTCACATAATTTTGTTAAGAATCCGTTAAACATTTTAATTTCACTTACCTAAATATGAAATATACAGTAAGAAACAGTATGGCGATCGTGAAAATTTTCGAATCTGACTTTTTAACGGAAATACATGTTTTGAGGTCTTCTGAGTCCAAATAACCAAGTCCCGCAAAAGTCTGTGTGTATGTATGTAACTAGTCTAGTTGAAAAACGAAAAATTCCTATGAAAGCGAATATGTAAATATTTGAGCTGATTTACTATTACCAGCTTCCTCTAAAGGACCTTTAATTATTTTTATTTAAAAAAATTAACCATTTCACATTAATAGTTGATATAAAAAATAGTTAGATATAAAATATAAAGGAATTTAATAATTAACTAAAGGATAAATAAGAGATCATAACGAATAATAGTTGTAATACAGGAATCAAATATTACAACAGACTTGCATACATGAGCTTAATATAATACGGACTCCGACAATATTATATGCATATACATAAGCGGTGTTCATAAATGCTATCGATGGTATTACTTCATATTTAATTGCACAGAATACAGTGATTTAAAAATTCAAATTTGTATAAGTAAGGATATTTAAACAAATAAAAATATCCACAATTGAATGTAAATGTATATAGCGTCTATAATTTTTACTTTCACTTCCCCTTTAAGTGAAGAGAGTGGTAAGTAAAAGACGTGTGATTTTTTATGTAAGATTAATAGAATTTTTTTATTGGTCTATTAAAAGTATCATTTTTTTTAATATCGAGATATTTACTCATTTAAGTAGAGGTTAGAAGCCTCTATTCTAGACAACTCTTCCTAAAAAAATACGTCGAATTGTTTCTCCTGTGTTGTTAACAGAGGTGTTAGGCAGTACCGTAATGTTGTAATGTTGTTGGTATTTTCTTTTTGACATTTGTGGAGATTTTATTTATTTTTTTCCTTCCGTAGCCTCTTACTTAATATTTTTGATTGTTTTAAGTTTTTATTTGTCTTTAGGACTAATTGACATATTTGCAATTTAAGGAGATTTATATTTTCAGAATCATGCTTTTTTATTTATTAATACAAATTTGTTGTCATTAATAATGTAAATTGCTCCTCATAGATTAGCGTTTCGAATCTAGCTAAATGAAGAACATAACATTTTAACGAGTTTGAGCTTGATCAAATTGTTATAAAATAATTTTATTTACGTGTATAAAATTAATTTTAATTACATGATTTGATTTTATATATAATGATTGTAATTATTATTATTTTTTTTTTATAAATGTAATAATCTGTCACGTTGACAATAATTATAGTGAGATATGAACACATTCACTCCATATATACAGAAAGCATAAAAATTCACAAAAGAAAAATAATAATCAAACAACTATGTCCAATAAAAAATATAATAACCTAAAGATAAGTAAATTAAAAACATAAAAACTCAGTCATACCTATATACAATCAGGTATGGAACTCAAGCCAGGCTTGTCCCTCTAACTATAGAGGGAAAAGCAAGACTCCAAGAGATACTCTCTCAATCGCGTCACTGGTGCTAAAGCCAGTGGAGATTGAGCGAGAGCATTTTAACCACATACACTCATGTCTTGAGTGGAGAATCTGGCCATTGTCAGAACTCCAAGATATATACTACAAAAGATCTCTGGGCCACTGCCGCTTCAACCTTCGAGGAGGATTGTAGGGATGAGTGGAACTAGATAGAGATTGTGCAAGCGGATTTGGATGATTTATAAGGTTCTGATGAAATTTGGAAAATTTTCAGGGATAAGGTCTAGGACAAATGAATATTAAGGTCATTATGTAGGGTTTTGTTGGTTACATAGAACGGAGCATCAACTATTGTTCGGAGGACTTTTTGTGATTTTAGATAAAATTGAAATGGTGCAGTTTCAAATAATATTTATCTTCAGCATGGAATAGTTTTGTAGTATTTAGCTAGTTGTAATATACCATAAGATTAAAATTAGAAACGAAAAACTATTCAGAACATGTCGGACAGAAAAAAGAAAAGACAGGAAAACATCTATTGATAGATATAATAGAATAGAATAGAATAGAAGAATTAACTTTATTCTGGGACAAAGGCCCTTGAGCTTGAGAATTTTTTTTCCAGTTCTCGATTTGTTCATTTTTTTCTACCAATTCGTAGGTTGATTATTACTTCACTTTCAAAAGGTTAATGGGGGAAGGTTAAAGAATCACTGTTAAGTTGACATAAACGCTACCTGTAATAAATTTATTTCCTTTTTTTTTTTTTTTTTTTAAGTTTCTTAAGAATTCCTACTAGCGATTCACTGTTTTGTTAGAAGCTAAATATATATGTTGTGTCTTCTTAAACTTAAGATCTTTAAACACTAAAGAGCAAGAAGGGCGCAACGTAGTAGATGAACATAAATAAGTGTAGGATTTCCGATATAAAAGTATTCTTGAAAAATATAGTGGCCTAGTATATGGTATCGGTATATGGCATATGGTATTTGGTATTGACTATGTCCTTCTTTTTGCCTTATATCTCTTTTAGAGCTAAGTGGACTAAAGAAGTACTGTCAAACAACTCTGTCTTAGACCACATTTTTCTTATGAGAACATTCTGTGCGCTGATCCAGAACTCTATGTGTAGGAACCGATGTTGTTATCTGGAATACTAGTTTTATAGTTTAAAAAATTAAATTAAAGTTTTATATTGATTTGATCTCCATTATGATATAACATATAATGATCATTTATCGAATTTTCAATTGAAGTAATTTCCCATTAATTTTATTTTTAAGTGTTAGATCCTGTTGAAAACCCTTCGTAATGATTTCGATACTAGCTTTAATAAATATAATACCAATGTAAGTCCTTCAATTTTCAATGGTATTTTATTTATGTATTGTTTATATCAAGTATTTTAGGACAGTTATGAATTTTAAAGGATTATCCTTTATTAATAAAGGAGGGGTCGGCAGTTTCCCCCAACATACAAATTTGATGCCCAATTACCCTTTCTCTGGTATGAATATTTTATTGAATAAGTTTTAATGCGATCCCTAACGAGTTCCTGACATCAACCTGGGCCGAGTCTCGAAGTTTTTGGAGAATGGAAAATCTGTTTCAAATGTGACATTATCTAAAATATTATGAAAACTTCTTGGGAATTACTTACTAAACAAAAATAAAGTTTTATGATGGAAAGCTGTAGCTAGGGAGTTCATATGAAAAATTCTCTCCGGTACATGTTAAAATTAAAAAAAAAAGAAGTTTATAAAAAAAAGAAGAAATTTATACTGACTATACACCTTCCTAACGATTATAAGGATGATTTTTTCTGTTAAGAAGGTATTGAATTATGAATCAATTGTTTTTTAAAAGTTTTTATGCCAAAATTTTGGAACAAAGTCCAGACCGAATTGAGCAGCAAGCAGGCTAACAGGGGTTTTTGTACGCTCTTGAATTGCAAAGAGTTCTAACGAAGCTTCATTATTTATAAAGTCCTAAGTTAAATATTTTCGGAACTATGGAAGAGGTTTAAATAAAAATCCATCCATAAAACAATTTGGTCTCTTAAGTTGAAAATCTTTTCTTGGAAGGCCACTGAAATTGTTACAGCTTAAGGTGACCTCTTTTCTTACTCCTGTTAATTTATATATATTAGCGACAGTATATATATATATATATATATATATATATATATATATATATATATATATATATATATATATATATATATATATATATATATATAACTCAAGAGAAAAAAGACCGAAATTGTGGTGGGACATAACGGCACTAATTCCGGGTGGTAGAATTTTAAAAAAACCTGTTGCACTACAACTTGGGTCTTGGGTTCAATACTGCGTTATAAAATACTATTTCAAGACCTACGAATATGCAGGAAGTTGATTGAGTCAAGATTGCACTCTACCGACTGGTTTTTCACCTTAATTAGTAACTAATTATAAGTACCCAAATTATAGAGGCTAGGTGCGCACCAAGAGGGTCTTCTGATCCTATGGTCGATCCATGATGTAACAGAATAAATAATTACTTGCCACAGTCGGACTTGAATCCGGGACCTTGAGGATATTTAGTTCGAAATAAATCATCTAAGATGCTATTATAAAATGTTGAATTTTATTTTGGGGCGGCAAGAATAAAAATAGAAATAGAAAATAAGTTTATTCTGGAACAAAGCCCCTTAAGAATAACAAAATAGTACATACTTAAAAGACTACATCTTGCCAATATGAAACAATAATAAAAAAGAGAAAGTAAAGAAAATATTAGTTAAACAAGCTATATACAAAAAAAAAATCTATACACAAAACACTTAAAACTATGCACAGTAGGAAAAAATATAATTATACACTTTCGAAAAATAAAAAATACATTGAGTTCTTCTTTAAAATAAGCCTTTCTGCTAACAAAGGAAAGACAAATCGGGAATAAGCTTAGGCTGGCAAAAATTTTAGAAAAGTAAATATCATTAATTTTTTTGGCTTGGATATAAGGTATTACTGATAGAATCGATGATTTAGCGCTTGTATTGTTTTGAGAAAATAAAACAGATATTTTAGGGATTTTATTTTTCGTTTTTTAAAATGAGCTACTTGTGTTATTTAAAAGTTGACGGCATTTAGTAAACCTATTTTCTAGATTCATTGTTAGTTAAATGGCGAAAAACTTGAAGAAATAGTCGAGAAGTGGAAGGGCTCCTCAGGACTTCTTTTGTAAGAATCTTAAATTGATTGAACCAATCCAATAAACCAATAAAATAAACCAGTAGTACCGGTGCTATTAAAATCATTAAATTGGTCCATGAAGCTTAAAAATTCAGAAGGCTTACAAAAAAATAATCAGTAATGGTTAGGAATATAATATATTAGGAATATACCGACTTACGATCCATTTCAACTTAGTATTATATACATTAAATCAATAGATCTTGATGAGAGCTGTTTAAACGAACGTTGAAGCTTCATTATGTCAAAAGTTATAACTCGTGTAATAACTCCCGGAAGTTATAAAAGTTGGCAAAACGAGCTCAATTGACGCGTACCCCAATCTGCCGCGTTATATCTGTTTCGTTCCCCACTTAACGAATCACTTGATCCTTTTGGTATCGGAACGATTGCATTTCGGATATAGTTGATATATTTGGAACTGCAACCTGAATTTTATCAAGTAATAGGAAAAAACAGTGTAAAGAAAATTTAAATTGTTCAAGAGAATTAGATGAAATTCATTCCGAATCATTGTACAATGGTATCCAACGTTTCTTCAATTTTGGGTCAAAAATTTTGGAATATATAAGGCAGATATGTTTGCATGTATTACCAAAAGAAGGAAATTCGATGTAATTCAATAAAATTGACATCGAAGCATTTAGATACTAATTTGCGTCAACCCTAAAAAATAGTGTTGTCCATATTCGAGACCGAGACGAGTCTTGGTCTTGAGTCAAACACAGTCTTTTTTATTGGTCTTGGTCCTGCTCAAGAGTCTCGTAGTTACCTGTTAGCATACAGACATTATCAGTATAGAGACATTACGGTAATTTTTTAGATAGGTGAAAATTAACGAAGCCGGAATGAAACGTTATAAGAATTAAATGTAAAAGTATATTGGTTATATCGATTCTTTACATATAGTAACTAAAATTGTCAAGTATTAGTAACTATTTTGCCTTAATTTTTATTAAAAAACTCGATTTTTTTTTACCAATCTTGGTCTTGGTCTTGGAAAGACCAATTTTTTAAGACCAAACCGATTTTTTAAGACCAATACTAAAAAACAATTACAAAAATCTGATTAGTTGTTGTATCAGTTATTATATCCGCTATGAGGATTTGAATACATACAAAAATAATTGACACGAAACTATATACGTTTGCATAAGAAAATTCAGGATTTCATTTTTGAGTGATTTTTTTTTACGGTAAAGATAATACTTATTTAAACTTTAGTGGTAAAGTTTTTCTTTTCGGTTCTGTGGAGTGAAGATTTTTTAATTTTCTCTAGGAAACAAAGGTCACTACGGTAACTGGAACAATAAAGATAAAATCAACATATAATAATAAAAAACCAAATGGAAAAAACAAATGAAGACTGCTGCCGATATATTTCTTCTTTTAATTTGTTGTTATATGTTTATTTAACTTAAATGTAATGATTCTAATTAAGGTTGATCTATAGGATGTAAGTTTTTCCCTTTTGTTACGTGTTGAGTTTCGGTCTTCAAAATTTAAATAGAATATACAATATAAATATGATGAAATATACAAATTATAAACGTATAGAAAATAAAAAAAAATATTAAAAATATATAAATTTTAAATCATAAGTTATATTATTATTAATAATGCGTTATAGTGTGAATGTGCTCCCTGAGCTCTATTATAAATGTCCATTATTGAGATATAATGTTATATATATGAGATATTGCATAATATCATATGAGATTATTATTTTATTCTCTCAATTAACAAGATGAGAAAAAAAAATTGTAATAGTTAATATATATTATATTACTATATATAATATATATTATCATATATATTTACATACCTAAGATCCATGGCATTTTAAGGAACATAAAAAACCATAATTTCAATCACTATTTTAATATGGCAATAACAATATATCAAATATATATCATATATATCAAAGATGTAGTTATCTTGTACATAATCACTGACTATGATCTTAATTATACTAGTAATATTAGAAATTATTTAAGTATATGTAGTTTTAATTTTAGAAAACGATGGTTCTGGAGATTGGGATGGTTGCCACGAAACGTTACGGTACGTTTAGACAGTTCATAAATATGGTAAAAACAAATATATAAATGTTTTTCAACTGTGCTATTGTTTTTGGTTCTTGTTTTTGTGTTTTCCATTTGCTGTCTGGAAGAACAGAAATAAAAAAAAAAGTTTGGCTTAACCTTAATGTCGCTGTTTAGTTAAGTTAGATAATTGGTTTACCATAGTTGAAGAGAAGTTGGTTTGGTGTGTTCGTTGATAAATAAATGATATTTATTTTTTCCGATGTTTCGGTCCAGCGTTCAGGCTGTGCAGGGGAGAACGAAAGGTTCTCGTGAGATCAACTATGTGTTTCGCATAGTTTTTGAAATGTCTAAACGCACCTTTAGACATCATATGGAGTTTCAATAAAAAAAAAAAAGATTGAAATTAAGGACATATTTTAAAATACCTTGAACCTTGATAGATTTATGGTGGCTTCCAACTAAATTTGAAAATACAAAATTATTTACATTATTTGTAACCATCAGCTGTATTACAATATTTCTATTATTGATTTTAAGTTAGCTAAAATATTTAATCTTTTAAGAGGACAATAATGATATTTTAGATAATATTACTAAATTATTATTGTCGACTACGATAGTTTTATCTTGTTAGATTCTTTTGGTTTATTATTTTCAATTTTCAATGAAACATTGTGATCCACAAAAAAATTAAAAAACATAACCCCCCCCTCAAAATTTGAGGTTTCACGTTTCAAGACGCGTAGAATTCGAAAAACGAATACAATTTTTTTTTGTCCGTTCGCCGTCCGCTGTCCGCCGTACGCCGTCCGCGCATTTTCTCCGAAACTGCTGGACCGATTTTTTTCAAATTTTAATATAAAATCAGAGGTCACTCGAGGATGATCCTCCTTCATCGACATTATTCTCCGCCTTTAACTTTCAAAATGGCGGCCGAAATACCTGCGTTGCTATAGACTGTAGCTCCTAAACTTCGCTAAAATCATTTTCTCGACGCCCTTTAAATTTATCTATATAACATACTTCAACGAAAAGAAGCTGGAAAAAAAGTTACGAGGGATGGTAAAATTAAATTCCGAATAACTCGAAAAGTTTTTACTTTTTTGTTGATATTGTATATAGTTTTTTAAAAGTTTACGAAATTTCCTAAAAAAACAAAAAAAAAAAAAAAAAAAATCGTTAAAATCGGACAATTAGGAGCGAAGATGTGGTCCCCGGTTTTTTTTATGTGTTCTACTCCAAATGTTATATCCTTGGTATGGTTTTTAATTTTAAATGTGTTACTGAACTATTGCTATTTTTTTTAGCATATTACTAATGATTAAAGTAAAACAGTTTAGTCCAATAATTGGAATCACCTTTTGTTTTTTTTTCTTTGTAACTCGGAAGGTAATGTTACTTTAGATGTATAATTGTTTGGAGATAATAAACCATTGTGAAATAATTTGCAGCGTTTTGTTTAAATATAATCTCTTTAGAGAGAGTTATAATTCATAACCAAAACTATTGGAACACTAAGAGGGCGATGGTTCTTATCATTTAAAGCGGACAATATTGGAGGGCCGGAGGCGGTCTTAAGAACTGCAGATATAGACGTGAGATAAAAGCTCCCTTCTAAAAAAAAAAAAGAAAAAAAAAATTTTTCTTACTCAATATTTTTCTCAGGGCTGGAGCCATCCCTTTGGAGAAGCAGTTTATAAATTCTTTATCAATTCAATTCCATTTTATGTATTTGAGAAGAATATAGTTTCTTCCCCTTTCCTTCTTTTATTTTTCATACTTTTCTTTCCTCCTGACGAATGATTCACCTCTCATGACGTATTATTTACCTTAAAATTCCGTTTATAGCTTCCTCGTCTTACAACCAACAGGAGGGGATGGAAAATTGAATAGAGGTTTTGCATCATCATATTCAATTTACTTGGTCAGCGATGATTGGTAATAAACGTATATTTTATAATATATATTATTGTTCTAAATTCTTGTCTTTTTAATTTTTTTTTAAATATTTAAGATGTGAAATGTTTAATGGGCAAAACTATACCTGTACAATATTTGATCTAATAAATGTGTCAAAGTATTGGACAAAGTCAGGAAATACATTTTTTATTCAACCAAATTTTGTTTTTGTTGTGATTATATTTTTTTATGATGCGAACCTTAGACAGAAATGCTTTATTGACAGTTATGCTGCCCTACTTCATAGGGTTGCTTTGTACACATCATAATAATCAATTCACATGGACGTAACTTTTACATTACATAATTTTGTTATTATTTATATATGTATATATTTACTCCCTCTCTTATCGTTACACTAGTCGTATAAAATACCATCAATTCACTATATTATAATATCATTACTACATAACAAAAATTTCTGAATGCTAGAAATACAAGAACAAATCACACACATATATACCAATATCCATAGGCGGATGTACGATGGAGGGGGGGGAGGTGGCTTTTGGGCTGAAGCCCCACCAAAATGGTAAAATATAACCATGTTTTATGGGAAAAAAATGATCTCTTATAGTATTATTGTTTAATTGCATTTAATAGGACTTCAAGAATCGCCTAAACACCATTTTATATGGGTAGTTAGTTTCTTTATTTTTTTTCGTTATATATATGAAAAAAAAACTTTCGGTCTGAAGCTTATCCAAAATTAAATCCTGGATTTTTTTCTTTTGAAAAATTGTATTCTCTTAAGTTGAATACAATTTGCTTAAAAGTTTGTCTTTATAATTTTTTTATAGTTACAGCAAAAGTTATTTATGAGAAACATTTCTAAGAGTTTTCCAGATTGAGTTACTCGTAGATTCACCGTCACCTTTCCGTCCTTATGGGTCTTCCTGCGAAATAAAAGTTATACCTTTTCAAATAAAAGGCATATTTATTAAAATCAGACTAGTAGTCTCTGAAATTAATGCGTTCAAACTCAGAAACTCATTATTTTTTTGCATTAGTATCGATTATTATTTATTTTTTAACAAGTATTGAACCCTACTTAGGTCCACTCTAATAACAAAAAAAAGTGTACTTCTTATTGATAAAAAAAAAAAAAAAATTAAAAAGTTTGGATTTCACACTAAAAATAATAGCGATAATTCGTTTTTTTTTTTTTTTTTTTGTGTAAGAGGGGAGAGGGGAGGCCGGGTAGGCGTTAAGTGTAAGAAATAAAACAAAAAAACATTTTTTTCCCATCAGTTATATTTTATAAATATATTTAAAAGGATGAGGAATACTGAAGTCTTATTTTTTTATAATTGATTATTTTTATTTTTGTTCTTTTTGTAACTTCTAGACATTTTTTGTGTTTGTGTTACAGACATTTGGTTAAATCCAATATTTATCATACCATTTTTGGAAAACAATATGAATTCTTTTTATCAAGGGTGTAATGACTTTTTCCGCTAGGAGTTAGTCCGTCTGGTGCTGCTCTCTATAGGAAAATTATAGGCTCGATACATTAACTTACGATAAGCTAGTGTACGCCTGTAACCCACCAATTAAGCATTCTGTACCTTTATCTTGTCTCATAAATATATTAATTTTAGCTGAAAAAGAACTCGTCATGTTTGATTTTATTTATATATTTTTGTTTTTGTTAGAGTTGGTAATGTGTTCACTTATAAGAAATAAATGTAATTGTTGTTGTTGGTTCCTATGAAAAAAAATTGAAGTACCTGGACCTAATCCTAAACCATGTCACAAGGGGAATTCAGTAAATGAAATGACGTTAAACATTATTTTATTATTTCACTTTATTACACAGGCGGATCTACGGGTGGGGGGGGGGTGGCTGAAGCCTTCTCCCAAAAACTGTAAAATATAGCCATGTTTTACGAAAAAATATTAAAAAAGTATTATTTTTCGGTTCGTTAATTTCATTTAATAGGAACTTAAGAATCATTTAAACATATTTTTTTTTTTAACTTATTGTTTGACCGTTGTATATTTTATAGGAAGGAGATTAAAAGCTTTATATAAAATAGTTTTTTCTACAATTTTAGTCTCTTTATGACCACCCCGGACCATTTCCTTCACCATTTTTTTTGTTTGTTCCCTTCTTCCTCGCCTTTTAGGCTATACCGGTTTTTGGGGGTCAGAGGGTTGGGGCGGGGGATTAATGCCAGTTAGTTATAAGCTCCCCTGCACCAGAACGCGAACTCGTAATTATTTTTTTGTTCTAAACTTATCAGGTTGCCAAGCAACGCACGGTGCAGTGCACACGCGTTAGCCCACTTGGTCACCACGCCCCCAAACAGCATTATCTTTCTTTTTCTTCCAAAGTAATTATCATTATATGTAAAAAAATTAGCTTTCGGTCTGAAGCCCCTTCCTGAATTTAATTCCTGGATCCACTGGTGCCTTATCATCAAAGTATGCTATTTATAGACCGGCCATACAGAAAATAATTCATGCTTTGAATCTTCCATAAATGTTTTTCAATGTCACCGTACCATTATATTTTGAGTCGCTTTGTATAAAATATGAGGGATTGTTACGCAAGGCTTGGAGCTGACATGTTTAATTGGAGGTTATTGTCAGGTAGAGCTATCTATTCCTGGTCTGTTTCGCAACAATGGCAACACTGAGGTCTCCTAAGGAGCTAACGTAACAACAGTTTAGCTATAAATAATAATAATGTTCTTCATTTAGACTCAAGGGCTTAGAAAGAAGGAAGGGAAATAATTTAAAAGAGGAATTGATAAAAGAGAAGGGAGGAACAGTCTTGATTTCCAAACAACTTTTTTCCAGAATGTTGAAATATTAAAAATAAAACTGTTACTGTTAATCGATAAAAAAAAAAAAAAATGAGTCATTAGGAGAGTAGTGGTTAAAATGGGCCAAGGAGGTTGCATGGACAAATGTGAGATTGATTTTGTGTCCTGTAATTTTGTATGAGAGGGTTTTGGAAAAATGAACTTCACGAGTGAAACCTGAGGATGTTCCAAGGCAATTTATATTTTCATCAAGCTTGGGAAACCTAGTAGAAAACATAGAGGGGCTGTTGAATTGGCAAAATCATGGGATGGGACTGCCAGGGAGAAGATATTTTCTATGTCAATATAGTAATTATTGATAACTGATTGTGGTAGTTTTCTTTTCTTTTCTTTATTTTTTTGTAAGAGATATGTAGAAAATTTTATCTTTTTAATTTAAAAGAACATGATGTGTACTGGCTAGAAGTCTTTCACCTCTTAAAAAATACCAAGCAGAAGGGTCATAAACAGCTCTGGGCCTTATTCAGAAAATTATTGTCGAAATAGCAGTTATAGCAGCTTTTTTTTTTGTGCAAAATATTACCATCTATTTCAAGATAGTAATATCTATTTTATAATAAGAACAATACTAATAGTAACGAAGTCCATGTCTATATACAATACAAATACATTTTGATAATACTTATTATGAAAAAATCGATTTTTCTAACATTTTCATGTTTTTGTAGATAAAATCGCCACAATTTTTTTTTTTAGACAAGAAAGTGCAAAAACTAATTTTTAATGGCACATTAGCATTAAAATCATTATGGTGTTTTAGGAATTGGTAATTATTCTTATTTAACATTTTCATTATAACTGATGAGTGTTTTTTGGAAATATAAATAATAAAATTTACAGGGTTCCGCATTATAGGTGTATTACATAATTTAATTAGGACGCGATCTAACCATTGCAAATTATAAAATATGATGCATCGCTGTTCATATACAGCTGGGTCATTCTTACATTATTTGGTCATTTGATGTCCCCGGGCTTTCATTCGTTTTTCACACTTTTTTTAGATTGACAAAAAAATGAATGATATTAATTCGTATTATTATTTCTAAGAAAAGAAAAGGGTACATTAAAATAAGTCTACATCAACTACAAGAAGAAATATCTTATTTTGAATATAGAAAAACATAACGGATTTTACTGGTCCCTAAGGTGGGGATGCGAAGTACTTCATACTTTGACATGAAACAATCTGCATCGGTTAATTTTTAACCATGGGGAATTTCACTGTTATATGATGGTATTTCGAATTACAGATATCTTTTTTGGATATCTAAAATACTGTCATTGCAAAGTAAAAAAATAGGTATGTCCCCAAAATTTGGAGGAAAACGTCATAACGAACGACGAAGAGAAGCTGGTAATTTTTTTACAGCTATTATAGATCTTTATAAATTTCAGAGTGATTTTCTAGGCTGGAAAATGGCAAGTAAAAATCATTTTACTCCATACAGCACTTTCTTCGTGTAGTAACACTCTGAAAAAAATCTGATTCAAAATTAAAAAAAAAAATTAAGAAAACTGACAATTGATTCTCAAGTTTGTTATCTAGGACATCTGTACAAATATTTCAAATAAATTTTTAATGGTCAAATAATATAACAATGACCCAACTATTTAATTATTTAAATAAAAGCCTCTGCGATACCTAATTTGTTTATACTTTGACTTAATTCACTCCATTAAGAGGGCACATAAACGAAATTTTGATAAATTATACCCGTATTTTATTTTTCTGCTGTAAAATTTTATATTATAGCACTTTGTTAATTTTATTTAAACTGATTAAGCCAAACATATTTAGATATTATTTATACCATTTTTAAATTAACTTTTAAGAGTGGAATAGGAATGATATTAAAATCTGATCGGTAAAGCAAATACTCGTGGTATTCCGCGAATGAAATACACACGCCACACGCAATATCAGCACTGCATGGCACCTGATAACTTTAATAGCATCACGAATTTTTCTGTTCAGATTGAGTCATCAGTTACTATAAAAGACATATTTATGTTGAATCAATAAATCAACAGAACACCCTGTTGATAAACATTTATCAAAATGATACGTTAAAAAGTTGAAAACGTGTTAGTTTGTGTCAAATTAATTATAAAGAAATAAAATTAAAAAAAAAAACTTCTAATTTAGAATATTTAGATGAATAAAGAATAATAAATTTGAAAAATATTTTTTATTAAAATAAATTTTAAAGCACTAATGAATTATGTTAAATAATTTGATTTAAGATTAAATATTTTCATCAGGCATTTGTTTCCTGCAACCTTTTTACCACTTCGGTATTGAAATTTTTTTGTCTTAGAAATTATTTCAGGAATTTTAATAAATTAAATTCAAGTAATTTCGGAAAAAATGTTTTATGATAATAACTTGAAAATAGATAATTAAAAAAAATATATTACGTAAATAAATGCTACTTACTGTTTTAACGACTTGAAGATTTTTAAACATTTAATCTGAACATTTAATCCACTAGAAGAAGTGGTCCAAGCTCAAGATTTCGTGAAAAATATAATGATACGACTAATAATATAATTTAAAAAAAAATTATAAGTTTTTAATCTGGAATCATAAACCTTATCTGCATAGATCAAAATCAAAATAACCGAATAGCCAAACATCTTGAGTTGAATAATATTGGTTTTGATAACTATTGCCACTACCTATTATACAGGCAGATGGCCTGGATTTAATTGTTGTTTACTTACTTAACTTAACTAATTAATTAAATACATATATAATATATTAGTTTCGGTACTTAATCGTTATATCAGAAGATGTAGCACTTCTTGAAGTACTTGAATCGAGTACCTTTTTTGGCAAATGTAGTTCGATCGCTCATTTTGAAATATGATATTTTAATCTCCTAATTTAGGTATACATATATTCGAACTATAGCACCTTTTTAGCGTTGCTAATACTTATAAGTAGGAAATTTTTGCTGTAACCATATGTTTAATTAGTCTATTGGTACGTCAGTGTAGTTTACGACGGAAGTGGGGATAAAGTGTTGGTCGATAATTGGTTGGTGAAAGTAGATACAAGGAGTTCTAATATTTGCCTACCAAAGTACTTCTGTTATGTGTCCTATTAATCTGAATTTAAAAGATTATTATTTTTTTGTTTTAATAAATATGCTTATCTGTCTGCCCTTATTTATCCTTCGATAGCGTAAAAATATTTTTAAAAAAAGTAGAAAATGCGTTTATTTCCGAAACTGACTATTTTGTTTAAATAATTTAATAAAACTTGCATTTTTTTAAGTACTCATAAAAATATAATTCATCAAAAGCTTTTTTTTAATCTTTTTAAAAAAATGAAAATTGATGATGCTTACTTTAGACTCCTTTTTATCAAGTTATTAGCATGCTCATAAAATTTTGTAAATAGCTTTATCTCATCGTAACCTACAAATATTTTATTTTCGAAAATTCTCAGATATAACCTCCCTTATGTCTGGAATCTAACCTCCATTAGCTCAGCTGTTCTTATATAACCTCCATATTTTAACATTTTTGGAGTGGAGCTCACGCCAAAGGAATATTTTTGTAGGCCACCATTCTTCGACTTTGTGATCATACTATCTTACAATTCAAGTGGAAAGCATATGAGTATTCACTCTTTTTTAGTACCTTTTTAAATAGACAAATTTTGCCGATTTCCAGATTGAAAACGCCCCAATTCCGATGATTTTCGTAAATAAAATATTTGTAGGTTACGATGAGGTGAAGCTATTTACCAAGTTTTCAGTTGGATGATAATAATTTGATAAAAAGGTCTGTGCCACGTATTATTATCACAAATTAAATTATCTATATTTTTGTAAGAGTCCATCAATTTGGTAATAATCCATTACCTTTCCAAATTGAACTGAATGTCAATAGTCATCTGCATATACTGTGATTTTCTATAATTAATATATGTTGTTTATGTATAGTTAAATAACTAATATGTATTGTCTGTATCTTATATTGCCCTGAAGAAGACCTACAACGTATGTCAAAACGTTGGACAATGTAATAAATATATTACTATATAATAGTATTTTTTACCAACTTTTTTTTTTTTTTATCAAATACGGGCCTTTTTCTAATGATACTGAAATAATTAGTGATTTTCGGAAAATGTGGCCAAAATAGAAAAAAACGATAATTTTTAATTTTTGGGAGTGGGATAGCTCAGTGGTAGGGTACTGAGCTTCCAATGCTTAAAGGTCCCAGGTTTGAACCACGGCTCACGGCAGAAAATTTATTTATCTGTTTCATTGGCCGTAGGGTGACCTTGGGTCGGGAGACCCTCCTGGGGCAGACTCTATAAAGTGGGTACCCATTATGGGTATGGGTACCCTACACAATCTATAAAGTGGATTCCCTTAATTAAATAATTGATTAAAGTAGAAAACCTGGCGATTGAGCGTGATCTCGTTCAAATCTCCTCCTTGCACAACCGTTGACCTAGAAACAGTGCTTTCCCTAAATAGTACTGAATCCAAGACCCTTCATGGGTTGTAGTGGTAAAGGTTTTTTTTTTTTCCCTATAAGTGGAATAGTGAATACAGTTTATGTAATCATGATTTGGAACCGACTCAGTCGAAAAGCTATTGTTTCATCAACTTTTAGAGTGTATTATGCAGAAACAAGCCATGCTTCACTGGTATGAGAAAGTCCAAGATATTGGTATGTATGAGCCTGTAATTTGGCATCGTTTTACCCAGTTTAGGGCGCTGTGCCAGGAACGTGCCTTATATTTTATTTTTCATAATTATTTCATAGTTATTTTAATTAATTATTTTTATCAAAGTATAATGGCGTATACCCCTGTATTGAATACGTTTCGGAATGTATATGATGCATGGACTAGTAATCACCTCTATAATCTATTTAGCCCTCACTAGAATATTTCAATTTGTCCTGAAATTCGGACAAGATAAGGGTTTAGAGGTGAGCTATTGGGTCGTGAACTGAATTCCCTTATCTGCCGCTGTACCATGACGGTAGAGACAATGCCTTTGGAGTCCGAGCTTTGTGCTAGTTGTATCAGCCACACCTCGCGTTTTCATAAAGCCGACGGCTACACGGGAAATTGGACAACACTGGTTCTTTGATATCGTCAGCTCATAGGAAATTATTCTCAGTTAATTTGCAATCTACATGTCGGAAATACGTTTGCATAATTTTAAATTATAAAAAAAAATAAAAAGTTGTACCACTACAACGTATGAAGAGGGATCAATACTTTGTAAGGAAGTACTTTTTAAAAGCCAACGGTTGTGCTGGGGAGTGATTAGGCCGATATAACGTTCAACCGCAACCGTTTTCCCCTTAATTCATTATTTTAATTTTTTTATTATTTAAATACTTTTATTTAGAAAAAATACATTTTGCATCAATTAAGGGCATTGAGTATTTGAGATGTATAATCATACCATATATACAATAAAAGAAAAACAAAATTATGACAAAAAAAAAAAAAAAGAAAACTTGGAATAACAGAATAAATCAAACATGAGAAAATATGAAATAAAAAAATAAAAACATTCATAGTTATTTACAATATTTACAGCCGAGGGAGCTCGGAGTTGGGCCCTTTCACCCACGTGTGGAGGATAAGGCAAGGCTCAAATAGATCCCAGCGCTTCTCTTTCAGCCGCATCACTGGGATGGGAATCCAGTGGGGACTAATTATTCTAATTAAGACTACTCACTTTATAGGGGCTGGGTGTGCCCTACGAAGGTCTCCAGACTTCATGGTGGATCAAAGGCTGATTTAACAGCTCTATTTTAAATTTTATATTCACTAATTGGAAGACGAGTTTTATTTTATGAATTAATATTGAAAAACTCATATGTATTTTAAATTTTATAAATTTCTGTTTCGTTTTATCAGTTATTTAAATTTACCTTTCCCAATTGTTAACATTTTCCTTTAGTATCTGTTGAGATATTTTAGATAGGTCTGATGTGCTGTCTCTAGTAAGGATAATAATAAACTATTTTTCATTTATTTTTATGTAAGTTTCTCTTTTTATTTGCCGTAATGGATTATGAATTTTATCCCCTGGCTAGGAAAAATCCCGTATAGCCTAAAAGCCGAGGAATGAGTAAAAGAAAAAGGTTAGTTATTTAATAGAATTTGAGGTTTTTCCTATCTTTAATTATATTCTGACAATAATTGTTTGTCTCTTTTTGAGTTCTCGCTATTTTTATTTGAAATGTCTGAAACGGTTTTTCTAAGAAACAACAAACGGCAATTTCTCGTGTTTCGAATTGAAATCTTTTTCTTTTGTTTTTTGAAAACCATTTCTAAGGAACTATAGAACATAGGGATCTCTATATGGTCTCTAATCAAAGATACTAAAATGCACTCAAAAGTAATTTATGATGATTATCTTCGTTAGAGTTGATTTGGTATTTGCGAAAATAATATCATATATTGGCATTTTTTTTTTTTTTACCGTTTCTCAAGGACTTTTAAAAATAAAGAGCTCTATCAGGAATCAAATTGAAGATGATGAAACGCACTTCAAAGCAGTTTATAATAATTAACTTCGTGTTAATAGCAGTAGATATTTATTATCATACTAAAAAAACATGAGAATTTAGTCTTTCAGTTCTACACACACTTTTAACTTCGGCAGACTACAATTTTTGGCACCTGGTTGGGAGGGGGAAGGGAGTGCATCGTCTTTAAATAATGCACTTTTTAAGTATTTAGTCCTCCCCCCTCCATTTCAATGAACGCTATTTCAAAAGACCAGCGTTTTAAGTTGGCAGTCTAGCGGAAATCGAATGCTGAAGATTTCTTCAAATAAATCTTAACTAGCTCATAGACTATATATAATCTGGAACCATGGATAAGGTAGGGAGTTTTTGTTCGCTGAGCCATCCGGAACTCTCAATATGAAGTTTTATTAGTTCCTGATATTCGAGTCATGTGCAGTAATGAGGCTTGTGGTATAATGGACTTTTTTGTTCAAATATTATCTTTTTTTGTTGTTTGTCTAGTATTAATAAATACCTATATATATTTAAAAAAATTAAAATCATATCATCCGATTGTAGAGAAAAATCGATAAAAACAATTTGAGCGACTCTGACAAAACATTATGCATTGGAGTGATCTCTATTTGATGAGAGGTGATCGGAAAACTCTATCGAGCGGCGGGGAAGGGGGAGATGGTGGGGGGAGGGGGTATTAACTTCAGCTCTGGAGGAATAAAGCTGTCGCTGGTTTCGGAATCCTATAAATTTTAATTAAAATTTAATCACCGTCAGCCTTTTTTAAAAACCCCATATTTGTACGGTCTGAACCGATCAGTGGTAAATTGATTCCCTTACCACCGTTGGAAAAGCTGTTACGGTATTATTTCCAACGAATTGAGTTACAAATATTTAAATACCAACGTAACTTTGCTTACATGGGTGCAGCTATAAATTTATATACACATAAAGGTTTTTCCTTAAGTAGAGGGAAACATTTATGAGGTTGGTAGTACATATTAAGATCTGCAAAGAAGTTCATATAAACAATTGTCCGATTTCCAGCGAAAACATAGGAAATTTAAGATTTGTGTTTTATTTAAGCTAGTCGCGTTTTTGGTTGAATAGGAAGTGATAACTTCACAAATATTTGATTTAAGTAACTAAAAATGTCTCCATAATAAACATGAAAGTAGAGTTTATCGTTGTTAAAAATATTTAAAGAGGACTATTGTGATTACAAACACTGCTAAGTTCCGTTTAAAAAAAAAAGTCATACATTAATTTTTTTTTAACACTCTTTCGCTGTACTACATTTACCCTACTTGTAGAAAAATTTCCATGTTTAATAAGTTCTAAGTCCATATTAATTAAGTTGTGGTTTATTTGGAATCATTTTGAGATTCACCTCAAGTTATGTAAAGCAAAGATGTGGTTACCTATCTAGTCACCTTTAAGTGTTTTCTGCAAAAATGACTACAATTAACTGTTACAAAGCTTTTATTTCTTGTTTTTCCATGATATGAGATGTATTGTAATAAACACAATTGCCTAAAAAACAATTTTATTTATGAATATAAAAAAATTTAAAAATAATGATTTTAAAAATATTTTTCACATAAAGTGGGTATGAAACAGTGTTTTTCTCCCCGATCTCCGTCATAGGAGTTAGTAGGAATTTTTAAGTGACTAACTAATTGTTTCTAGTTCTAATAATTACGTTTAAAATAAGGAAACCTACTGATTACTTGAGTTATTTTCATGAAATTGTTTGTGAACTTGATGTCTACTATCAACCTTTTAAATAAATTTTCGTTATCGTTTTTAAAAATATACTAAAAAAATTATTTAATGTTTATGTATTTGTTTTTAAGATGGAGTAACCAATTCTGTTTTTTTATTTCTGTTCTGTATTTCTTCTATTCTCTTTAAAAATAATCCTTTCACTCCATATGGATTTTTACCGTACAAGTCCCAAAAAAAAACATCTTGTGAAACCAGAATAATAAACTGGCATCGTAAACTCGCTTCATGCAATGATTTAAATATTAATTGTGGGTTGATGGTTGACAGTAGTAAATGATGAAGAAAAGGATAGTTGGGGCGATCAGTCAAAAATAAAAAGTAATATTTATTTTAACATTTGCCGACGTTTCGACCCGACGTTCAGGCTGTCATCAGGGCTGATCACTATTGATCGAAGAGATCGCTATTGATAGTATGATTTAAATATTAAATTTAAAAGTTAGAAGTGATCAAGTAACCTGATTAAGTGAATGGAAAGGAACCCCTTTTGGAGCTACTTCAACAGATAAATGAGAGGCAATTTGATTCTTCCATTCTTTCTTGGAAGTTCTTCGGAAGTTCGATCCGTCTTCGCTAACCGTCCTTCAAGAACCGGGAGTAACGTTCATTTTTAACAGCGAAACTGTCTCTGCAAGTGTTTAGATAAATAGTTTTTTTACTGCAGTGCTAAGACTTCAACCGTGACGAATTCTTAAGTATCATTATAAAAGTATAAATTGTTCCATTTTTTTTACCCATTGATGTTTTCACTTTTGGCAAAGTTTCAAAGTTTGGCACTCGTATATTTTCTAGAAAACGAAATTTACAAATTTTTGTTAATTGATCAAAGAAAAATACTGGAAGAGGACCATCAGGATCCAAATATTGTACCTAAATATTTGTTTGCTAGATTAAGTTAAAGCCTTAGTTTTCTAATTAAACATTGAAATCCTTTAGGAGCTCCCGGGATTTTATTTATATTTTTTTTTCAGTGCAAAACCAGCAGATATAGCGATATATAAAAATATATATTTACTTAATTAACGGCTTTGGTAACCTAGAGGTTTTAAGTAATAACTTCATAAAAAACAACTAACGAATAAAAAACAATTATTTTGTTGGCAAAACATATCACGGGACTATATAAATACAAAATAACGATTTTCGGGGTCCTCAGAGGTTGCCTCCCAATCATTCTAGAATGGTAAAAAAAAACATTTATGTTAAGGACCCTTCGAACTCGCCCTGAAAATTTGCGGAAAAAAGTGAAAAAAAATTATTTTTGGGATAATGAAAAAATATAAAACTATGATTTTTGCTCCCCCCCTCCGGGAGTCCCCTGGATCTGGAGTCCTCAGCAATCGCCTACTAGACGAACTGACTGGACCGAACCTGTGACTGAGTTTTTTTTTACTAGAGAGAGAAACATTTTATTTTCATAAAATATAAAATATAAAGGATTGCTGCCCAATTATATTGGGTTGCTATATACACACCATATTCTTCTATCCTTAGGACAATATATGAACTTATATATAAATATACAGAAGTATTAGTTAATATTTCTTCAAATAATTTATTATTAAATAAAATATGCAATCAATCAGCCAAATAACCTTCTAGAAATACTATCGTATGTTTAATCATAGCAATTATAATTCTTTTCCAAGGATTAATGAAAGAAAAAAATCATTATTTATTAAACATTTGTATTTTTAGTTCTTCTTAAATTATTAGTAGATTGATTTAAGAAAATAGACTGAAGATAAATCTTGCCCAACTCTACCTCAACTGCTCTTTCTCTTTACCGGGACTCGAAATTGACTCATGTATAAAGTTCTCGACAAGTTTACATTCCACTAGAGGACTTAGATTAAACCTTGATCCTTGTTATAAAACATGGGGACTTATCTTCCAGCCTTCCCTTCTATGAGGTCATTGCGATTTGTTTGGTAAATTAATATTTTTCAATAAATACAAATATAAATACTAAAAATATCAGTAAATACCTAACTTTTCTACTTTGAGATCTTAAGGTAGACTTGACTTTTTTATATTTCTTTTTCTATCCATATCTCTCCTCATTATGCCATTATGGCTTGGTACCCATCACTAGTGGATTCAGGATTTAATTCTTGGGGGGAGGGAGAGGGAGGGGGCCCCTAAAGCTTTTTTTTTCATAAATATAACGATAATTACTTTGGAAAAACAGAAAGAAACTAACTACCCATATAAAATGGTATTTAAGTGATTCCTTAAGTCCTTTTCAATGTAATTGCATGAACAATAATACTTTAAGAGGTATTTAAAAAAAAAATGTTCATAAACATGGTTGTATTTTACCATTTTGGGGGAGGGGTCTCAGCCCGAAAGGCTCCCCCCCCCGTAGATCCGCCCGTGGTACCCATATAAAACTATAGTTCTGCTCGTAGTTTTCAGATCGTGGAGAAGATATTAGGTTTTTGTAAAGAAAGGTTTTTCTGTTTGAGTTATTTCGTAGGCGTTACTCTTCATCGTAGGCGAAAAAATCATGATCGTATTAAAATTTCTAACTGGAGTACTTTTAGAATGGCTAACATTTCAGCAGTAAACATGGAATACGACTTTTCCAAGTTATATTTTTTGGAGTTGGTGTTACATGATGTCGAATTTGCTGTTTTGATTTCACCAGTGTAAGAAGCAAACGTGTGCGTTATTTGATAGCGTGAAGTAAATTTACAATAATTTTACATAAATTCCAAAATATAAATATATTTCAGTTCTACGTACCTTACATAGTTATTTATTCTTACTTTGGACCAAGAATGTTTTCTCAACTGATTTGATAAGTTCGAAAAGGAATTATCTTGTCGGGTTATCCGTCTTGTTTCCTATTCAAAGAATGTTCTCTCTCTCCCCCCCCCCCAAGGTGTTCCGGGTATTCTTCTACAATCCCCCGGAGGGGCATTCGACTTTGACCCAGTGAGGGCGTTGCGTTTCCCCGATTCCAACAAGGGTTCGAGTCACGCAACTTGTTATAACTTACAACTAAGTAATGAACTAGAGGTCTCAACGCTTTTCAGTTGAGGCTTTGAATTATTGTGGCGGGGTGAGGTTTAGCGGGTATCTTAATGAGTTTTATTGTTTGTAATTATTTATTGATACTAAGTTGAAACAATATACATTTTTCATGTTTATTATCTGTATTTATTCATTATCAATAGAGCATCACAACTGTTATCTAGTAGACAAATTGAAAAAAAGAAAATTCCCTTTTATTTTTTATTTTTAAAACTAGTAAAATTAAAAAAAAAAATTATGAAAATTATGAATATCTTGGACTGACATTCTACAAAAGAATGACATGGGCTCTACATATCTACAAAAAAAGAAAAACGTTAAACCTCAGATTACGACTATTATACTCACTTCTTTCAAAATGCTCAACATTAAAATTAAAAGAGAAACTGAACAATTACATTTATCTTCTAAAACCTATATGGACTTACGCTTCACAAATATAAAGAACAGCCGAAACGATCCATATACGAAAACTAACAACATTTCAGTAAAAATCTTTTAGGACTGTAACTGAAGGTCCATGATACGTGACAAAAATCACTTTAAATAAAGATTCCAACAGTAAAAGACCATATACAAACATACTACAAAAAATTCACTATAACTGACATGGATATACTGGTGCAAGACATGGCCAAGATTAACAAACCCGAAAACACGCTTCGGACACTCAAAAGAAGCTAGATGAGGGATCTCCTCTCTTAAAAATATATTAAAATCAAGTCCAGAAGAGACTCCTTTCCCTTACGCCGATCAAGCCACTATCAGTATTTTTCCTGACAGCAGACCTGCTAATTGTCAGTACTTCTGACCAATGTGGGAAAAGAAATAAAGTTAAAAAAAAAAAGAAAAAAGAAAAATGTAAGCTTTAAGTCCGGATCTGCGTAGAACAGAAATCTTTGGGTTCCACAATAAGCTCTATGAATAATGACAGACGTTCAGAAATACACCAGCGCTTAACAAGAGTAAACAGGGCATTCGTATATACGTCATCAAAGCTAATGATATACGGCTGTGAGACTTGGATACTAAACAGCACCCTGGAAAGAAGTTTTGAATGATTTGGCGAAAAAGTCCAGCACAGGTTTCCTGGAGCGATCTGAGATCAGAGTACTAACGGATGGTGGAGAAGAACCAATGAAGAATTGCTTATAGAAACTGGGAAATCAATATCTCATGATTCGAAGGTGAGAAGGTTAAGATGGTCGGGCTGTGTAACTCGGAGAAATCCCTACAAAACAATGAATGCTTTAATTGTAGGCAAGAGACCACATGTAAGGACAAGAATCAGGTGAAAAAGTAATAGAGATGCATACAGATTACTGGAAAGAAATAGTCCAACATAGGAAGAGATGAAATAGGCTGGCTAAGGGGGCAAAATATCTACATGGCATGTGATTCAGTCAGAAATAAATATTTATTAACATGGACCGACTTTTTACTCTTGGGAGTTCGCCCTTCAGGTGATGGTTTCTACAGGAAAATCAAAAGTTCGATACAGGAGCTTACGATAAGCCAGTCTGTAATCCACCAATCAACCTAGATCTTACCTTGTCTTTTAAATATATTACTTTTATTTTGCCAAGAAATCGCTGTTTGATTTGGTTTATATATATTTTTTTTTGTTGGTCTCAGCGTTGGTAACATGTTTACTTATAAGAAGTAGATATAATTGTTGCTGTTGGTTCCTGAGAAAAATTTAAACTACCTGGATCTAATCCTAAATCATGTCACAAACATTTAGTTTTCTGTCTAGAAAAGTTATTTTAAACCTGGTATGATTGCCATAGTTGACAAAATTACTATCTCAGAACATATATTTTATTGAATTAAAGATAGTTATTATTATGCTATTTTCATTATATTCTCAAAATTTACATTCAAGAAAAAGTATTAAAAACAAGACTCTAGACTAAATAAATTATTGATAAGGTGGTTGGATATAATTGTAGCACGCTTAAGTTCGGAAAAACCTTGTTTGAAAAGTTGGATTCCCCTATTTTACTAATGGAAAGTCAAGGATTAGGATTCCTAGAATATGACTATCTAAATACCATACTACTCAATAAACAAAAGTCATAAATAAAAAAGTAATAACAATTATTTACATTATATTTATTTTATTTATTTACAACATCATAGTTTTTAGTTGATATCTTACAGTTGGTAAGATTACGACCAGTTATTAATAGTTTGTGTAAATCCATTTTAGGGACTAAATAAATGGCTTGAAGAACCCGGAGATTCGATGCCGATAACACCAACAGTCCTTTCCCTGAAGCCCCTCTCCCCTGAATTCAATCAAAACCCAAATCCTCGAGGTTGGATCTTAAATAATGCTCCCATCTACGTTTCGGTCCGACCCCTTCCTTGGATTGTTGCCTGTCGGATTAGCGTTGGTTGTCCTATTAGTAATTCGTTTGTTATTCACCCCTCTTCTCTCTAATTTCAATCACCACTATGATATTTCACCCAGTTATATTTAAAAGTTAACGCACCCATATTAGGTCCAAATATTGTGTGTAATGTTTTATTTTGAAAAATCTTAAAGCGTGAACTTTAAAAATGTGATTGATGATCAGTAGGAAGCATAATTTTTAGACTTCGAATTTTCTGAAAAGAAGAGGAAACTAATTAATTTTTCAACTTCAAAATAACAATCATTAATCGCCTTTAGTTTCGTGTTTTCTGTTTTAATTTTACTTTTTCTAGTTATGTTAGTAGAAGCCTACATACTGCACTCTTATGCTCCCGGGTTGTGGTTTGCACTTAAGCTGTGTTGGATCAACCCTGGGTTCGTAAGACCTTCCTTGGGCACATCCAACCTCTTAAAAGTGGAGAAAAACCTGTGGTTAAACGTGATACTGGTTAAATCACACTAAGAAACGTCTGTTTAAAAATAATTAGCACTTCCTAACAAAGAACTGTTATGGTTTTTTTAAAAAATATAAATATGTTTTATACTAACTTTACAAGTATTATATACTTAGATGGTATCTCAGTATATATATATATACATATGATTTTATATTTTTTTAAAATTTAAATCATGATTTATTTTCGTTTAATCTTGTATAAATCAATTAATTATTCAATTCATTATTTTTAGGAGTCTTTTATCTTTGTCATTTAATCTATAAAATTAGTGCTTATTTATTTATTTCGCTTTTTCCTCTTGAGTGATTTATTTTTACCAGTTTTATGAAAATTAAATTCCACATTCTTTTAAGTGACATTAGTGATTAATTTATCTGTGACATTTAACTTTATGAAAGCCATTTTTTTTTTATCTTAAGTGAAGTATTATTTAATTTGTGTGTTTTTCCAAGCGATATTGGACAAACATCCATTTCATAAATTAAATTCTCCTCTTTAATATAAATTACTTTCGAATGAAGATAAAAATATATTATATTCATAATAATATTAGGAAATAACCTTTTGCAGCAAAAAAAAAAATGTATTGTATTCTGATAAATATTTTTTCAGCAAAAAATTATTTATTTGGTTGAATCGCACTATTAGGTAAACGACTTTTTAAGGTTGGGAAGAGAGGATTTTTTTCCTGTGTTCCGCCTGAGGCTATAATAGCTGTTATTAGATTTTTTTTTTTTTTTTGGTCGTCCTATCGATCCATAAACTTTACTGCCCGTTAATAAAATTGAATGATGCCCGTAACCTCTTAATTCTTTAGGTGTTTATTCTTATCCAATTAATGTTTCATCAAATAAAAATCTCACTATTTTATAATAATCATTTGTAGGTTTATATACAAAGTAAGCATGATGTAAAAGATGAAAAAAAGAAGAACTAATATTAAAGTATGATAATAAAATATTGTACACATTACTTACTAGTAAACAAGTTGCCGGTGATTGCTTCCACACAGTAATAGGCAAAAAGTATCCAACATAATTTTTTAAGGATTAAATATATTTTACTGCTATTTGCCTTTTTTCATAAAAGTGTCAAATAACTAATAAAAAGAGTTTTAAGTTTTAGTCCATAGTATATAGAATCCTTTTTATCAAAATTTTAATATTTACCTAAAACTTCGTAAATGGCTTCATCTTATCAGAATCTACAAAAAATTCCCAGTAATGGGGAGTTTTATTAAATTAATTAATTAATTAAATGCTAAAAACTCATAAATACCCATTTGCTTTCCACTTGAATCATATGATAATTTGATTACAAAATCGAGAAAAATGGCGGCCTATAAAAACATTGGACCTTTTAGCGTGACCTTTTTAGTATTTAATTAAACAGAAAACGTTTGCTGATCTGATTGAGAACGCTCCAATAACGATGATTTTAGTAAATAAAAACGTATTTTACGGTGAGATGAAGCTATTCACGAAGTTTCAGACGGATGTTAATAATTTGATAAGAAGGGGTTTGTTGGTCTATAAAATTCTATATTGATTTGAGCATTTTATTAATTGTATCTACTAAACAAACCCATAAAAAATAAATCTTTTTGTTTTTAATAAAACATTTAGACTGCACGTTTAATTTTTCAGTTAGAAATAGTGCGATTTCATTTTTTTCCCATCTTATTGATGAGTTGTTTTGTTTTCGTTGTATGGCTTCATTTGGTATTGTGATGTAGGCTATTTTTATTGGCATGCTTTTGGTATCTATGTTACACAGGTAAGATATGCAACATTTAAAAATTATTTTTTAAGGCATTTATTCGCCATTTTTTAAAAACTATTAAATTATTTGATTATTGTAATAACAAGTAAAATAAACAGCAGTGGTTGAGGTGTACAATTTAATATGATAATAAATATAAGTATTAAAACTTATACAACATTCTATGAAACAAATTGTAATTATCTGTGGTAATAATTAGTAAATCATCTAACGCTTATATAAAAAAAGTCTTGAAAATATTTTTAGGATTGTTAGAATGAGATTATAAATTTGAATCAACTTTTTAAACTTGGCCATATTTATCGTATTTATATTAGTTAATGGTTTAGGAATAACAATTTACCGTCATACATATTATCTACATTTATTATATACATATTATTATTCTTTTAAACTACTTTTTTAATCGCTACGTGTCACAGATGGTTTTTACATGTTTAAAACGTAAAACTAAATTAGGAAATATAATTAAACTTTTTGTTATCCATCGAATATTGTTGAAAATTAGTATTATAGATTATCTGTTTTATAAAACTATTAACATCTAACTATTCATATTTACTTCATTAATTAAATAATAGATTTAACTTTAAATATGAATATTTATTTTTCTACTCTAATTGTTAACTTCCCATCGTCCTCTCAATGGGTAGTTTCTCTACAAGTCTTTCCATGACATTATGTATCTCCGTTCACATTTACTAGGTATATTTTTATTGATTTTATTAATACGTAAATACAGTTGTGAATGTTATAAATGAAAAAAAATTACCAACATTCTCTTTTTTAAGCTGTACAAAATACTTATTTCTTATAATCTATTTTCTATTAAAGGTTTCTATATTCCTTTGAAAATTTTAGACTCCCTTATAAGCCTAATGTTTTCATAATTGTCAAATATCTTTTTTCCTCTCTCTATATTTACTAGACATAATTTCAAATCAAATCAATAATATTACTTTGATAATGATGTAATAATAATAATACCCTGCTAGTTTTTAATAAATTGCTGTTTTATGGTTATATTTTTTAGTTAATTAAAAAAAAATACAAAATAATTGGACATGTTTATAATATTATTATAGAACGAAAATGACTATTAAACTTATGGTCTGGTTTTCCTCAACTGCGAAACCGTTTTATACCAACTTGTTGTGTGTTATATTGTTATGGTTTGGCCATGATCCTGAAGTTGTGTTTCAAAGTTAGTTAAAGTTTAGAGTAGTATGTTGTCTGACTAAGACCAAACCTTTTGTGACTAATAGGGTATGAATTTTCAAGTAAAATAAAAAGCTCTTTTTAACGCAAAAACATAGCTTAACATGAATATATATATATATATATATATATATATATATATATATATATATGTTGTTCGCAAACCTGTTCATGCTATTATTGTGATTCAGTTCCCATTTATTTGTAATTTTATTTTTAATGCAGTTTTAAATTTCTATGAATATAGTAAAAAATAAAAATATAGTACTTTTTCTTTCTTTTTGTTCTTCCCTTCTTTGCCTTTTAGATTAAACGGTTTTTTTTTCCCGTCTAGGGGAGAGGGCGGAGAAATCATGGCAGAGTTATAAGTTCCCCCGTCACTGGGATTTGAACTGGTAATCTTCAATTTAACAAGATTGTCTGGTAACGCGTATTTTACACGCTTTAGCTCGATCGACCTATTTCAAAATATATTTGTCTTTAAATAATCTTTTTTAGGCAAACATCAACTGCCGGAAAAATAATGTTTCCTTTCTCCTATAAAATTTACAATGTTTCAATAAATGTATTGGTGATAGGAGAGCATAGATAAACAGGTTAAAGACAAAAAGTTTAAAAATCGTGATCTCAACATAAACAATTTTTTTTATATTGTGTGATTTAGAGGGTGATTTAAAATGAATGAGATTTGTTGGCTTGATTCAGGTTTTATTATAATTAAAAAATAAAATAAAAATTTACTTTTAATAAATTAATATATATTTTCTACAGAAGTCAACAATGAAATCTCATCACAAAGCATCAGTATCGTAAAAATATTTTTGTTTCCAAATATTTCTATTAGATTATTATATAGGTTTATAAAAAAAAATATAAAAGTTCAAAGTGTATTTTATTTAAAATGTCTAGACAGTTTCATTAAAAAAATTAAAGCCGTTGGAACGGAAATTCCATTTTTCCGCTGGATAACTCCCTAGTTTTCTTTAAAGGACAGGATTTCACGGTCTGGGAGAGTTGGTTAGCATTCCAATCATATCCTATCATTCCAATTTAAAAAAATAATTGTATGCTGTCGGCGATATTGAACTACTATCCATATATATAGAAACAGATGCATTTGCATATGGGCTATATCTTTTAAAGTTAAGATTCTCGGATTTTCAAAACGAATAACAAAATTTCATTTTAATAATACTTTTCGATCCATTTTGAGTTCATGTTAAATTATCTATACCATAAGTTGCGATTTAAAATAATTTTTTAAAGGATATATTACACATTTGACCGGCGGGATTGATCTATATTGGTGGTAAAAAAAACCGACGACCCTTAATTTTCTCTTCATTTCTTTTTTACATCAAAATACTGTGACATATTCTGCTTGTAGAAGTCGAACAATGGTATATTTTCTACTCAACAAGTCCCATTGTTTAAGACCTTGTTTTAAAAAAATATATGAATTTGTTTTCTCATTCCCGATGGCACTTGAAGCTATGTATTTGTGTAAGACTTGAAAAAAAAATTGTTCTTCACAATCGAAAATTTCCTCCCGCGTTTTAAGTTTTAAACATCGATAAACTCATCGTGTCCGTCTGCAGTAAAATATTCGTGATGTGCATACAAGTTATTTTCTGAAATTTTCTAGGCTAGTTTTTAGATATTTTATATTAAATTTATCGCATCCATTCTTCACTTTCACTTTCTCATGGACAATCGTTTTTCTTCATACACCTACATTTTGAAACGGCTCGACTTATGGGGCCTCAAGTCAGTGTAAAGTTGGGGACTACAAATAAAACCAATAACTCTCTCTCTCTCTCTCTCTCTCTCTCTCTCTCTCTCTCTCTCTCTATATATATATATATATATATATATATATATATATATATATATATATATATGTGTGTAATGTATCAAACGCCTTGGTTAGTAAGGAAGTACTGTTTCATGGTCAGCGGTTCTGCCGCGGGATTTATAGAGGCTGGGTATGCCACAGAAGGTCCACAACCACAAGATCGATCCACGGCTAATGAAACAAAATAAATAATTACCTACCATCAGTTTGATTTTAGAAACCAGGACCTGAGATTAGGACGTCAGTGCCTTACCCGATGAGGTACTCAGTTCCCCTCATTTATATATATATATATATATATATATATATATATATATATATATATATATATATATTCAAGGATCTTGAGGTACATTCTCAATAAATAACTATATATTGGTAACGTTTAAACATTTTATTTTTTTCATATTTATGCCCAAAAAAGAACAAAAAAAATGGTTGCAGACAATATTAGTTTGAAAAAAAATTGTCTGTAAATCTATTTCTTTCTTTGTAGGCCATGAATATAAAAACAATTAAGTCTCGCTAACAAACGTCCCTAAAATACAGGACTTCGAGAAGGAATAAAAAGACTTCGAATCTATATCTGATCTAACTATAACTGAGAAAATACACAATAATTTCAGATAATTTTTATACATCTTCACACATAATTTTCACAGATTTAGCATGTATACATTTTAAATATTAGTTAAAATAATTTGGAAACTCACATAATTTTACAGTAAGTAAGAGTATATTCGCTTGTTTCTTCTATAAATATAACTGAGATGAAAGTAATACATTCAAGTGTTTTGCCTGAAATTTCTTTGATTAAGGCTGCCCAAAGAAGCCTCCCATATCCTCAGAAATAAGTTGAAAAATGATTTTATTATTTTTGACTCGGTTTCTGCTTCCTGGATCTACTGGTTCCTCCGACTCCTCCTTAACTCGATTCCTAACAGAATTGTTCGCTGCCTCTTTCATCTACCTATAACTCAATAGGCTTATGGAAGGATATCCTACCTTTCTCTTCTTCTCGACTTCATTGAATATTTACTCTGAGCGGGTTGCTTCAATTTTCTTGGCATTCTTACCAGGTCTCTGATATTTTCTTTAGAAAAAAAAAACCTTTAATATTTATTTGAATATCTTATTGTGTATTATTTATCCTATTATTGTTTGAGTTCATAAATATCTATTAAGATGTTATTTTTACAGTTCTTATTGTTATAATAGAAAAATAGTGTATTAATATATCTATCCGAATCAAAAAAATAATTTTGCGTTTGATAGGTAAACGACCTAAGAACAGAGCAATAATACATTTCAATCTATTTGGGAACCCTTAGGCAATCAAGCAAGTACAAGTTTAAATTAAAGTATCGTTTTAAATTGCTATGGATGAGGCGCAGTTACAACCTTTTAAGACTGTTGGAGACGAGTGTTTTTTGAGGGAAAGCTATAGGTTTCTCTTCCAGTCTAATTTTTGTTTTCTTCTTCAAAATAAAGCAATGGTTGAATTTTTTACCATTTCATGGATCAAAATAAAAATATGCTGATACAGATACCCCATTAGGTGACAGTCAGTACCTATACTGACAGGTGTGAATTAATATTTGTAAGGAAAAAAGTTTTAGTTATTTTATAATTATTTTAAGTAATTCGGACTTACATAAGAATGGTTATAGGTACTTTATTTGATCCTCCAATATACTAGAAAGGTACATATGTTTTATGTTATATACACTGATGCCACCAAAATCGAAAATAGTGTTGAATGCTCTGTCTAATTATACGAAAACCAGCTACAATTTCTATTTAGCTTGCCTAGAAATAGCTCTATATTCACAACGGCGATCATGGAGGCCATTTAAGCGGCTAAAAAACTAAAGTAAAAGTTTCTTTAAAAAGATGAGTAAAGCGTCTTGGCAATTGTTAAACTCACTTCCTAATTTAAGATTTATTCGTTTTGAAGGGAGACCAGAGGTTTGGTTTTCGATCTCAACATTCTACTGTTCAACAAGGACTCCGAGTTGTTGATCATATTTCCTCAGCCCTAGAAAACAAGGAATACTGTTCGGGTGCCTTTCTGGACATTTCACAGGCATTTGACCGGGTATGGCACTCCGGACTGCTCTCCAAGCTTAAAATCCATTTACCTCAGTCCTTGTACCTAGTCCTCCGATCCTACCTCTCTGACCGCTCCTTTCGAGTTCGCTGTGGAACAGAATTTTCCAATATCTACTCCGTTAAAGCCGGTGTTCCCCAAGGCAGCGTCTTGGGTCCCGTGCTTTACATCCTCTTTACTGCTGACATCCCTGTTCATCCCGATACTTTTCTTGCAACATTCGCTGACGACACCGCAATCTTATCATCCAACTCTGATCCCGAAATAGCATCCTTAAATCTCCAAAGTCACCTCACCTTGATTGAGCACTGGTGTAATAACTGGCGCATTAAAGTTAATGAATCTAAATGCCAACATATTACCTTTACACTCCGACGCAATTCCTGTCCACCAGTACTCTTTAATTCCATCCAGCTTCCTTATTCAGACACAGTCCGGTATCTTGGCTTTCATTTAGACCGAAGACTAACTTGGAACCCGCATACTAGACTCAAAAGACAAGAACTCAACCGACGATACGGCCAACTATACCGACTACTAAGCAGAAAATCTAAACTTTCCATTGAAAACAAGCTACTGATCTACAAGACAATACTGAAACCTATTTGGACTTACGGACTAGAACTGTGGGGATCAGCAAAATTTTCTAACATCAAGCGCATCCAATCCTTCCAGTCTAAAGTCCTTCGAACAATAGTCGATGCTCCTTTCTATGTATCCAACAAAACCCTACATCATGACCTTAACATCCCATTTGTCCTAGACCTTATCCCAGAAAAATTCTCCAAATTTCACCAGAACCTTACTTACCACCCAAATCCTCTTGCACAATCCCTATCAAGCATCTCCCATCCCTATAATCCTCCAAGAAGGTTGAAACGGCAGTGGCCTCGCGACCTTTTGTAGATTATATAAATTGGAGTTCTGGCAATGGCCAGATTCTTCACTCAAGACATGTGTGTATGTGGCTAAAGTGCTCTCGACCAATCTCCGCTGGCTTTAGTACCAGTGACGCGGTTGGAAGAGTAGCGCAGGGTTCTCCTGGAGTTCCCTCGCCTGATTGTATATAGGTATGCATGTTATTTTTTTTTTTTTTTCCTTAGTTTTAATTTTCTTATTTTTTAGGTTATTTTATTTTATTGTCTATTGTATATACTTTTGATTATTATTTTGTTCTATTTATTTTATTTTTTTGTACATATGGTGAATGTCATCCTACCTCACTATAACCAATGTCCAACAAACAGATTGTTATAATACTCAAAAAAAAAAAAAAAAAAAAAAAAAATTTAAGAAATGTTGGACCTACGATATAGGAGATGAAAAAAGAAGAGTTCCATCCCCCAATGTCATCTAGGGCAGCATAAAAACAGAACAAGATGCTCATTTAGCTGGGGAAAGAGAGGTATGAAACATAACTGCAATATATCACAGTAGAGCACTGATTAAAAAAAAAATTAAATGTATCGACTGTATTAAAAGAAATATAATAAGCAATAAAAGAAAAAGGAATGATTTAACACCTAAAGGAAACGAAGTATTATAAAAGAATAACTTATCGTCTATGATAGAGTCGAAATTTAAAAAAAAAATGTATTAATGGTTGTAATTGAAGTTCATATTGTATTATAACATCAACACTGTGGCCAGAAAAGCTTCTAAAATGTTTTTATATTTTAGAATAGAATAGAATAGAAAATAATTTTATTCTGGGACGAAGTCCCTTCAGAATAACAAAAAATTACAAAATTAAAATGTATCTGGCCAAATAAAAACAAACATAAAAAGTAAAAGTAAAGCTAAATCAGTGAAGAAAATATTAGTTTTACATACTATATACAAAATAAAATAAAAAAACAAAAAAAATCTATACACAAAACTCTTGAACCTTGCCAAGACACTTACAACTGTACAATTGTAAAATATAAATATATACTTTTAGAAAAAAAAGTCGAATCTGCTAATATGTATTTCAGTTATGAGTTATATGTAAATACATTATTATGAATAATATGTAGTTTTTCATACATGGTTAGCGGGTATCTGACTGTTTTTGGGACAGGAATTGGAATGGGAGGGTTTTGAATGTAGACAGGGATGAAGAATGCCGAATTTTGATAGGAAGGGGATTCCAAAATTTAACAGAGCGAGCAATGAAGGATTTTTGGAACGAGGTAGATCTGTGAGATGGAATGTAAAGGTCGGAAGGTCGAGATCTTGTGGAAAGAGAGTGGACTGAGGATTCGAATTGGAGAAGGTTATAGGCGTAAGAAGGACATGATTGTTGATGATATGATAGAGGAATGTACCTAGGAAATATTGTCTTCGAATAGAGGGGAAGAGCCACTCTAATTCAGTATAGTGGTGAGAGACATGGTAGTAATAGGGGCACCAATTACAAATCTCACGAAACTGTTCATTAAAAAGTTACTTAAAAAAAAAATGTACCACTACAGGCCATGGAGGAAGCACTGTTTTAAGGCCAACGCTAGTGTAGGGAGGTAATTGGAAAATATTATACTCAACTGCGAGATTTACCCTCTTCTTTAATTATTTAATTAACAGTACCCATATTATTGGGTGTGCCCAGGAGTGTTTCTTGATCATAGGATCGATACACGTCTGATGAAACAGAATAAATGATTACCTGACATCAGCTGGATTAGAACCCGGGACTTTGAGCTTAGGAAGTCAGTGCCTCACCCACTGAGCTACCCAGATCCCTAGATTTTACTTTAGGTAATAATTAATTTTATTATTCCGATTACGGCTATAAGATTATTAATCTATCATCGATCGATTATAATATAAATTAGCCAGACAATAGAGCAATCAGTTTAAGATTAAGGTGTTAGAGAAGAGCTAATAGCGTCTATTGAATAAGGGAAGGGGTTGGGATAGAAGGAAGGGGGGGGGGAGACGAGATGGGAACAGGGTGTAGCCATCCTTCTATGATTAATGATTGTGTCCGCCACGAGAGGTCGTTAGCTTTTTTTATATCTTCCTCCCTCGAGGGGCAAGATGTTGACACCTAATTGCCAACATTTCGGATAATTTTGCATCCACTCTTGAATATAATCCGTTTCGTTGGCCGCTTTAGGGTCGCTTAATTTATGGATGTGGGATCACCGATTTCAATGGAACGTTTTTTTTGGTAATACTAGATTATTAGAAGAATATTACAGACGTGTCCGGGGGTTCTTCTCTATGAGAGCCCTATTATATACCTGTTTTCTGCTTCTGTTTATTTTTTCACCAATCGATTTGTTGCTTTTTTGAACAAATAAAATAAAAATCCATTTATTTCAAACTTACAGATTGACCATTTTTTTTTTTTACTAAATTTCGGAGATTATTCATTTAATCACATACACTTGATAATTTATTCACCATCTTTATGGATCATAAATAATACTAATTTCAGCCGGACGAAACCGTTGGTCATAGCTATTTTATTACCCGACTAATTATAATTTGTTTTACCAACATCCTATTTTATTTGTTATTGTAAATTATAATCAAAGAGGCTGCCTATCTAGGCAGTTTTTTACAGATTGGCCATTTTTTCTACATAAATTTCGAAGGTTATTCATTTAATCAATTGATAATTTATTCATCATATTTATGAAGCATTAATAATACTAATTTCAGCCGGACGAAACCGTGGACCATAGCTATTTTACTACCCAGACTAATTACAATTTGTTTTAATAATAATAAATAAATAAATAAATCAACACCTTATTTCATTTGTTATTGTAATTTATAAAATAAAATTTACCTAACAATGTTTTTTTACTTAGTTTTATTCAACTAATATTTCCGAAATCATTTTTCCATGTAGGTGCATATATATATATATATATATATATATATATATATATATATATATATATATATATATATATATATATATATATATATTTGTCACTCCTTCTCATTTCTTCCATATTCATTAGTGCTCAGAAGGGAGTTTTATGGCACAAAGTTTTGAACATGTTGACGGAGTTTTGAATTTTTGAGGGGGGTACATATCGACGGGGTTATGAATTTTCAGAATGAAAACTTTGAAACCAGAAGACGAGGGAATGGGGGTACAATAGGGTGTGTAATTGTATACAATCTAAAGATTTTTAAATTCTACTTTCTTGCACTATTTTTAAGAGGAGCACAGTAATAAAATATCTTGAGAGTGGGGGGAGGAGAGGAGGAGGAGAGAGCTTCATACGCCATCGACCTTGGGGAGAGGAGCACACCCGTGTCATATTATATAATACGCGATAGTAATAATAATTGTTAATTTGTCTTTTTTATTATTTTTTTTAAATCACGTTACTGAGATATTTTAAAAGGAAATTTAAAAAATCTATTACAGATAAACCTAGTATGAAAAAGGTTGTGAAAAAATTTAATTGACTTACTATTATTAAATTTCTCATGCATCACAATTGGACAAATGTAGACAAAATATACTTGGGGGTAATGATGTGAGAACCAGGTAATTTCAATTTTTTTTTAATTTTTGTCTTTGGACCAAACACCACTGGTTTGGAAAATAATTTGAGATAGAGTTCGGTCTATTGAAACTCTGTTATTCCTTGTTATAAACGTCTGTATTTCCCTTGTTTTTTTACACCAATTCAATAAATGTATACTAGCTTTGGGGGCCAAACCAGGTTATTCATGGACTTGCTAATTTATTCAGAGGATAATGGTTGAATTATCCAGTGTTTTACCTAGGCGCTTTCACCAAAGAGTTGTGTTTATAGACTTATCTAGTTCTTACATCAAGGACTTCAATTTCTCTAATTTTTTATTAACTTTAAATTCGATTTAAAAGCAACGATAAAAAAACTTGAAAACAATAAAAAAAATTGTATCCGCTATTATAGTCGTCACGGCTTCAGAAAATTTATTTAGCAATATTTATGTTATGTATTATATATAATTAAGTGGTATTTACCTGTAAAAATACTATGCGGTATATTTTTAATATCCTTTTAATTTTACTTAATACACAATATTTTATTTCTTGTTTCGCAAACCATTACGATTGATATACGCCTAATGTGTATTGTATCCGCACGGTGGGAACACACTACACAACTCATGCTCCCTTATAAGGCACATTATTCAAAACGAGGAAGGGCCATTTACATTCGTGTGCTTTATGGTTTTATTAGGTAAATTGTTGTAATTTGCTGCGAATAAATTTCTGATGAGCCTATCTATTTATTGCCCTTTACGGTGAGTGGAGGGTATTTTATGGAGGCCGTGGATATTATAGGATGGATGCGTTTGATCTATATAGACCTAGTATGGAATTAATTATTACAGTCTGCGATAGAAATCCCTTGTTAACAAATTAACAACATCCGTTTAACACTCAGTGAATAGCTTCATCCGATCCTGGGGGAGTGCTCTTGTGCTGAAGCCCCCCCAAAATGGTAAAATATAACCATTTTTTATAAAACAAATTATCTCTAAAAGTATTATTGTTCGTCTAATTACATTAAATAAGACTTAAAAAAACACTTAAACGCCATTTCATATAGGTCGTTAGTTTCTTTCTTCCGAAGAATTTATCCTAATATATACATCCAAAAAAAAAAAAAAAAAATTCGGACTGAAGTCTCGCCCCCAAATTAAATCCTGTATCCGTTAAGTAGACCCTACACGGTAATTCATGAATGAACGTCACAAGAAGTTCCAAGATTGCCCGCTATCGCTTTGATCATGAAGACCCTACACGTTCAATCATTACTGTTCATTACTTATCGTTGCCGATACCAATTTAGCTCAGTTGTAAACAAAGAAACAGCATAGATATGCTTATTTGGACATTGTCATTTATAATATTGGGCATCGAGAGAAAATCGGAGATATAATAATTACTTCCGTTTAGACGAAAATCGTTTAGACCAAAGTTAGAATAATATAAGTCAACTACATACAAAAATCTAGGAAAAGTATTGCGAAAATGATCAATTTGTTAAGAAAAATTGAAAAATTAATGGCAAATAAACACAACAGTTAAAGATTTTTTTTCTATAAGTAAATTGTGAAGTTTCCACTTTTTTTTCTCTTCAATTTATTGTCTACTTGACTATTTAAAGAAAAAATAGTTGAAAATGGTTAACAATAATATAGACTAGGGATATAAACACCTATTTACTTAATAACGAGACCTAGGTAAACTAACCTATCTAGTAGTAGTCTCATAGAAAATCGTTTTGACAAAAGTTAGTAAAATATAAGTCTACTACTTACAAAAATTGAGGGAAGGTATTGCGAAAATAATAAATTTGTTGAGGAAAATGGGAAAAGAACTGATAAATATACACAACGTTAAAGTTTTTTTTTTTCTTAAAGTGAATTGTGAAGTTTCCTCTTTTTTTATTTTAATTTGCTGCCCACTTGACTATTTAAAAGAAATAGTTGAAGATGGTTTATAAAATATAAACAAGAAATATGAAAAATTATTTAACTATTTACATATAATGAAAATCAGAAATTTATAATGGTTATGAGGCCTAGGTAACCTAACCTATCCAGCAGTATGGTTAATCTCCCCACTACTTTTACCTCAGTCCCCCCTCCACTTCTCGTAAATGAACCTTTGATTTCCGGATGTTCGGAAATCCGCAGCGCACCACCATCAGTACTTCATTCACTACCTTACACGACAATTCGGAACGTCATTAGTGCAATTCCGATTGACCGTGTAGGGTCCCCTTTAGTGATCTGATCGTAACCTACAACTTTTTTTTTTACGAAAGTTCTTGGAATAGGGGTGTTTTCAATCTAGAGTTTGGCAAATTTTGGCCATTTAATTAAAAAAAAAAATGTTATTGAATAATATAACAATCTGTCACATGTGCATTGGTAATAGGGAGGTAAGATTACATACGCACAATAAATACAAATTTTTAAATAAACAGAAAATAACTAAATAATAATCAAAAGTATATACAATAAAATAATTTAAAGATAAGTAAATTAAAGACAAAACATGGCGAGGGAATTCCGATGCAAGCTTGTGCCTCCAACTTTGGAGGGAAAAGCAGATCACTGCGCTACTCCCTCAACGGCTTCACTGGTAGCCTAATAATTAGATTCTAAAAAATAATAAACACATATATGCTTGGACTCTAAAAAATTTCCTTTTTTTTCCTTCTAATTTTTATTTATTTAGAAATATAATAATCTGTCACGTGGACAACAATTATAGTGATATGTGAACACATTCACACCATATATAAAGAAAATATAAAAGTAAACTAATAACTAAATAATAATCAAAAACTATGTACAATAAAAATAAAATAAATTAAAAAATAAAAATATCTACCAAATTAATACTTTTTTTTTTACAGATTTTGGTAGTAATAATTGTACATATATTATCCTCAATATCGATTTTAGTTTAAGTTTAGTTTAAAAAAAAGGTCCTTGTCCAATGCCCTTCAGTTATTAGTTATTGAGACTGACTGCTACTGGGAGGACATTAGTCCCTTACACAATTAGCGTGTCCTACACTGATTTCTTCTATTCAGCTCAGTTCAATTTCAATAAGTTGCCACCGACTTTTTTTTTGTTCCAAGATAGGTTATATTACATAGAATATGTCACAAAATAATTCGAAAGTGTATACTATATTATTTGTGAACCGGTTAAGATAATTGTTATTTTGAAAATATTAATAGAGATATTATTTTTGTTTCAGGTAAGAGACTACTTTTTTTTCTGATCACCAGGTAGTGAAAAGTAAGATAATTATATTATTTTAATTGCAAGTGTGAAATATCTTTGGGAATTAATCTATTTAGATATGTATTTATGGTTAATCCATGTATCCTACAAAAACACGCGAAAATAACCACGCAAACACACTAAAAATAATGCATGTGCACAAGTCGAAAGTAATGCTTTCGGCTTGTGCACATGCATTATCTACTCTACTATCGACGTTAATTTGCTACCATATTTTTTTCGCTGTGAAGAATCACGGGCCGACAAAAAGGTAGCTGAGCCGAAATAATCGGAGGAAATAGCTGTATCGCCCCCTGTTGAAAGCAATTTTATTTTTTAAACCGAAACACCTCTCCCCTCCCCCCCAGCGAATTCTTTAAAGCCACCCCCAGAAGGCCATTGTGTCGGGGTTGGATTCCAGCGGAAGGGCAGGATATCTTTGACCCCTCGTTCGGATTCTTCACATAGTTCATTTTAATTCTGCAGCACCTGCCTCGGAGTAGATGTAGTGTGAGCGAGGGGCTGCTCATACTTCGTCACCCGTCGGCATTCTCCGATTCGAAAGGGGTCGGCAGTGCTGTTTTGCAATTTAGGGGCTATATTCTTGTTTTTGCCTCAACCTCACTTGGCCAATTCTCAAGATTTCAGATATTTCTTATATTTATTTTCCCATTATTATTCATAATCATATACAGCTTGACAGTATATTGGCACTCTTGGGAAGGGAGAAGAGTCAACCTCCACCAACATTTTATGAAGAGGCCTGGAGAAATATTTCATAGTCCTTTAATTAAAAATTACTCGTTAAAAGATCACAATAGGGCAATGCGGGTGTATGGAGTAGTGGAATTTTAAGGAGGAATACTTTATAACACACTACTGGAGCAGAAAATTTGAAAGGAAACTCCTAGATGAGGGCGTAAATCGCCTTGTCCACGCGGAGGTACAAAATGTGCTAAATCCGTAAAAAAAGATAATAATTATGCAGTGTGCACGGGCGGATCTACGGGAGGGAGAGGGCTTTGGGGCTGAAGTCGCCCCTACAATGGTAAAATATTACCACGTTTTATGGAAAAAATATAAAAAAAATTATTTCTTAAAGTATTATTGTTCGAGTAATTACATTTTAAAGGACTTTAGGGATCACTTAAACACCATTTCATATAGGTAGTTAGTTTCTTTCTTTTTTCCAAAGTAATTATCGTTATTATTTGAAAAAAAAAACTTTCGGGCTGCAGCCTCTCCCCAAATTAAATCCTGGATCCGCTAGTGGTAACGTGTTGCAGATGTTAAGCCATATGTAAAGGGTTGTAACATGAAGCCACATTATAAATAAAAGTGTTACTTCTAAAATTCTCACTGCCTAAGATACATTAACTCTGGGTCTTAATTCGTCGGACACATTACAGACCATGAACACATGCTCAACAGTCTCCGTAGCACTACAAGTAATTAAACTTACAACCGAACTTTATTTGTACTTTATCTTTATTTACACATCTGAGCGATCATCAGATACAACATATATAACGCTTGTCTTAAGTAGCAAGAATGACATGAAACAGGTGATTCATATGGAGATGTATTGAGGACGAAAAATTATAAAGAGATGGGAAGGTAGTAGAGTTAAGAGAAAAAGTCTATGGCCAACTTTCTCATCCTTTGAGTTAAAAATAAATGTTGAGGTTTCTCTTTATCATGCTGTTTCTGGTATATTATAATGCGTGTCCATTCAAACATAATACCTTAGATTCGTATAATATGTGTTTGACAAGGTAGGTTTACTTTGCAGTAGCTTTAGGTCTTTGCACTTTAGAGAGCTTTCAGTCCGTGGTAAAGACTCCTTTTTATCAAATTATTTTTTTATTGAAATTTACAACTGTAAACATATATACAATTAGTAAATCTGCTATAGGAATATATAACATGAAGGTACTTGTGAAGAAGCTACACATTGGTAACACTTCAAAGATAAATTAATTTAAGAGGTCCCTTGGCCATCTTCTTTTCAGACGTCTCGGACGGTTGTCAGGAAACTAGAGGATTGGGGTGAACAAAGAGTTTGGATTTAAAAGAGGTATATCTAGTTCGGGCCAAGTCTTCCGCAAGATGTCGTTATGGATAATTTTAGTTGTTACATAATAAGGAGCATTTAAGATTGTAAGGATTGGATACGGGAAGAATTTGATGTTTTTGCAGAGCTCCAAAGTTCAATACCGTATGTCCAAATAAGCCTGATGATGGTAGTGTAAATGAGTTTTTTTGTAGAATATTGGAAGTTTAGAGCGTTTGTCATGTAAGCGTTGTAGTAGTCGGAATCTGTTGGCAGTTTCTTGTCTTTTAAGTCTAGTATGAGGATTACAGGTAAGGCGTTTGTCAAGAAGGAGTCCTAGGTAACGGATCTGTTCGACAGGGATCAGTGGAATATTGTTAAAGGATACGGTGGGACTGGATGTTGCAGGTTTACGTCGAAGGGTAAAAAGTAATTTATTGGGATTTGTTTGGATTAATTTTAAGTCTCCAATTTGCACACCATTTTTCAATGACTGAAATCATATTATTAACATCCCTCTTTGTAAATAGCTTCATCTTAGTAATCTACAAATTGTTTATCTGAATTTTCAGAAAAGGGACGTTTTCTCATCAAAGTATTTAATTTAATGGGGTAATAAAACTCATAAATACCCATTTGATTTCCTCTTGAATAGTAAGATAATTCGATCACAAAATCGATCTAAAAGGTATCAAAACAAAATATTGGGCCGTTTAGCTAATATACCCTCGTTATTTTGACATATCGGGGTGGAGGCTACGCCAAACGGCCCAATATATTTCTAATTCCCAATATTTCTGCAGGTCACCTTTTTTTTTCGATTTCGTGATAAAATTATCTTATGATTAATGTGCAAAGCATGTGGTTCTTCGTGAGTTTCCAGTATCTAATCAAATAGACAAAGTTTGCCGATCTCCAAATTGAAAACGCCCCAATTCCGAGAATTTTAGTAAATACAAAAATTGTAAGTTACAATGAGATGAAGCTATTCAGGAAGTTCTGTAATTTGTCACTATTTCTGCTTCTGAAAAAACGGCTTTGTATCTGAATTTTCTTTTCATCAAATACATACGGATTTCTTGTTGCCAACCGGTCCGGGTTGATGCTTACACTCGATCATTATTCAGGGGAAAGAGTCATTGAAGTTTAACGTGAAGGGCCGTAACGAAGCCGGGAATGTGTTTCGGGACGCAGTGAACCCGACATTAGCCGAAACGGGCCTAGGGAAATACACTCAAATCGGGAAATCGCTAACCGGGTTACCTTTGACCGGTGGATTTATCACATCAGGCTTCGCCCGGTTACGTAACGTTTGTCACTGAGTATCCGCCTGTCTCTGGTTCTGCGGTGGTGTGTTACCGATTGCCCCCCAATGGGTGTCAAATTGGAAAAAAAAAAACGCTGCAATTATTACACAATGGTTTATTATCTCCAAACAATATAACATCAAAATTAACATTACTTTCCATTTAACATTAAGGCAAATAAATAAAAAGGGATTCCTAACACTGACCTATATAGTTAAAACTGTATACAGTACAGTATATTTGTTTTAAGAAGTTGCAACTACCTGTGTCGTTAGTTTGCATAGTGTCCTGTTCACGTACCAATATGCTTTTATCATCAGTCTTAATACTTTTAATACAAAGTTTGCAGTTACTGTTATGGGACCTTTTTCGCTATAGATACCTTATGTAAATCAGGATTATGTTAATATGGGTTTAAGTAAACATTTTTATGCATTTTATTTTTATTGTGTAACTAAGCTTGGGAGGGGGGAAGTAGAATTACAGGACGAAATTAAACTTAGGCATCGAAGTCTTTGTCTTTAGCCTGAAATTATCCCATTGATGCAGGAGCTGAAGATAGGTTCCATTCCAAAGGGGTTACGGTTTAATTCCCACTGACAAAAACTAAAATTTTATAGTCATACAATTAAAAAAAAAACCTTTTGATATTTTCGTTAGTTTCTGGATTTGGGTCAGCATTATTAATTTATTTTTTAATTTGAATATTATATTTCGACTGCCGTCTTCTACAAACCGAACTTGGCGATGTGAAGAAGCCAATGGAATGAAAGGTGAACTGAACCTTAAGAAGAAGAAGAATTAGACCTAGCCGCGATAAAAGGAGACTGTAAGGAAGTGGGAATAAGATTTAGGGGCTTTGGTCGGGACTTAACGAGCTAGGGCTCTGGTAATTGTAATTCAACAGGTCCCCCCCCCCTCTGTTCTCATAATCTTCAGATGTGTCTACTTACGTCTTCTCGGGAGCAAACCATATTTTTGAAAGCATTTTAAAGCTAGTTAAAAATTGGCATATATATATAATCATTATTTTGTAAATTATACATTTTTCCATTATTCTATTATTATTTTAAAAGTGTATAAACTGCACATTATAGATGTGCCATCAACATAAAACTCGTTCTTGTGAAAAAGATAAAAAAAATGTATACTATGTATTTTAGGCTGATATGATAAAAAACACTCAAATACCCGACCACAATAAGACCTATTTGGACTTACGGATTTGAGCTCTGGGGTTCCATTAAGAAATCGAATTCCTCTGGTATCCAGTCCTTACAATCCAAAATCCTTCTTAAAATCCTGACTGCTCCTTACTTTGTCACAAATAAAATCATCCATAACGACCTTAATGTTCCTCATGTTTCTAACCTGGCCCAATCCAGATACCTATCCTTCTACAACAAACTTCAGAACCATCCAAAGCCTCCTCTTCCTCTTCGATCCCTGATTACCCTCCGAGGCGTCTGAAAAGAAGACGGCTCCGAGATTTCCTTTTGTAAATACATTTTTAGAGTGGGTAGTAACTCAACAAGTGGTTTAATATCATAAATAAAAAAATGTTTCAATCAAAATCTTGTAATACTAATTTGGAGTTACCTTCAAGGACAAGGTTTAAGTATTGTTATTAAAAATTATTATTATTTCAATTTCTACTGATAGAGTGTGGAATCTGGAATTTCCATTGGACCTAAGGAGTGGTGTACCGATGCCGCATCTGACAGAAATACTTTGATGAAAAATGGAAAAATAATAATAGAATAAAGAAAAATTAAATGATACATCATTATTATTATTTTTTTTTTTTTTTGTGTTTGGCGCTATAGACCTGTATTTTTTGGAGCACAGATAGGGAGGTCACCCAACCTCACATTGCTACGGACCATGGTCGCTCGGGTTCAAGGGCAGTGTGACGAATCACTATAGATTCATTCTGCCATATGGGATTCTGACATCTTGGAAAACAAGATCGCGATTCTCTATTAAAGTACACAATCATGCAAAAATATTATCAAATGTTAACAATTAATAAATATAATATAGTTATATTTGAACTATAAATCTTTCCATTAACAATATTTATTATGAAAACCTTACGGTGAAATATTGGAAATTTTCGAAGGGAAGATTTAGTACTTTCATATCAATCATACCAATAATATCAAAAACTTTTTAATTCTGAATCGGCCTTACAATGGCTAGGGTAGAAATTATGATAAATAACCAAAACCATTAAAATTGGTGAAAACCCGCAAGAAAAAAACATTCGGAATTGTCACTGGAGTTGATCACCACATCTATAGTATTATTTTTCATAGAAAACAGTATTTAACGAATGTTAGTTCATTTGATTCAACTGTAAGTGTTCGAATGTAGTTAGATGTATCTATATCAAATATCCCTAAAACCTCCAAAATTGTGTACTATAGTTATAAAATGCATCCCTGGCCTCCTTTTGATGTTTTTTTGATACTGTGCATATTAATTTCGGAGATATTGTATATAGATAAGTATGAATGGATTTTAGATGATTTACTTTTGTCACCTAGTCATCTTATTGACTTTTATTTGTGAAATTCATATGTCATGTTACTTCTATCATTATTCCTTCTTCATTACTACTACTAATTATTATTATTATTTTATATAGTCGTTTATATGTTTTTGATGTATTTATTTATTTTTTATCTACTTATTTATTATTACTCTTGTACAAATATACTGTAATATTAGTTATCAGTGCTAAAGGTAAGTAGCCATTCACTTATCTTTAGCTCAAACACCTATTGCTCTTGGGTGTGGTAGAATGTATTATTATTCAATAAATAAATATATATTTTATTTTTTATATAAATTAGGCCATTATTCACCAACATTTTATTTATTAGCTATTTTATTACGACGTTTCGACCATTTTCGACGTTTCTCCTACGTCATTTCTGGAGGGACTGACCCCTCCAGAAATGACGTAAGAGAAACTCTTAAATAGCAGGGCAATTTAATTTTTCACTGAACAAATTAATACGACATTAATAATGAATATCTAATGGAGGACTCATTAAGACTTGGAAATGGCCCTAATGATGGTCGAAACGTCGTAATAAAATAGCTAATAAATAAAATGTTGGTGAATAATGGCCTAATTTATATAACAAATAAAACCTCAAGGCACCAATTTTAGGAATAATAAATAGAATAAATGTGTATTAAAAATATATCTGAGAAACTAAAGCAAGAGAAGACCCTAAGAATTAATTTTTTTTACTAAAACTAGACGCCCAGAAGTTGTTTTTACTTTATTTCCTTTTTTATAGATCGCCTTCCTATTTAATTTGACAGATTGTTTCTAAAACAAGAAATAGTTTTCATCACTAATTTATAAATAATTATAATATTGGGTGATAAATATTCAGAACGCAGTCTTTTAAAATTTTTTAAAATGTTGTGGCAACATTTCAACCCAAACATGTGGGTCATTTTCAGTGCTCGCACCACGTCCTGAAGATGACCCACATGTTTGAGTTGAAACGTTGGCACAAATAAAAAATAAATTTTTTTTTTTAAAAGACTGCGTCCTGAATATTTATCACCCTTGGTATGTAGAACAGTCGACTAGCTTCCTTCAATTATAATAATGAGGTGAATTAAAAAAAAACAAAAAAACTTTATTATAAATTGAATAAAACATTTACGACTTTGTTAAATCAGTAAAAGTTTGTGTTGGTAAATAAATCTCGGATTAATTTTTTTTTAAAATAAAGTATTTCTAATTATTTTATAATAAGTCTAATGTAAACGCAATAAATTGATTTCCTCAGAAACCAGCAGCATATTGAAATTAAATATTAATGTGAGGTCGCAGTCACAGTTTGACCATTCTTTATTATCTGTTCACGGAAAAGGCCTGGCATTGAATTTCAATACGTTTCAGAGAAGCTTTCGGTATCTGTCACACTCTGGGCAGTTTCGCCACGAATTATACATCAAGCCGACCTAGACACAGTTTTCTCAAATCGAGGCTCCCAGTTTTTCTCTAATTGTTTCCTAAAAGCGAACGGCCGCATTATACGGAACTTCGGAATGATTCATGTTATAATGGCCTTTTGGATCCTATGCAGATCTAAATATACGCATTTTTCGCGGAAGGCGATCTAAATATACGATCGCTCGAGAACTTTGCCTAAATGATTGATGTGAATTCCAGCTACAAATGAGGGTCACGGCGTTATTTTTTTTTCTTTTTCTCCTTGTATAGCCTCGTACATCCACTGATTTCAGGTCGTTCTCTGAACGATCTTCGTGGAAGAAAAAATACGAAATTATCTTTTGCGTGAGGTGCTGGGAAACTCTTCCAGGAAAGTAATATTTATAGAGCGTTCGATATATGACACATTCAACAGATCTTAACTCAGTATTCGTAAATTGTTGTTTTCTCGCTCAATTGGATTAATAAATTCAATCAAATATTTAATTATTGGTTAATGGTCAGAAATAAGAAAGCAAAAATAAATAATAATATTTATTTTGACATTTCGACCTGAAGTTCAGGCTTTCATCAGGGCTAAGAAAAGAACCAGATAACAAGATGTATGAGAAACATAAATAATGTAGGAAAAAAATAAGTAAAATGAAGTGGGTAGAATAATGACAATAGTATGAACTAAGAGATAAATAATAATAACCGTTACAAAATGTAGATTGATGAAGTAAAAATAATCAAAAAAGATGACTTAAGTATTAAATTGGTAATCTTAGAATAAAATGTAAAACAGAAAAAAGGAATATGAAGTTATATAAAAAATGATAATAAATAGTCTCTTTCTAGGAAAATACAAACTGACGACGACCAATTCGTCAAAAAACACTTATTTACAGAAATGAAACACAAATACCTCGGACACACAACTCTTTATACAGATGCGTCAAAAACAGATAGTGACGTAGGATGTGCAGTAATACTGAAAGACCAGTGCATCAAATTCAATTTTCCCCAAATAAACAGCGTCTTCACAGGCGAACTATTCGCCATATATCAGGTCTTGTTATTACTAACAGGAAAAAAACATAAAAAATGGCCTTATAGTTACAGACTCTTTAAGCTCATTAATGGCCATTGCCGAAGGGAAAGCCGCAAATGCCATTTCCATGAAAATCAAAAACTGCCTCTGGGAAATGAAGGAGTCGCCGGACAGAGACATCGTCCTCGCATGGGCACCCTCACATTGTGGCATACCTGAGAACGAAGCTACAGACAGAGCTGCGAACCTCGCAAGAAGAAAAACAAATGGAACTACAATGATCAATTTAACGACCAATGCTGACTGGAGATTGGAATGCAAAAAAATGCTAAATGAACAATGGCATTAAGTAGAACCAATCTACAAATAAATTGCAAGAAATTAAAAAAGATACCCAACCGTGGACGACCTCTTTCAGAAAGAACCGAAAAGAAGAAATAATTTTAACTCGACGTAGAATTGGACATGCAGCCTTTACCCACGGCTACCTAATGAGGGGCCTGGAACCACCATTTTGTAAAACATGCAACACATCACTTATACTGAAACACATTGTAGCAACTTGCAGACTATACTCTGACACCAGAACAAAACATAATATACCTTCCAACATATCTGAAGCACTTTCAAATGACGAAGAAAAGATACAAAAAGTATTTAAATTTATAATAGACATTAAATTTGTCCAAATTATTTGATTCCATCTAAAGCCGCTAATGACCCGCTCGGGTAGATGCGGAATGTAACAATAAATAAATAAAATAAAATAAATAGTAAAATTAAATATCTAATAAATAGTAAATTAAATATCTCTTAGTTCTTACTATTGTCATTATTCTACCCACTTCATTTTACTTTAATTTTTTTTACCTACATTATTTTATGTTTCTCATACCTTGTTATCTGGTTCTTGTCTTAGCCCTGATGAAGGCCTGAACTTCAGGTCGAAACGTCGGCAAATGTCAAAATAAATATTATTATTTATTTTTGCCTTCTTATTTCTGACTGATCACCCCAACCATTCTTCTCTTCAAATATTTAATTACTTGTCTTTAAACCAGCCAATCATACCAATTAATAACTATCACGTATGGACTCTGTACTTAGTTTTTCTCACGAATTAAACCATTGCAAACTTCTGAATTTTATTGTTAACATGTCATGCCTCTGAATACGCAGATGTGATTTAAATTAGCTGGTTATAATACTTCATGAATGATTTTATTTTCACACGAAAAAAACTGATAAATAGCAATTGATAAATACAATTTTACGAAATTTGAAAATCCTTATATGGATACTTAATAAATTCTGGCCCTAGGAGCCTTGTCATGTGTTATATAGCTTGCCACAATAGGAAATATGGTTAAGAAAGCATATAAACTCAGCGCTGAGATTATCGATGGCATCGGAAACCCATTGATGCAACGATGGATGGAATTAAGCGAGTTTTTTTTGTTCAGCGGCTGAACCCACCAATGGCGCAGCGGTTCTGTCGGCTTTGGGGATTCATGGATTACCTTGATGAACCCTCAGTATTGTTATTTCTGAATTTGTTTTGCATATCTATATTCAGTTTACTTTCTATCTATATTTATTTATATTTTGAAATTTAACAATTTTATACATAGTTGTTTCCTTACATGCCTTTTATTTTTCATAATTAAGAGCACAACTTTATAGAGGCTGAGTGTGCGCCACAAGGGTCTCCTGATCCTTGGGTCGATTCACAGTGGGGTTTCGATTTCGATGAAACAGAAAAAATAATTCATCTGCCATCAGCCGAATTCGAACCCAGAACTTTAAGCAATGTAAGTCAGTGCCCAATCCACTGAGCAGCCCGCTTACTATATATTTATTACTTCGTTATATTATAACGTTCCGCTGGAATAAGATCGTTTCTAAATTCAACATATACAGCTGTCCGTCCCTACTTGATTCAATCGATTGATATAATTCGATGGAATTATCGCCGATTTTAGAAACTTGTCACGTTATAAATCAAATGAACAACTATATATTAAGGATGAGAATATTACTATCAATTTATTTTTATATTAATATTAATAAAGTCACACCTTATTACAAAATTAAAATCATTTAATCTTCTCGGAAATCTGTTAATTATTGAATCCCATGGCGTTTAATTGACCTTCTCATTAATTATTATCTTTTTTTTCTCGTTAAACAGGCTAATTTAAATTATAACAATTAGATTTTGTTCTACACACACCAACATACGTATTAGATTTTATACGTGTGTTAATATTTTATCTTCCTGATTCCCTGAAATTATTGTAAAGAATGATAATTAAGTTTTTCAAAAAAAATATTTTACATAGGCACGTAGAAATGAATTTAAGACCAGTCTAATTTTAAAATTAATAATAATTATAATTCCGACCAATAATAGACTCCACACAGGTTGGCTGGGAGGTATGACTAGTCACTAAGACGCCTCTGTCGCCAAAGGGCTTACTAGACACTTTGAACTGTAGGCAACTAATTATTGGAGATGGATATTGATAGTGCATTTACATTAAGACCCAAGTCATTTCAAAATTATCTCTCAGATTTTCATTAAAATTCTATTAAAGTATACTATATCACATTAGATTTTAGTAATATGTAATTAAACAATGTATACTGAAAAAAGTATACATTTATTTCTTATATTACTTTGAATACATACTCGGTTAAGTTGGCAATAGATATGAGATACTGAAATCTGAGCTCTTCCTTTGGACTAGTGATGGCATTGAATGATATTCTATCAAAGCGTTGCATTTCAGCCTGATAAGTCTCTCTGAATGCTTAGCTTTATATCTTGATAACCATATTCAAGTAGCATTCATCTCTGTTACATACCAGCTTCCTCAACTACGTTTCAATTCCTTTAATTTTATTTAATTCATCTTATTCTCTTTCGGTGAATCATTCAGTTTAAAGACAATTTAAGTGACATTAAATAAATATTATCTAAAAATAAAAATTATTATTGTGAATAATAAGTTAAAACTTGTTCGATATTTATTTTTACAATTTAAAAATATTTGGGACCAGCATGTAAAAATTAAACGTAAGACACTTAATAAATGACTCAAAATACTTTACCCTCTTTTTTCTCGCTGAGGTGGATTAGTCACCTTTTACGGATAGAATGATTATGGTTAAATCGCTAGCAAACATATCGAGCCAAAGTAGAGAAAAATATGAAAGAGGAAGGCCTAAAACAAGAAGATGTGAGGTAATGTATATACTTCTCCAAATTGACCAACCGATTAAAAAATGATTGACTATGATGATAATGATTATTATAGCGTATAGTCAGTCTTTGAATGATTTTTCTAAATCATCGAGACTGAAACTGAGACAGCAACTTAATACAAATACATACTTACTTAAACCCATATGGACATCCTCATCACAAATATACGGTATCGCTAAAAAGATCCACCAAAACATTTTTAAATCTGTAATCGAAATTATTGCGACTCATAACAAAAGCACCTTGGTACGTTAATAACAAAACTCTGCATACTGACCTCCGCCTTCCAACAGTTGACCAACAACAGCAATATAACTATTTTAACTAATTTAAACGGACTTAACAACTGATTAATAAGAGACATCGCCACAGCTGACAAACTCCGGAAAATGAGGAAGAGACTAAAAAGGCGTTGGATGAGAGATCTCCTTCCTTAAACAACCTAAGTAATTGAAACAAGTGAGAGAAGGGGTGCTGCTAAGTACTTTCCTTTCCCATGCTTGACATATCATTTAAATCTTTTATTCTCAGCACATTTGGTGATTGTTAACAAAAAGTTGACCGTTGAGGCGCAAATAAATTTGTTATAGCCGAAAAATATTTGTACACATTTTTATTTTATTTATTATTATTATTATTATTTAGTTGCGCTACAATCTAGTTTGTCAATTAGTTCTCACCCTTTCGGTTCTGGCTGCTTTTCCCAACAAAGCTTTGGACATCCAAGTGCACAACCTCCATTCTAAAGAAGCGCATCTCCAAACTTCGCGAAGTAACCTGCCGTCCTCAGACTTCATAGTTTAATGAATCTGGCGGCAACAGCTTCATTAAAAAGTTCATTGAGCCCCCGATTCTTTTTACTACTCTAGAAGATTCCATCTTTTACGGAGCAAATATTCTGTGCAGAAGTTTTATTCTACAAAATTTTATTCATATATTTTTCAATTAATTCTCATTATTTTATGTTTCCAATCTATATGTATATTTCTATTTTGTGTGGTTTTATTAATTTCTATTATCACCAACCGTTATCATTCACTTTTTTTTTTTTACTTTGTTTTTGTAGGTTCATATTATTTTGTATATTTTACTCAATTATATCAAATAAAATTCCTGATTACCCTAATAATTTTACTCTTGAATCCTACCTGATGTGTATCTAATTGTTGAAGAGAACATTGGTTGTGGTATTCATACAGAAAAGTGTAAAAATAAAATAAATTATTTTTATTTTTGTCGAAGTTTCGGATTCCCATCCTACTCAAACGAAGCTTGTAGTTTCTAGTGGTTGTGTGAGAGTATCTATGTTTGAAATATACGGATTGTATGTGAATGATACTTACCTGAAATAATTAACCGAATTATTACGATTTCACTTAAATCATGTGCGTATGTTACACTATTATTTATATCATATATTTATTCATACCATACTGTGCCTTTTAGGCAATACGAGTGTTTGTAGTAACATGTTAAACATGCATGACATCTTGATTGATCTTGATTGAAAGTGAAGTTCGTAATGATTCATCTGTTCTGAGTCAGATTTTCTCAGTCTGGTGGTCTTCCATTAGTTCCTCCTCTTCTAGTTAGATTGAAATCTTTGTAGTACGGGTAGTTTTCGCCAGTAATTGATCGTTCTCCCTGAATTCATAGGGACTGGTTGTATTTGATCAGTATTTTATCGCTTATAACTTCAAAGACGGTATAGTCGACAGTTATAAATCATGAGTCTCCGGAACACCGTAGCTAGGCCGTATGGAGTCGATGTCGCATTCCATGTCCATGCGATTTTGCTCGAAAGCCCGCATGACCCGTGGGAAGTTGCGAGATTCAGTAATCTGGAAGGATTCACTTCGTTTCTAAACGTGGCCAAACATTGGGGAAGTATTTCCTCAGGGTCACTCATTGCTGGTTCCACTTATCCGTTGTTTCCTCTGGAATCATGATTTTCCATTTCCTTGGGTTCTCATCTATTCTTACTTGAAGATTTCTTGGCAGACTTGAATTGAAACAAATCAGAGAAGGGGTTCTGCTAAGTACTTTCCTTCCCCATGCCTGACATATCATTTATATCTTTTATTCTCAGCACATTTGATGATTGTTAACAAAAAGTTGACCGTTGAGGCGCAAATAAATTGTTTATAGCCGAAAAATATTTGAACAAATTTTTATTTTATTTATTATTATTATGTTTTTTGTTTCCACTTCAGATAGAAATTTTCTTGAACGGATCACTCTAACTTGGTCACTTATCCTTTGTGAACTCATAGTCATCTGTGGATATAGTTCTTGCCAATACTGTTGAATCCTTCCTAGGTATCCCGTCTTATCTGTTTCCAATTTTGTTGCCAAAAGATATGCCTGGATGACAGCCTTGTTCATTTCTGGCGTCCATTTCATCCTTTTTTTGAGCCCTCTTTTTTGAACTAATATTTTATCAGGTATTCTTGGAGGAGAAGTTCGAGAGATAACGCTCATGGTTGGACCTTCATGGGAAACGCTACGGTGCGGTGTGGCGACTCTCAGAAATATTACGTATATTAGTGAATAACTATTTTTACGGAGTACTGTCTCGTCCAACGGTTGATTAAGGATGCAATTTTGCTTATATCTCGCTCACCCCCTACGTTTCCTCCCAATTATAGTTTATATGAGTTTATTAGGCTATTTTATTGGGATAGTTGTGCTACAGTCGTTTTCCCAAATCATAGACCGACTAACTTTTTTTTTTTTTTTGTTCTTCCCCACCTCGCTGTTTAGGCTACACGGCATTTCCCGGGGCGGAGGGTGAGGGCGGGGAATTTAAAATTCACTCCGACACAAGAACGCGAACGCGTACTTATTTTTGTTCCATTCAGCCACCCCGCCCTCTCAGTCATGGGCCGACCCATAGCTGCAGTAACAATAAATAACTGCCATACAAAGACTGGAATACAGATAAAGAGATACGTTACAAGTACCTTAAGGAGTTACCCCGCTGATAAAAGTTATTTATAAAGTTATGTTATATTCAAAATATTGTAGGAAAAAAGTATGATTTAATATAAATATGTTTGTTCATGCAAATCACAACGAACTTGAAGTTACTTTTTCTAATAAAATATTGTTTATCTAGTGTCGTTGTCTTATATGAAATAGTACGTAGACTTGAGATAATTGCTCGAAATATCTAAAGTATCTCTTTGGAAGTAAGCCCTCTATTTATAGAGTTTACTATCAGATTCTCAGGAATTTATACATCAGCGAGTACAAACAACAAAATCTCAAGTGGAAATGTAGCTTTTTAGTAGAAATATACAAGCCATAATCATGAAGTGTGCTGAAACTTATCTTGTTTAGTTTTACTATGTTAGCTATAGTAAACACTTACACGTTGATGTAAACTAGTATTCAAATACTAATACCATCAGGAACTTTGATATTACTTGATTCCAACTCCTGATCCAGATGGCGCGATAATCACCAGCTCATGCTAAACAACCGCAATCAACAAGTTCGGTCATCAGCTGCTGTCCGGCTATGAATTGGTCCCGTTCATTAAGGGCTTTGATTCCTTTATCAGCATCCTGGATTGTGACCATCGGCAAATTAATTTCTGATAAGGAAGTGTGGAGGGAGGAGGGGAGAAGAGGAGGGCATTCGAATCTAACGCTTGAAACTTGGTTAAAATATTATATTATACAATTATAATAAATTATAGAAGAAGAAGTGATAAGATACAATAATCAGTGGTGTTTCCCTTTCCCCCCACCGTACCTGTAACAAGGACTTTCTTTTAAATTAAAACTTCTTCAGGCGTGTTTTGCACTTTTTTTGTGGAGAATGAATCAAATTGAGCTGTGAGATTTCCGGTGTGTAACAATCGGGGTAAAATCAAATTATTTTTGGATATGAATTAAAATATCTCAAAAACTAAAACTCGGACCTGCATATTTTTAGCAAGAGAAATGAGCTATTATTCAAAATTGTATCTTAACTCAACGTCATGTTAGAAAAGTGAAAAAATAGTGACGAAACTCAAACTATAACGAGTTTTATAGAAGATATTGATTAAAATATCTCAGAAACTAAAAATAGGACATACATAATGTAAGCGAGGGAAATGTTTAGCATTTCATCCTCTTTATAATGAGCTATTATTTATGATTTATATTTCATATTATTAATCTCGCTTTATTGATGTTTTCAGTTCTATCGTGTGGTATATAGCACACATCTTAGTCTTTTTTTTTATTGAGTGATAAATGTATTGGAAAAGAATAACATGCATGATATATATATATATATTTTTTTCTTCTTATAATTTGTTTGTTTTTATATTTAGTATTCTGAAAAGTTTACTTGACGGTGACATTTTTTATTTACCTGTTATGAAAACTTAAAAAAATATTGTTCTCCTCTTTGGTAATTAATAGCTTTGAATATTAGCCATAATGTACCAATATCAAATCAATATTCCTTTACATCTTATGTGGAAAATACACAATAGTAGTTATTAATTGAGGTGTAGGTTGTATGATACTTCTTAGTTTTTTTTTTTTTTTTTTTTTTTTTTTTTTTTTTTTTTTTTTTTTTTTTTTTTTTTTTTTATAGCTTTTACTTTTTTCGCTAGAAGAATCACGATAGAATATTATTCATAAACCATTAAATAATTTTATCAAATGGAAGGGAATGCAAAATGAAATATCCTATTCTGTTCCTTACATCTCTTCTACCAAAGATCCTAAGATCTCGGTATACCACTCTCATTCAGTACATCATTTATAATATTTCTTTTCTAGCTGTTTACTTTTCTTAAGTTATTCTTACAAGGTTTTGTTGTATATAGGGTGAGTTATTGTTGTCTTTGATATTTCCCCCAAAATAGAACCCGAAGGTTCGATGCCGACACCACCAATCGCTTGTTACACACCTCCCTCCACCGTTCGCCGTCCAAACCCAGTCCCTTCAGATCGGCTTTAATGCAATCTTCCCATCTTCGCTTCGGTCTACCCCTCGGACGCTTACCATTCGGCACAGCAAATATTAACCTTTTAGGAATTCTCTCGTTACTAAGCCCAACAACTTTACAAGCCCATTTGATTCGCCGCGATGAAATTACCTCAATTATATTACCCGGATACATCTCACGCAATTCGGCGTTGTGTAACCGTCTGAACTCTCCGGTTAACTCATCCTTTTTCGGTCCGAATATTCTACGCAATACTTTATTTTCAAAAACCTTAAGACGCTGCTCATCCCTTAATGTAAGCGGCCAAGTTTCGCATCCATAAAGAACTGTAGGTAAGATAATTGTTTTATAGATTCTAATTTTTAAGTTTCGGGACAAGAGGCGCGAACTAAGTAGTTTTGTCACAGAAAAATAACAAGCATTCCCCGCCTTCAGTCTAACCTTAATCTCTTCTTCAATTTCGTTTTTTCTAGTTATCGTAGAACCTAGATACCTAAATTTATCTACCTGTTCAAACATATTACCATCTATATCGATATCACCAGTAGTATCGCCATTTTTGCAGCTAACCATATATTTTGTTTTATCCACGTTTATTTCGAGTCCTAGTTCTTTCCCGGCTTTCATTAACGTTGTCGTATTTAGTTTTATAGTTTCAACGTCTTCGCTTAACAGTACCAGATCATCAGCATAGCCCAGCACGGATGTTGTCCCGCCCAGATCCAACCCTTTCTCGGTTCGCATTACCTCCCTAATGGCATGTTCTAATGCCAAATTGAACAGGACAGGCGAAAGAGAATCCCCCTGTTTTAAGCCCGAACGAACCTCAAATTTTTCGGACAAATTATTACCGATTCTAACTTTATTGAGTGTCTCCGTCAAGCACATCCTGACTAGATTTACTAGTTTTTTTGGAATCCCCTGCTCGATTAGAATATTATACAGTTTCTGGCGGTCAATAGAATCGTAAGCCTTTTTAAAATCTATATACAGCTGGTGAACAATACCGTTATACTCCAATTTTTTCTCTAATATTTGCCGTAAAGAAAATATTTGATCAATAGTCGAACGATTCCGTCTAAATCCGCATTGGTAGTCTCCGATAATTTCCTCGGCGTATTCCGTGATTCGACTGGTTAAGATTAAAGTGAATATTTTATAACATACCGGAAGGAGTGAAATTCCTCGATAGTTATTACAATCCGTCCTCGGACCCTTTTTGTGAATCGGAATAAGAATAGATTCTTTCCATTCTTCAGGTAATTTCTCGTTCACCCAGATCTTTTTAACCAACCGATGTATTTTAGAAACTCCAGCTTCTCCGCATGCCTTAATTAGTTCAGTAGGAATATTATCGATTCCCGCTGCTTTATATGATTTTAATTTTCCGATAGCTACTTCAACTTCCTCTTTACTTGGTCCTTCTATTAACGGTTCAGCACTCTGGTACTCAGAAGGAGGACACAGATCATAATTTCCCGTATTTAAAATATTGTCAAAGTGGTCCTTAAACTTATTCAATATGTCAACCGGATCGGTCAGAATATTGTTATTATCATCCCTAATTCCAGACGTTACGGGCCCTACATATTTACGTGATCTGTTTATACCTTTGTACATGTCTCTTACGTTATTTTCGATTCTATTAGTTTCTATTTCAATTATTTTATTTTTAAGATACTCCCTTTTTTTATTTTTGAGCAATTTTGTCGTTTCGTTCTTTGAGATTCGGAAGTATTCCAGATTGTCTTCGCTAGGATTATTTAGAGCTTTTAATTTAGCGGCTTTTCTTTTTTCACACATGTTTAAGCAATCTTCATCAAACCACGGTTTGTTATTCTTATTTTCCTTTTTTCCTAGACACGAGTTACCGACCGCTTTAATATTATCTCTGATCTCTATCCATAACTTGTCAATATCCTCGTGGTCCTCGTCAGGAAGCTCTAAAGCTTCAAACCTATTCTTAACATCTAGCTCGAATTGGTTTCTAATTGATGGATTTTTTAATTTTTCCAAATTAAAATTCTCAAAATCGAAACGGTTTTCTTTTCTCTTTTTTATATTAAGTTTTTGTCGAAGTTTCGCGATTACTAATTCATGATCCGACCCACATTCTGCTCCGCGATAAGACCGTACATTAATTATACTGCTTTGCCAGCTGTGTTGTATCAAGACATGATCGATTTGATTTCGTGTTTGCGAATCCGGTGATGTCCAAGTATATTTATGAATATCCTTATGTTTAAACGTCGTACTTTTAATTATCAGGTTTTTCGAGATGGCAAAGTTTATCAGACGGATCCCATTATCATTACTATATTCGTGCAAACTTTCTTTACCAATCGTCGGAATATAAACTTCTTCCCTTCCTACCTTTGCGTTCGCGTCACCTACAATTATTTTCATGTAGTTTCGTGGTAGTTTATCATAAACCCATTCGAGTTTATCGTAAAATTCACTTTTGACTTCATCGTCACTGTCTTCGGTCGGACAATGTATGTTTATTAATGCGATTTTAAACCAACGTCCCTGAAATGTAGCTACCGAAATTCTATCACTAAAGAATTGTACGTCCCTCAAAGCGGATAGTAATCTACGCCTAATTAGAAACCCGGTACCTAAACAATGATTCTCGCTTCCTCCGTACCAAATAGTGTACTTCCCTTCCCTCATCGAGCCCTCCCCTGGCCAGCGAACCTCTTGCAGAGCCACGACATCCAAATTGTACCCATTTACCTCATTCGCGACCGATTTTAGCCCCCCTGCTGTGTTTAAACTCCTTACGTTCCACGTACCAATATTTAAATCCCTATATTTCAACTTGCGCCATGAATCCCCTAAAGCAGTCCCCACCCGGAGACCCGAACGGGGGACTAGTTTACCTCCGGATAATGAGCGTTTTACCTTAGGGAGATCCATGACTTTTTGTGGTGTTTGGTGAACTAAAGATATGTGAGTAGGGCGTTCAATCCTACGTCACACCCTCCAGCAAGTCTGGTGGGCCCCTACCTCCAGCAAGTCTGGAGGTCCCCTCCCTCCAGCAAGTCTGGAGGGCCCCTCTCATTGTTGGTCAGCGAGTCCATCGGACTTAGCCGGGAGGAACTTCCAAGAAATTTCCACCGACCATCCCCACATCCGCCACCCGTGGGACGCTCCCCATACGCGGTAATGAATACTTAAAATAAATTCACGACTTAAAATTTATTATATATCCCTTTCAACCGGTTTATAGTAAAGTACTTATAATTATTTATAGAAGGGTACTTATAAATATTTATGTATTAATAGTAAAATACAAATAACAATTTGAACTTATCTTTATTCTGAACTTCTTCAAAGTTCAAATAGTAAAAATCGTGCGCTAGCAATCCACTCTCAATTTCTCCCTCTCTTTCGAAATAAAAAAAAAATGTAACAATTAACAAAAAAAAATAACAAATTAATGAATAAAAATTACATTTACTTTCAACCGATATTTTTTAGATTTTTAACCTATGCATAGTTCGGAAACTACAACTTTTCTGATAACAGAACAAAATTAACAATTTTAATTCACCCTCCTAAATTATTGAAGAATAAATAAAATAAAATTGAACTTAATTTTTTTTGTAAATTAGTCTTATTCACGCCTTGAATGGGTGTATTTATGTATATAAGTGAATTATCATCAACAAATAACAGTACGTTAAGTTTTCGAATTCGTTGAAACTTTATTCCATTTCCCCTCCGAGACAATTGATTCGAATAAAAAGATGTATAAATAATTCAAATCATCTCGTAAGGCAAAACTCCTCTCTTATAAGTTCGCTGCGAACTGCGAACATCAGGGTTCGAAACTGTGTTGATCTTTTCCCTTCTCCCTGTATCGAGTTTAAAGTTCCAAAGAAAGTCTCTCCGAATTTAGCATAAGTTCTTAAGGCAGGCTTTTTTGAAAATGAGCCCTTTCGGCTTAAACCTTTCACAGCTAAGTGGATATAAGTTAAGGCTTTGTTGAAAGAATTTTTTCCTCTGTAATTCAGTTTTATGTTAGGCTTTATATTACGTTATTGTTCCAAACTACCTAATGAAATGAAAACCTAAAAATGTGTAATGATCCGTATTTAAGTTTGATATTGAAATGAAACAGATGAGAATAACATTAATCCGGTATTTATATATATATATATATATATATATATATATATATATATATATATATATATATATATATATATATATATCATTATATATATTTATCTAGGATAGGAGACCACATCTCGCGGTCAAAGATCTTAATGGTCTGTAGCGCCAACCGAAAAAAATAGTAATAATAAAAATATATATATATATAATTTACATCGTTTAAAACGTTTAAATGTATTGCAAAACCAGCCGCAGTATATAGACCGGTAGAAAGCTAAATAGCAATTGGACGTGAGATCACATCTTCAAAAACTACGAACTGATTAAAAGTAGTTAATTTTCGATATTATTTGATTTATTTTTTCATCATTAAATTGGTAACTCAATTTTTATGTAAGTATATATATTATATAAAATATGGGGTGTAATAATGCTAATTTATCAATAGTCAATTAACATATTATGAACCCATCTTAATTCTAAATAAATAATACATACAATTCTTTTATCTATATTAAACAAAGTTTATTTAGTTATATCAACATATATTTTTGTGACGTTTCGGCTATTTTGTCATTTTCAAACATTTTTTACACATATTATTTACCACTAATCTAAATTTTTTGTAAAATTATTTGTCGATATCATCTAGACAAAATGTTTCTTTTTGTCAGTCAGGATTTTTTTTGGTGGTAATTTTTTCTCACTTATTTAATAAGTATGTGTATAGAACCATTTATCATTTCGGATCTGCACGATTTTCAAATTTTAGACAGAAATTAAGGCAGCCAGTGAAAATATTCTAGTTCCAAAAGAATATTTGAAAGAATAAAGAAGCCGGATAAAGAACGGAGAACGGATAAAGAAGCCGAATGGAACTATCGGCATTAAAAATTTCGATGGTACCGAAACTTTTCAATGTTTTTATTTTATTTTATTTATGATATTTACAACTGTATTGCAAATAAAAATACATTCAGTGAATGTGAACACAATAATATAATAACATGAAACCACTTGTTGAGATATACCCACTAATACCACTCTAAAAATGTATTTACAAAAGGAGATCTCGAGGTGATCTTCTTTTCAGACGCATCGGAGGTTTATCAGGGATCGAAGAGGAAGCAATGTTAGAAACGAGAGGGTTTGGACGGTTCTGAAGTTATTGTAGTCATGTATATGAGTCTTTTGTAATTAACTGGAAGCTTAGAGCGTTTTTCTTGTAATTGCTGGAGTAATCGGAAACGTCGAGCGGTTCCTTGTCGTTTCAGTCTGGTATGAGGAGGATTTCAATTTAGACGCTTATATAACTGGAGTCCAAGTTATCAGATTTGTTTAACAGGGATAAGTGGGGTATTATTAAAGGATGCTGTAGGACAGGAGGGCATAGGTTTACGACGAACGGTAAAGGTGATTTGATGGGATTTATTTTTATCCTCCAGTTTTGACACCATTCTTCAAGGTTTGTGATGTGTGATTGAAGGGTTTAGGATGTAATTGTTGGGTCATTATTAACTGATAGGACACATGTATCACCGGCATAAGTGGCATGTTTTTTTTTTCCATCCATCAAGCTAGGAACTGAACTAGATGAATAAATAAGCTGATTTTTTTGTCACTTATTTTTTTAAATATTTCAGTTAACATATGGAAAGTAACATTTTATATTTTTGAATGAGTAGGAATGTTTACTGGATTTCATTTCATTAATATATTTCGATCTGCCCCCTCGTTCAATTTTAATACTAATTCTACTTGATGACTGGAACATAAATAAAACATGGCACTATAAATTGGCACGCTACAAACAGATTACAAATGTACAAGTGCCGTTTCTGACCCCTTTAAATATTCACTCCCCTTTAGCAGCATTGATAATGAGTTCCCTAGCGATTTTTTTTTTTTCCTTTTTTCTGTTTTTTCTATGTTACTACAAACAAGTTTAATAAGAAGATTTAATCTTAAAGGCTTATAATAATTCTTACAAGATAAGGCTAATAGGTTAATCAATTCCCACGTTTTTTATAGAACATTTATCAAATTAAAAAAAAAGAAAGAAAGGTTTATCAGTGATGGTCAAATATTTTCTCCCTATATTGTTTGATCTATTTCATTTTATTTTATTTTTAATAATGGTATATTTTAATACTAATATACTTAGTCATACTTATAGTGTTGTAAAACTGTACAATTAATCTCAATTATAAAGTAGAACTATAAAAACATATTCACAACCTAAGTGGTATAAGTTAAATTTTATAAATTACTACGTAAATGAATTAAAATAATATTAGTATATTTAATTTAGTGTAAGATGTTGCATGATTAACAAATTAAATAAAATAGTTTAGTTAAATTAAATTTAAATTAATAATGTTATTAAATGATGTATAATGAAATGTCAGAATAATGAAAATAAATAGTAATATTTATTAATATTTAGTATATAATATTAATATATATATATATATATATATATATATATGTGTGTGTGTGTGTGTATATTCCATTATTTAGTTAATGGAAAATTGAAGATAAAAAAATAGATAAAGAGAGGGAAGTGGGAGAAAGGGAAAATAAATGTTAAAAAATCAGAAGAAAAAAAATATACAAAAAAAAATTATAGTAATACATATATATACATTTATATAAAAATATTGTATACTATGCTCATATATATTGTTAATCCTATATAATTATATATTATTTTAAAAATTGTCTGTAGTGATTAATAAGTATGCTGTGTTTTTAGCAACCTAATATAATTGGGCAGAACCATTTTATGATAATAAAATGATTCTCTCTAGTTTTTGAATTTAATTACTTTTGTAATATTCAATTAAGATAGAGTTTAATGTTTTTTTATTATATAAGTTTTTGTAGCGAAGCCTAGAAAAAAAAATGCAGATACGTACGATATTGCATCCTACTTAGGTTTCCCTAAAAGCATTATATATTATCCCTTTACATATTATTGTTTTTTAAATTTTTTTTTACAGGTCTTTAAAAATACTTAAACATTATTTTGTACCGTATCTCTCTTTTTCGTACAAAGTAATTACCGTTATAATTAAAAAAAAAACCCTTTCCGAAATTAAGTGCTGGGACTGCTACTGATTACCTTATAACGCTTATCAAGAAAAACCGTTTTTCTCTAATTTTTGCTATATAGAGAGACGACAATTAAAAGTCTTCCTAAACCGAAAAAACCTGAAAAGGTCACTTTATTTGTTAATTATTTAAAAAATTTTATATATAATAAAATGATTCCCTGAGAGCTTATGTAAGTCCTCAAAATAGTTTTGACATCCTCATACATGTGAAAGTTCGTTATGCAAACTGTATAACAAGAGTGAAATATTTTTTTAGAAACGTGAAATTTTCTTTAAAAAAAAAGGTAATTTTCGAAGCTATATTTTTAATCAGGTTCATTAAGTAATGTATCCATACATGTTTAAATATTGTTCTGAGTCGTAAATAAATTTATTCCAAAATGGCTTACAATATTAATAACACTCTTTCTGTATATTAGTTTCTGCTTACGTTTAACAGTACAATATCAGTATAATTTATATTAAAACCAATCAAAATTATATATATATATATATATATATATTTTTAGTTTTTCAATGATTGCACCATGCATATAGCTGATAATTAACTTAATTATAATTATAGAGCGTAATTACTTTCAGGATGCAATTAACAGTCGAATGGTTTGATCGACGCTAATTAATAATTAGAGCTAATTCTCTTGATTCTCATGATAATTCCTGTTTCTGAGACCGAATATATAACTAATTTTTTGTATTTAATTGAATTGTATTTTTAATTAAGTTTTAGATGATGATATAGCAAAATATATTAATTTAAAATTTAATTAAAACAATATTTGAATTATTTAAAAAAAATCAGTATATTTTGAAAAAAGATAATTCTTTAATTCAGTAGTTTTGAGAAATTAGCGGCCCATAACAATTTCTTTTAATAATAATAATAAAGGCTTAGCGAACCCGGAGGTTCGATGCCGACACCATTAATCGCTTATTACACACCTCTCTCCACCATTCACCGTCCAAGCCAAGTCCCTTCAGATTGGTTTTGTAGTTAAAGTTATGGTTTGTTACAGAGTAAGTTGAGATTCATCCCTAATTGAGTAAAAAGTTGTAAACATATTTGGGTCGATTCCTAATTTTACCGTACTGATAATGTTTTTACTTAATTAAATATAATTCTTTTTTACTTAAAGAATATGTAAACACAACTTAATTAATACAGAGTTAAACCTCATCGAACAAGAAAGTTTTTCCGCGTGTGGTGTCTTCGGGCCAATTGGGGGATTACAGAGTATCCAGCGACCGGGAAAAGCGGGAATTGTACAGGAATTTCTCAAACCGGGAAATGTACGGGGATTTAAAAAAAAAAACGGGATTTTTTTTTATTTTTATTTATTTATTTATGCTCCTTTATCCTATAACTCTTTTTTTATTTTAAAATAAATAAACGTCAGTAGTATTATATGTTCCTGACGACGGGAAGAGCGTTTCTCAAAACATCTAACAGATATAGCAATAAACAAAGAATAAAATTCAATAGAATCAAATTCAAAAGACGTCCTCCTGTACACAATTCTTTATTTTATTTTGCTACAATTGTAGCTCTTTCATCAGGCTAAATATAATAATCGTGTAAAAATTAAGGATATAAAAATTAACAACAATAAAAAGCAAAATTTACAAATCAATCAATAAAATAAATGGTAAATGGTTGACTGTCGTGGATAATGAAGAGAAGAATAGTTGGGGTGGTCAGTCAAAAAAGAAGGCAAAAATAAATGATAATATTTATTTTTACATATGCCGACGTTTCGACCTGAAGTTCAGGCCTTCATCAGTGCTGTCTCCATAAGTGTTGCAGGGAGAATGGTAAATGGTTGACTGTCGTGGATAATGAAGAGAAGAATAGTTGGGGTGGTAAGTCAAAAAAGAAGGCAAAAATAAATTATAATATTTATTTTTACATATGCCGACGTTTCGACCTGAAGTTCAGGCCTTCATCAGGGCTGTCTCCATAAGTGTTGCAGGGAGAAACACTTATGTGTGGGTTGATTCTCCCTACAACACTCCCTACGAGACAGCCCTGATGAAGGCCTGAACTTCAGGTCGAAACGTCTGACCACCTCAACTATTCTTCTCTTCAATAAAATAAATAAAACTATACCAATTAAATAAAAACTAATTATTACGTTATTTATTAGTCCTTCTCTCCTGCTTGTCAGATGAGAGCTAAAAATAAAAATAAAACTATTGTCTTGATGGATATTCGTCATCTCCTAAGTCTACTCATCAACTGCTACTTGCAGTGCCTGATGAATTTGGCTCGAAACGTCGGCGAAACCCTCCGACTAACTCCTTCTCATATTTTATGACGGTCAACTATCTCTACATCATTTAAAGATGTAATATGAACATATTACTTAACGAACGTTGTTAGAAATATCTCTTTGAAACATTATTTTTCCTTTTTTTTATCTTCTTATTTTTCTTCGATCGAACTAGGAATATTTTGTCACTTTTAGTTCTGATCATTGAAAAAAAAGTGGGGGAGAGAGAGAACATATTTCAAAACTATAATGTAAAATTGCCGTAAAAGAAATTGTTAATATTTGCTGTACCGATTCTTAAACGTCCTAGAGGTAGACCGAAGCGAAGGTGGGAAGATTGCATTAATAGTCCAGTAAAATAAAAAAGAAGAAACTTGTCAGAAAATGTTCATTACCCTTCCCATAATAACAGGTAAAAATTCCCATATAATCCCGCGTCGGGTTTTGATGGAGGGAGAGGAGAGAGGACAGAAAACTGATATTGTTTTAGTTTTTGAGAATATCTAATAAACTATCGGATTGTTCAGAGTAATATAAAAGTACATTAAATTTTTTATACAAATTATCTTATACATTTTATTTGATAAAATCAGTGGTTACGTAGATATTTATGAGATTATATTTATCGTATTTCCGCTTTTAAAGAAAAAATTGTTCCACCCCTCCCCCCCCACCCTGACCAACTCCTCATACATTTTTAAATATTTCTCTTTTGTATCTAGACTTTTATTCGGTATGCAAATAACAACATTCTACAAACCAACTTTCGGCCAACCGATATACTTTTTATTCTCGTTTCCATAATAAACATAAAAAACAGACCGATTAACGACATGCCCATACTATCCTTCATGTATGAGATGCCATAGTCAAACACATTTATTATTTGATCGTGCTTTAATTTCTAATTGGCGTAAATAAAAAAAAATCAATAACCCCGAAAATATGAAATATAAGTATACAAAAATTAATAATCGATTGCAAATTGAGATTTACATAAACTTTGATTTACAAATATATTTGCCTTCACCATTTAATATACATGTGGAAATCAGAGTTTGAAACCTTTTTAAAAAGTTTCATTTTAACAGTTTCGATGGGACGTTTATGATGTTTTTTAAAATAAAACCTCTAAGGAACACTTTTTTGCGATAAAGTTCTGGGTTTATTATAAGCGTCAAACTTTTTTTAAAATTTTTATTATTTAAAAAAAGTTACATAAAATGAGAAATAAGCAATAAGGGGAAAATATACATGACAATCTTGAATGAGCTGTCTGATTCTCATTTCAAGAAAGTGCCACACTATTGCCATTTTATGAATTTAGTTTTTGTCGAAATTGCTTCAACAGAATATTAAAATTATAGTATAAAAAAAAAGTTCTGGACTAACTTTAATTCAAAATTTTCATAGAAAAAAATGTTGGCACCAAAATAGTAGAAAAACGACATGGATCCAAGAAATCAACTCAAATTCGATGATCTACTGCACGCAGCTAACGAAATTGGACCAAACATTGCGACAGAAGCGCCCAGAACTAGTCAATAGCAAAGGTGTTGTATTCAACCATGATAACCACAGACTACATTCCGCAATAATCACACAGTAAAAGTTATTGCAACTTGGCTGAAATGTTTTATTTTACACCAACCGTATTCACCATATCTTGCAAAATCCGACTACCAGTTATTCTAGTTACTCCAAAAATCTCTTCACTGATGAGAGAGGCATGAAAACATATCTCGATCAATTTTTCGCTTCTAAGCCCGAGATGTTTTACGGAAGAGCGGAATAATAAAATTGTTAGAAAGATGTCAAGAGGTTATTAATAAAAATAGCAAATAAATTATAGAATTAAATTTATTCTTTGTATGAAAAAAAACATGCTTTATTTCATCCTTCCGAACGAACTTATGGATCCACCCAATACATTGTGGTTTGTAGAAGAATCATCAACGGCTTAAGTGTAATGAAGTTGCGGCGATTAACAAGGACATTAATTTAAATCTTTAATCAACAGAACTATAGATTTAAATAAGTTTAAATAGCCTATTTATTCAACAAGACACCAAGTTTTAATTCAAACTTATCCCAGAAGTGAGGCATTCGCATGAGGTATTGTTCGGAATTACAACATCAAGATCGTCAAATCAGTTAAATATTTTTCGATCAATGACGCATTTTTGAAATATCGCATTCCGAAAAATGTGTTTATAAGGATGCCAGAAAAAAATTTGTTTCAATGCCCCATTCAACAGGGTGAAAAAGTAGAAAGCAATGGAATGCACTTATAGAGTTTTATAAGGCGAAGTCGGTAACTGTGTCACAAAATCGATACTCACGCTTGTTGAAAGTGTTGCAGAAGGCTTAGTATGGCTTCACTTCTCTAACGATATAAAAATAAAATTAGCTTACATCTAAAAATAAAGTGGTAATTCTTTCTTGATACATCTATACCAGGAATGAGCGATCTTTCTTTATTACAAAAACATTATTTGCAACTGAGTAACTATAAGCTGAAAAATTTTGCCCGGGATTAAGGAGCTTATGATATACAAATATTCAACCATGAAAACAAATTATTTTATATATTTGTTTTTAATTTATAATTTTAGTATATATTTTTTTTTTTCTGAAGTTATATTATGTTAGTCTCACCCACATATATATTGTGTAATAGTGATAGTATAATGTAGTAAAGTAATGATATTATCTATAATTAGTGATATAAAAAGGGAGGGGAAAAATAATGTATATGTAAGTGCAATATGATAATGATGATTTTTTCTATATATGGCGTCTAGTGTTGCCCAAATGTGAGACTAAGACGAGTGTTAGTCTTGCGCACTCAGTTTTGCTCTTGGTCTTGGTCTTACGCAAGAGTGTCGCAACAGTCTTGCTGTTACCTATTAGTTTATTACTATAGAAATATTACTGTAATTTTTGAGATATGCTAAATTTAACTAAACCGAATGAAAAATCGGAAAAGTTAAACGCAAAAGTATATTGGTTATACCAATTCTTTACATACAGTAACTGAAATCGTCAAGTAGTATAAGGCAAAATAGACCTTAATGTTTTACCAGTCTTGGTCTTGCGACATCTAGGCTGTCTTGCCAAAGACCAATTTTGGGCAACACTAATGGCCTCTTTTAATGCATCTCTTAATTAGGTGGCAGGAATGTGGAAAAGAGTTTCCTCGAAACGCAAAAATAAATTTTGCAATCAAATATTAATTTATTTATGACCAATAGGCAAATGAACCACCATAAAAAGGACAAAGGCAAAGCATAATGAAGAATATTATCATAATATAGTTTAGGCACTTACTTAAAAAAAAAAAACTTTTGCCATTTTTTAAATGTTTAGAATATTATCATTATAATGAAAACAGTAACTATTTGAATAAAATATGACGTGCCTACAGCGACAGTAATTTTGTTATCTATATCAAACATGCAGAGTACAAAATACTCTTTGATTAGTGTTGCCCAAATGCGAGACCGAGACGAGTCTTGGTCTTGCAAACTCAGTCTTGGTCATGGTCTTGGTCTTGCGCAAGACTCTCACAACGGTCTTGCTGAGATATTACTGTAATTTTTTAGATAAAAGAAACCTAAGTAAGCCCGAATGAAAAATTAGAGGAGTTAAATGCAAAAGTATATTGGTTATACCAATTATTAACATATACTAACTAAGATTGTCAAGTATTAGTAACTATTTTGCCTTCATTTTTTTTTAAAAAATCGATTTCTTTTTATCAGTCCTGGTCTTGGTCTTGCAACAGTTAGGCGGCCTTGGTCTCGGTCTTGTAAAGTGCAAGACCAAGACCGATTTTGGGCAACACTATCTTTGATCCCAGAAAGATATCTTGGATTGTTAATAAAAAATTACAAAATTATTAATAAAAAAAATCAATATTCATTTTTAATTATATAATACTATTATATTATATATAATAAAAGCTTCTCCATATGAGCTGGAATACCCATATATATCGCCTCAATCATGATGTGGACATATATTCTTCGGCTGTTCTTTAAGTTAAATAAAAAAGTAAAAAAGGTTAGCTGAGTATTATTTATCTTGCGTAACTCAAATGTTCCTTCCTAGGAGTCTTTCAATTCAAAAGTAACGATATAATTTAAAAGTAAATGCCGGGCTAGAAATTTGAAATGCTGTCAGAAGCAGGCTTCTCCTAGCAATAGTGGAACTGCTTTGTTCTTGCGAGTAAGGCTCAGGAGGTGCAGTCGACAGGCGACAATATGAAGAACTCGAAGGGATGGTTAGCCAACTATTACATCAAAACTTCTCTGTTGTTAGTTCGTTAGGATTTTCAATAGTTTCATTTATTTATAACAATTTAACCACCAATCACCTCTTTTTGTTTCTGATATCCCTCATACAAAAATAATTATCATTAAAGAAGTGAGTAATTAATTTTTTTTTTTATCCAAAAGAATCTAAATCCTAAATAATATATTACGCTACAAAAATTAAAAATATACATAAATAATATAACTGCAATATTTATACGACCATGCTTCACCCTTTGATATTAATATTACATAATTAATACTTACAAAGTTTTTTGGACTCAGGACATTAAAATAATCTGTTTTTTTTTTTTTTTTTAAATATTCTTAAAGTGAGAAAACTGTTTAGTCAGTAGTAAATAATAATTATTACTGACTAAAACTAATGCTTTTCTTTTGTATTTGCTCTTAAATTTAATATATATTTTTTACTTGAGATAGTTTAATTTCTTGGAAAATTAATAGTCCGTGGTACAGACCCCTTTTTATCGAATTATTAACATCCGCCTGAAACTTTGTAAATAGTTTCATTTCGTCGTAACCTGAAACTATTTTATTTACGAAAACTCTTGGAATTGGAGTGTTTTCAATCTACAGGGGGGCAAACTTTGTTTATTTAATTAGGTACTTAAAACTCGTAAATACTCATTTGTTTTCTACTTGAATCGTAAGATAATTTGACCACAAAATCGATAAAAAAATTGTCCTTCAAAAATATTGAGCCGTTTGGCATGACATACACCCCTAAATTTTCAAAATAACGAGGTTATATAGGACAAACAGCTCAATATTTTTGCAGTTCATCTTTTTTGTCGATTTCGTGATCAAGTCATGTTACGATTCAAGTACAAAGGAAATGGGTATTTACGAGTTTTAGTACCTAATTAAATGGACAAAGTATGCCCTTCTCCAGATTAAAAACGCCACGATTCCAAGAGTTTTCGTAAATAAAATAGTTGTAGGTTACGATGAGATTAAACTATTTACGAAGTTTCTGGCGGATGTTAATAATTTGATAAAAACGGGTTTGTACCACGGACTATAACGTTAGTTGAATATTAAAATATTTTTTTAAAAAGGAATTTTTTAGAAAGGAAGGTTTAAACCTGTTTGCGAATGATATACTAGTCCAAATTAGATTGTTGAAGTGGGATATACCTCCTATTTCGGTCAACTTATCGGGTGTTTAAGAATTTGGAAGCTCCGTTTGGATTAGAATAATAATAATGGAAAAAATTGTTATAGATATTCCGAATATTATTATTTCTAACTATTCGAAAATTTGTGAATTTTCTTTTTCTCAATATAATATTTAAAAGTTACAAAGATTATTTTTTTAAACCTCTGCCTTCAAATTTCGACTTCATCCTCTTTTGCTTAGTAGAGTTCGGAGTAACTTATTTATAATAAACCATTCGAAATTTTAGTTGCACCGAACGAACTACAGATTCGACTGACTAGTTAGGTCTGTTCTATATATATATATATATATAGAGAGAGAGAGAGAGAGAGAGAGAGAGAGAGAGAGAGAGAGAGAGAGAGAGAGAGAGAGAGAGAGAGAGAGAGAGAGAGAGAGAGAGAGAGAGAGAGAGAGAGAGAGAGAGAGAGAGAGAGAGAGAGAGAGAGAGAGAGAGAGAGAGAGAGAAGAAAGTGATGTTTTTTCAATGAAAATTGACTGAGAAGAAGAAAGGGACCCACTGTTTCAGAGAGAAAGAGAGAGAGAGAGAAATATCATTATTTGGTACTTAATAACGTTCCGGGACCCTTTTCTAATTATTTTTAAACAACTTTTTCGACTCAAGTTTGATAATTCTTTTATGCAGTTTCCCTCCTTCCTCATTAAAACTCCATTTTCTTAACCCACTTTTCTTATCTCTTCGGGATATTTTCAACTGGGGCCTTGTAATAATTTTATTTTCATTTCAATTAGTACTAGGCTTTTCCGACCATTATTGTTTTAAATATTCTTAATTTAATGTTAATATCTTTATAGGATGTAGCTATATTGCGTTAGATTTGATTCAGGTAATGTAATTGTGACATTTTATTGTTACTTTCTTGTTTATTGATAAATGTAATTTATTTATTTCAGAAATTCTCGAAATTTACAAAGGCTTAAATAAAATGACCTGGAGCAGTATTATCTATATAATATCTTAGGTAATTCTTGGTATCGCTTTAAATAACAAAATTGATTATAAACAAAAAATAAAAATAAAATGAAGTGACTTTGAAGTGCATGGTATTTAAACTATCCCATGCACTTCAAAGTCACTTGGATACACTAAGATAAAAAAAAAAGTCATGTGAGTGAATCACATCAGATTTTTTATTTAAATTATTAGTGACATTGTAAAGATTTTCTCTTCCATTCTAAGATGGGGCCTATCACTATATTTCTTGACATTGCCTTTAATTTATTGTCAAGTTAATTTGGTTTGACTTCACTGTGTTCAAATTAATAAAACATTTAAAAGTAACAATTTTGTCTATTTTGTTATTTTCTAAGATATGAAGTAACATGTTTAATAACCGCGAGATCAAGACCAAAACTGAGTGCGCAAGACCAAGACGAGTCTTGGTCATCACTACACGAACCAAATCTCTGGAGGGCTATTGATACCATAGTAATGAATGCGTGATCACTCCCAATCTGGTGTATTATAAAGAAAGAGTGAGCGATAGAACCATTGCATTCCATGAGGAAAATGCAAAATTGAAACTAAACATCTTTATTCGACTAACTTCTATTAATTTTTATAAATTTGTTTTTCTCTTTTTCTCGCCTCTACCCTAAAGGTTCATTGGCGTTTCCTATATAATGCATACTCTATTATAGTAGTTGATAATCTTTAACAATTTAAACAGGATAGAGACTCCTTATAAATTATTTATCAGGTGTTTGTGATATAAATTGTGGAATAACCGTGTAAAAAAATTTAAAATGTCTTACGTTTTTTTTTTTTTTTTTTTTTCGAATAGTGAATTAATAACAGTTATCTGAGTTTCCTCAATATTGTTTTTAACGGAGTCACTCTATTTATGATTTTATTCATATGTTATTTGCTAATTTGATGCATGTGAGAATCTTTTATTTGTAATGATGGTAAATTATCTGGAAAATATAAAAATGAAAAATAAAATCACTAAAAATCAGTGATATTAGAGTTCTTCATTGTAATTGACTAATTGTTAATGTAATGATTGAGTAGGAAAAATCATTAAAGATATTAAATGGACGATGTAAGTCCCCCAGTCACCAAGGCAACTATGAGAAGAAGTCGGACGTGAGAGCACTCTCGGGCAGTTAAATCTCCGTTTGTTTTGTCCCAGACGCCAGCTGGAGCCTGTTTGCCTAGGGCTATCCTCCGTGTCCACTTAGCAGCACTGGGTCACCTCCCAGTGTCTTCCAGGGAGTTATCACTTTGCCTGGAGAAACATCTAATTTGGGTACTTTGATATCTTTTGCTAATGTCTTAGGAGGATCTGTACCTGGTTTGTTTCCAGGGCCTGTTTTGTTTGAAATTTGGTTTAAAAGTTATTTCTGGTCTGTTTGGTGTTGGTAGGTAGTTCTGGATAGTATCTGGCAAATGAGTTTTGTTTGTTAGACTGATCACCAGCACCAAACCCAACCTTTATTACTATTTTGTTTTATTTTATTTTAGTTTCTGATTTTGTTATTTGGTTGGTTTGCGGAATTAGTAGTTGATTAGAGGAACTAAATAAAACAAATAGGGTGTTTAAACAAACCAAATCATATATAAATCTTCAAATATATACAAATCCATAAATCAGTGATTGACTCAGATGTTATTTAAAGGAGAGTACATTAGCATTTGTTAGCTATGTACTCTCCTTTCGATTAAAATCTCGTGTTATATATGCGAAATACCAGTAATAAAAACTAAACTATCGAAATCTTTCATGCCAGAGTTTCTCTTAATAGAAAAATATGTGTACAAAATGATTATATAATTTATTTAAAGATTATTTATCTATCCTTCCCGTCCTCTTACCTATTATCAGCCACAGAAAAACTTCAAGAAGACTTGGATAGGATTTGTGACTGGGCGAGAGCTAGCAAGTTGAAGTTGACTGCGGAAAAGATAATGGCGATCTTAATAGGCTCCAATCACCTCCTTATACTGTTCCTAATATTGCAACTCTGTTCCTATTCGATAATCTCATCAAATCTTGGAATAACCTTTGATCAAACGCTTTGCTGGAAAAACATGTATCCAATATCTCCCGCCGTACCATTTCCACATTAAAACGTCTAAATTACTCCCATCACCCATTTCCTCTTGAAACCCGTAGTCACTTCTTTAATTTTTCTCCACTTCGACTATTGCTGTACGGTATATGGGGGCGTTTCTAGGGATCTCTAGGCAAAACTAAAACGTTTGATTAATTGCTTTGTACGACTCATCTTCGGGATCCCAAGGGACGACTCTGTTTCCCATTTTTATGCAAAGTTGAAGTTGCTTTATCCTTCCTACTGTCATATTTCCTGGCATTCTTCCTATTTCAAGTCATCCAATCCCACCGCCCTTCATACATCTCCGAGCTCCTTCAATTCAAATCCACTGTTCGTTCACGCAACACTCGTTCCCGGTCTTCTGATTTATACGTAAGAACCCACCGAACCGCTGCTTTCGACAGATCGTTCATTATCCGATCCTCATCCCTATGGAACTCCATCCTTTCCGGCATCCGTCAATCCAATACCTTTCCAATCTTTAAATTCCGCCTGTTCAATCATTTCTTATCGATCCAGTATCCATAAAATTGTAAATAGATACTACTATAAATATGTAATAAATTATATAAATTATTAGATCATTCTTCATTATTTTTACTTCATTTTTATTTTCAATTTTTTATTATTAAATGATTTTACTTAGAAAGTAACTCATATGTTTTTTATTATGACTATTTAAATACTCTGTATTTTTGTATATGTATCTCTGAGGCTCCTTAGCCCACATCTCTGTCTTTTTGTATTATTCTAAAGGGATAGGTCCCAGAATAAATAAAGTATTATTATTATTCGTAAATTTGATTGCAATACTCCTTGGTATAAGGATTTCTCAAAGATCATCATTTCACTCACATCCTTAACGTTATTGTTATAGGATATTATTCATACCTGAACAATTTATTTATCCAATAAATATAAATATTTACAGCTACATTATAAGTTGATATATAATCTTATTGCAGTTTTATTGTGGAAGTAATTAGAATTCTGTTCGTTGCTCTATGTTGGCTGAGGCATTTTAAAATTCTTGACCTCATCCTGGGATGTATTTTGAAATTACTCCACCATTAAAGGCTTAACTGTTGGCCTATAAATGATGAATCTGTGTGGAGCCTAAGCCCCGTTAATAGTGACTTAACTATAATGTTATTTCTTGTAAGAGTTAAGTTCTCTAGCGGCGGCTTCATTAGGCCTCGCAGTCGGCCTTTCCGGGAATTTGTATCATTAACGTGAAATTTGTTCCTAAAACAGGTTCTATCCATTTAAAATTTAATTAAAATGTTGATGATTTTAAATTAAATTTTATGTGTTTTTTTCTGTTACAATTTAAAAAAAAAAAATTCGGCTATTGGTGGAGGCCTCATTCAGGTCTCTGTTGAAACTGACTAATATTAACCTCTCCGGACTGTTAGGATCAATTCGCACTCAATCTACTGCGGCCTCTAATGTTGAAAAAGTTCCGTCCTATGACCTGTTACAGGAGGTTACATCCTCAATACTGCAGAACATGTAGGTTGGTGCTTCGGTTGACCACAGATTAAAGAGGTATATTTATTCAGTCGACAGTGACCTCTATCCTGTCACACACATTAAAGCCTTCCATTCCATGAGTAGAAGTATTGCATTCTCTTTGGAGGGGACCTTTATTAGAACAACTCAGAATGTATCTGTCCCCTTATATTTTTCCAATAGAGTCTTTTTTACTATAGCTACTATAACATGTCTTTTGGCTTAGCAGGGACTAATACCACAGATGGGCCCTGGTGCTAAAAGTCCTGCTCTCTGCTGTGCCTGTCCTAGCGAGGCGATCAGCCTTCTCATTACCTAAAATTCTGAGTGTTCAGAAACCCCCCCAATCCGCACCTGATTGGTTCAGGAGATTCATCCACTACATTAGATCAAGTTGCCTAACGAGGTCAACAACAGCCGCTTGATTATCAAAAAACGTATTACATTTTTCAATATTCTGTTGATATTAATAAAAAAGTTTATAGAAGTAGAAATAGAAATAAAAAAATCATCCTTATTCTGGGACTAAGACCCTTTAGAATAACAATATTGTTCATATAAATTAACCATAAATCTGGCCAAAAGACCTATTACAATGAATAATAACAAAATACTAGAATAAATTAAGTATAATAGCTCTTCGGATAAATTAACGAAAACAGTTGGGTAATAGGGGTTCAATATTACAATATTGGAGCTAAAACAATAACATAATAATCACTAAATGAGATTAGAAAGGAACGCAAAATCAATTTTATGGGCAAAGCGTTGTAGTGATATAGGGATATAAAAATTTAAAAAATAAAATAAAACAGAATAACAACTGTTAATATATAAAGATATAAATTGAAAAAAAAATGATATACATATGTTCTCTAAGATACTTAAGTGATTACGCGTCAAGATTAGGAGAAGAAAAAAATAAAGTGTATATATATACATAGCGAGGAGTGTGTCGAAGATAATTAGAAAATAAGATACATATCAAAGAAATACAGTCTGATGAATAGAAAAATTAGAAATTAAGAAAAACAAATTTTATCTACTGACAATGCTTTGTGAGTGGTGATAAAAATTCACGTTCAACACAATAAAAAACAATAGGAAAAAAAATAACGACTAAAGAAAATTAAAGCCTTATTACATAATATGTATTTAACCAGCGTCTGATTGGATTATGAAGAAGAATTGGAATAAGAGGATTTTAAAGGTGGATAAGGATGATGCATGGCGGATTTTTAGTGGGATGGAATTCCAGAATGCAGTGGAACGGACAACGAAGGAATGTTTAAATGATGCAGATCTGTAGAATTATATTCATCATATATTCCGTGTTTTTGTTCCTTTTTGTCTCTTCCCATTTAGGCGTTATCAAATATAACTGTAAAGAAGTATTTCTTGGTATATTTATCTTTCCCTGTCATGAATGCTATTTATTTAGTATGGAAATTATTTTTATATTATTAAGAATTTAAGAAAAAAGAAATTAATTTGTCAGACCGGTACACTGAAACAATACCTGTATCAAGCCTTACAGTGAAAATTTATAGAACTTTCTCTATAGTCTTGATTATACGAGAGATTAATGTCAAACTCAAACCAGATCGTGTAAAAATCAAACAAGATTATTTTTTTGTTTGACATAGTATGTAACTTCAACTAGAACTTTATAGAAACATTTAATTAACTATTAAAAAATGACTGTCAAAGACTTGAACAAAAATATCAAGAATCACGAAATTGAAATAAAATATTTTGATTTATGTAAATAAAAGAAAAATATTTAACAAATATCACAAAATTTAATTTATACCCTTTAAATAAGGCTGGGAGATTTGTAAGAGATACTCGAGGATAAAGCCACTTTAGCGACGAGATTAAATTGAAAAGAAATATTGAAAAGGCAGGGTCTTGTTGGCAAGGATTCGGGAGGGGGGCGGGGAACTGACGGCTCCAAATTAAAATAAATGGGATTCGCGTGTTCAATAACGGCAAGGAGCGATTTTTTCATACCATCCTTTACAATGTCGTCCTCTATGTTCGTAGGGCATTATCCATTCACAACAACCTTGTAAACGAGGCTCTTGTTTTGTAGTTTCGTGTAACAGCTGCTTTCATGCAAGTTTTATACAGTTTTAGAGGGGCTAGATTATAGTAAAATTTTACTTGTCAAGTCTCTGTAATTTGGATGTAATCGAGGATGTATTTCACTACATCACTCACTATTTATTCGTTTTTACAAAAACATTAAGTAAAGTATTTTTAAAAATATAATAAACCGTTGTGAACTTACAAACTTTGTAAATGGTAAAGGTTGGAATGGCTTATTTAACGTATCATATACGTGGTTATAAATATTTTTTTTATTCAAGAATACAATGCATACCATATTTCAGTTATAAGGTATAATATCTGGCAAATTTAACAAAAAATATTTATTTTTTATGTATTATTTTATTAATGTAAAATGTATTTGAATATTTAATAGTTGAGCGTTGTATTATTAAGAAAGGAGATGGTCCGGTGTGACGGTCATAAATAGACTAAATAGTGGTAATACTATTTTTTTATAAGCCAATGTTTCTACCCGACTTTACCGGTCTTCTTCAGGGAGGCGTGTTCAGCAAGATGTTCACTTAGAACTGTTTTAGAGTACTAGAGTTCTAAAAAAATAATAGTTTTGCCACTATTTAGTCTACTTATGACCCCTACTCCGGACCATCTCATTTCTTAAAATGTATTTGGATTGTATATTTAATTTATTTGATGTATTCGAAGTTTATTGTTTACTTTTTCATTGTATATAATTTAGGAAGAACTCTTAACAGTGGTTTTATGCCATGCTAATAAAAGTTTATTAAATTTTATATTAAGAAAGAAAGTGTAAAATTTATTCGAAATAAAACTGTCTATCTTTCTTGTTCAGTTATATCCGTCATTATTTATTATTAAAATATTTTAACAATGCATTAAAACTTTAAAAAATATATATCCTATTTTTATAATGAACTATTTCTTATGTGTACATTTTGATAACATTCATTAATATTTTAAATTGATAAATTCAATGAATTTATGATAATTTCCTTTTGATATATCCTTATTCAAGTATATTCTTTTACAAGAAAGTTTATATAAATCCTTCTAATTAGGACCATGTTAATAAGGCCTAATCAGGGCCGGAATGGGAGAGCCTTTTAATCCGGCTTAATTTTTTAAATGTAGGAACAATAATGATTGTAGGTATAATTATTAAACTATTTTTTCTTGATATGTGCTTACATTTAACAGCTTTTTAATTTAGGAGAAGGTGCATATTGTGATTATTTTAGAATTTAACTCAGATCAGTTTCGGAAGCAAATAGAGTTGAATAAAAAGAAAAAAATCATTTTCATAGGATCAACGCCAGTCAGTTCCCGTTTCCCATGGATCCGCCAGAGGTTTATCGCCCTCTTAATCCCAATAGGACCGGACAACGGAGTCAAATAATTATTAAAAGGACTTACTTGTTAAATAAGTAACAAAGTAGAAAAAATAATTAATTGTTGACGTTTTTTTTTACTTTCGCATTACTATAAAGCAATAAGTGGAACTAAGGGAAGAGATAAGGGGAAATTTGCTATTCCAAAAAAAATAAATGAGAAAAAATACCTCAGTTTATAATATATTTAATTATATCAGTCACTACTGGTGAAGAACTGTGAATAAAAAATAATTTGTGAGGTAGGAAGTTTAATAAAAAAAACTGACTCACTTTGCGGAAAATCGATCACGTCTGTCTAGAATAATCGATTTTAAATAGTTCGACGTATGAAGTAATTAAATATTCGATGTATTAAAAATTTTCACTTTGTTAATGTATTATTTTCTCCAAGTTAAGTGGTCATTCTTTTACGAAGTATATAGTAGGGTAACTCAAACTTTAAATCATTTTTTTAAACGGAATACACGTTTTAAAGACCTTAGAATTAAAAAATATAATCTAACGTAATTAACGTTTAAATTCCATCCAGATTTGGTGACTAAAACGCTAACAAACATAATTAATAATTATTATTGATCTTATCCCAGAAAAATTCTCGAAATTTTATCAGAACCTTACATATCATCCAAATCCTCTTGAGCAATCCCTGTCTTGCTCCGCCCATCCCTACAATCCTCAAAGATTAAAGCGGTAGTGACCCTGAGACCTTTTGTGAATAAAAATAAAGATAAGTTCTGGTAATGGCCAAATTTTCCACTCATGCCATGTATGCCTGATTATAGCTCCTGTTACTCTGCCTCTACTGGTCCTTAACAAGAGTAATGCGGCTGAACGAGAGGCGCTGGGATCTCCTAAGGTCCTATCTTTCCCTCCACTAGTGGGGACTTATTATTTTGATTAGTTTAATTCTTTTCGTTTATATATATTTACAATTACAATTATTGTTTTTTGTTTTATTTATTGTAAATAGAGTGTGAATTGTGCTCTCTGAACATTATTATAAATATTCTTAATTGTGAAGAATTGTAATATTTATCAATAATTAAGTTTAAAAAAAAAATAATTATTTATAAAATATTGACACATAGAAAACTGTTACTTTACTCTTTTCAGAAGTTTTCTTGTGTCAAGTTTTACTTTAGCCATTTCGCAGCGTCGCTGAAGCACGAAAAAGACACCCTCTTATTAAACAACCATTAACGTCGGATACCATAATTTGTTCAAATACAATTTATCACGGCTTCCAAAGTTGACAACTTCGATATAAGTTCGTTCTCACACTAGCTGAAGTTGGCCCCATCAAACTCACACAACCGCAGAAATAAAAGGAAAAAATCGGAGGACTGATGGTCTAACTAACCCCTTCAGCCTGGAAAAATTATTTTCATTTTTCTCTTTCCCTTTTTCCCGACGGGTTTTCCCTTTTAGGCAGTCCAAATATTTTATGAACTCTTTTTTTTCCCCCAGATCTGGGGGATTAAATAATTTAATCCTCTGCCAGTTTGAGCATACACCCTGGATCCGGACTTTGCGGTAGATTGATTGAGAGCTGTGTTATTTCTGGTAACTGTTCCGAGGGTTCATTTAATCTTCGACCGCGTGCTCTTTCACCTTGCTGCTAAAATTAGAATAAGAAGATTATTATCTGTATTTTATTAATATTGACTTAGGTAATAAAAATTTTTAATAAAAAAGTGATTATTATTAAAAAAAATATATAAACGTTTGTTGAATTATGACGTATACGAAGTGATTTATATAATTGAAGGAAAACGTGTTTTTTTTTTTATAAAAAAAAGGAGGAGAAAAAAAGGCTATTCCTCATGTCGGAAAGAACAAAAAACAACAGAATTTTAAAAATATTTTTAATTATACAATTACTACTTTTTGAACATTAGTTTTTATCTTATTCACAATATAATTAATTGACTTGCAATTTAAAATATTTTTTTTATTTGCTTTTTTAACCTTAAAAGATAGGGGAATGGAATTAATTTCAAATTTATCAATTTGTTTGTCCAAATTAGATTTGTTTCTTAATTTTTTTTTTTTTTTTTTTTTGACTTGATTCTTCAACTCACACCTGTCAGAAGTTCCGACAATCAGCGAGTGTGATGTCAAGATGAAGAGATTGGTCTTGGAATAGGCGTGAGGGAGAGGAGTACCCAGCGGCGTCCTTCCTGTCTTGAGCGTAATATTTCTAGTTAGTGGAGGAGATCCCTCATCCAGCTTCTTTTAAGCCTCCTTCGGGTGCTATCGGGCATGTTAGTTGTGGCCATGCCTCGAATCAATGAGTTTGTATGTCCGTGTAAGTTATTATGAAATCGTTTGTAGTATGTTCGTATGTGGTCGTTAACTGTTGGCATCTGTAAGTCTTTATGTAGAGTAATGTTACTGACGTACCAGGGAGCTTTGGTAATAGTCCTGAAAGTTTTAGATTGAAAAGTCTGTAATTTACGTATGTGAGTCTTTTTGGCTGTCCCATATATCTGTAAAGCGTAGGTCCAAATAGGCTTGAGTAGGTAAGTATATGTATTCAATTTCTGTCTAAGTTTTAATTTAGAATTTCTTGCAAGGAGTGAGTACAATAGGCGTAGTCTTAGGTTTAAAGTTTTTGTTTTGTTTTTGATATGTTGGCCCCATGTCATTCTTCTGTCAAAGGTCAGTCCAAGATATTGAACTTTGTCTGTCTGAGGAATTTGGATATTGTCAAGGTAAATAGGGGGGCAAGTTTCACGTCGAAGGGTAAAAGTGATATGTTGTGATTTGTCAAGGTTGAGTCGAATTTTCCAGAGTTTGCACCAGTCGTAGAAATTGTTTAGGTGATATTGTAAAGTCTGTGAGGCGTATGCTGAATTTTGATGTCTTGTCAAGATTGTTGTATCGTCTGCGTAAGTCGCGGTCAGAGTATAGAGAGGATCTGGAATATCATATGTGTAAATAATATACAACAGAGGAGCGAGTACTGACCCCTGAGGCACCCCTGCTAGGGCTGGTTTAATGGTAGATAGTTCTGTACCTTGGCAAACAGAGAAAAATCTGTCAGAAAGAAAAGATTGAAGAATAAGATAGTAGGTTGGAGGGAGTATAGTCTTAAGTTTGAAAAGAAGTCCCTGATGCCAGACTCTATCGAACGCTTGAGCAACATCCAGAAATACTCCTGTTGCATATAATTTGTGCTCTAGTGCTGTCGCAATGTAGTCTGTCACTCGGTGTAGCTGATGAATGGTTGAGTGGTGTGAACGAAATCCAAACTGATGTTCAGGTATTATGTTTTCAGTAGTCAGTATGTCAAGAAGTCGTTTGTAGAGAAGTTTCTCAAAGATTTTAGAGCATAATGGGAGCAAGCTGATGGGTCTGTATGATGAAGGAAAGTCAGTGTTTTTGTTAGGTTTGTGAATCATTTTTATGAATGAGTATTTCCATTGTAAGGGGAATTTAGTCGTTCTGAGTATTGCGTTATAAATTGATGTTAGGTATACTAGAGCTTTCCTTGGCATTTTCTGGAGCACTTGAGCATTTATCAGGTCATGACCGGGAGCTTTCTTTTTAGGTAACTGTCTGATTTGTTCTGCAACTTGAGTGGGAGTGAAGCAAAGTGGAGGTAATGACAGTTGTAAAGGAATGTCTAAAGTGTTTTGTACATGTCTTTCGTGATCAGTATTAGAGAAGTCAGTATGTGGTATGAAAACAGAAGAAAGATGGTTGGCAAAGAGCTCAGATTTTTCAAGGTCTGACACAGCCCAGGAACCATCTACGTTTCGGAGTGGTGATGACACCTCACAATGCTTTACAAGTTTCTTAGTCTGTCTCCATAAGCTTCCATCGTCAGTCGAAAGATTTTTGAGGTAATTGTCGTAGTTCGTTCTTTTAAAATTCTGAATCTGTCGTTTAAGTTCATTGTTAAGTCTATTGAAAGTCCGTTTGTCAGATGGAAGTCGACCAGTCTGCCACACTTTGCGCGCTCTTCTCTTTGCTCTGATCAGGTCTCTAATGTACTGCGGATAGATTGGAAGAGACGTATTTCTGCTAGGTCTTGGTACAGATGATGACCATACAGCCTGTTGTAAGCTGATTGTGAACTTATCAACAGCTTTTTCGAGTTCCTCTTCGGTCTTAAGGGACATTGGGATTGATAGCGTCGAATTTAAGTAGTCGCTGTAAGCTTTCCAATCGATTATCCTATCTGTAAGTGTTGGTTTTTTTGATGCAGTACGAGGCTCATCGCATAGTACCAAACTGAGAAGAGAATGATCAGAACAAAGATCAGAGCTTGCAGTTACAGTATACGGCACTGTCCTGAGTCCTTTAGTAAAGCAACAGTCAAGTAAATCTGGTGCTTTCTGTCTTGAAGTTGGCCAGTAAGTAGGTGTATCAGGTGAGATCGTGTTTAATGAAAGCTGATCGATGGCAGACTTTAGATTTCTTCCTCTAGGAGTACAGAGTCGTGCTCCCCAGGACTGATGTTTGGCATTATAATCACCACCTGCAATAAAACACCGACCGAGATGTTGGAAAAAATTGTAAAACATTGCAGATGTTAGCACGTATCTCGGAGGGCAGTACACTGCAGCGAAGGTAATGGTATGGTGCTGGGTATACAGAGTAATTGCTGTGGATTGTATGTCAGGTGTAATGGGTAATTGTAAAGGGTTGTGTTTTAGTGATTGCTTAATCAGTATTGCCGTACCGCCATGTGCCGTCTTATCAGGGTGGTCAGTTCTATATATTTTGTAGCCTGGAATGTAAAATTTAGAATGTGGAGTCAAGTGTGTTTCAGTGATGAGAGCAATGTCAGTCCGTTTTTCATGTATGTACATGTCAAGTTCAGTCCTGTGTTGGTTTATACCATTTGCGTTCCAGAGAAGAACGGACATGGAGCCCACTGTCAGCCGATTAGTAGCCATAACTGGAGGATAAGGCTTGTGCAACGTGAGACAGTTCTTGGAGAAGGCTGAAAAGAGGCTGGATGAGGTTATTCAATCCACTTACCAAGTTGAAGAGCTGAGCTGAAGCCGGGTGATTGTAAGTCGGTAGTGGCGGTTGAGTAATGCCCTTTTTCATTTCTGGATGCTTTGGCTGGTGAAGGTGATTTTCTGGGACTTCTGTAGGAGAAGTTCGCAGTTTTGGTCCTAGATATTGGGAATCGGGTTTTGAAGAACCTGAATTTGCGGTATGCTGACTTTGCGGAAGAGAAGGAAACTCGTCTATACCTGGGGGTGCGCTAGTTTGTGCTTTTTGGGGACTTTGTATATTTTTACGGAGATTGCGTACTTCCCTCAGTTGTTTTAGAGTTGCACAACCTCTATAATTTGCTGGATGGGATCCGCTACAATTCGCGCATGTTGCTGCGGTCTCTCTTGTCTTTGTGCAGACGGTGCTATCATGTCCTTGGCCACATCTCACGCACTTCGGGGAGTGATTGCAGTAAGCCTTTGTGTGGCCATACTGCTGACAACGGGTGCACTGTGGAATCATTCTTTTCTTTCTTGGCTCTTCGATTTTCACTCTAGTATAGTATAAAAATTTGATATCAAAAATTTTTTCATTAAATGTGGCTTTAGAGATATCGATAAAGAACATGGGAAGTGGATTTTTGTATCTGGAAATAACGTTCACAATACTTGTGGCATCGTAGCCTAGGCATTTTAATTCGTATTTTATGGTTTCAATTGGAGTAGCATGGTGTAAGTTTTTTACTACGATTCTTGGATTTCTATCTTCTATTAACTGATAGGTATGGAAATCGGCACCTACCTGTCTTAAGTTAGCTACTATACGTCTATATGTGTCAGAGTTTTCAGGATATACGGTTACTCCTCTTGATGTGGATTTTAGGTTAAAGCTGTTCAAACCTCCTACATTTTGGAGAAATGTGACCAGTTCGGTGTAGTTCTGTACATCATTCAAGTGGATAGGGGGCGGTTTTACAGAAACTGGTTGCTTAGTGGTAGCATCAGACTCGTCACTAATGTTAGTTAAAACTTCAAAACTATTAGTGGTTACTGTTGTAACTTCACTTACCTTTTTAGCTTTTCTTGGGTCTCTGTTATTGTCCATTGAGCGTTTTCTTCCTGTAACGAGTTCCCAATTATTTTCAGTAGTTTGGTTTGAGTTTAAAGCGTCCACATTTTCTGTAGAACTGGCAGATATCGACGTCTCAGACATCGTTTGCGGTGAAACCGCTACACCGAGGTGTGGAGTTCCTATTTCTTGGAGCTAATTGGTTTCAACAACAGAATGCAACAAAAAGAAAAGTTTTCACTGTTAATTTACTCTAAGAATTTTTCGAAAAGATTTTCAAAGAAAAATTAACCTCACTTTTATCAATGTTCACACATGATCCGTAATATTTTTTGAAAACTAATCTTGTTTCTTAATAAATTATTAAAAAACAACTTTTTTTTAAAGTTATAAGTGGAATATAACTACAGTGTAGGTGGAGAATCTTTTGATAATTAGAGCTACAATTCTTTATATTTTTCTATTGTTATTTTTTATATTTATCACTAAATACACACGCCAATATACATATATTTTACTTATTCTATTAATACTCAAATTTTCGTCACCTAAATAATTAAATATTAATTTATTATATGGCTTTAATTTGTACTAATAAATACTATTTATTTATGGGCTACTATTTATATTAATAAATAGCGAGCAAACTAATTTGGAGGCCGCAGCTAGGTAACGGAGGCCACATGCGGCCTAGATGCGACACCCATGTACTATTTATTTTATAATTATATAACCATATGTACATTTTTGAAGTGAAAACTTTCTTAGGCGCGTTTTGCATTATTTTTTTTGTGGAGAGTGAATTAGATTGAGGCGTAAGGTTTCCGATCTGTAACGCTCGCTTAAAGTCGACTAATGGTATATGGTTTAAAATATCTATAAAACTAAAAATCGGACCTGCATATTGTTAGCGAGGGGGTGTTTATCATTTCATCCTCTTTGTAATGAGCTATTATTCAAAATTGTATCTTAACGCTACGCCGTGTTAGACATGCTAAAAGGAAAGGAATAGTGCCGAAAACTAAATGATAACGCGTTTTATGTATGAATTAAAATATCTCAGAAACTAAAATTCGGATCAGCATTCTGTAAGCGAAAGAACTATTCAGCATGTCATCCTCTGAATAATGAGCTATTATTTATAATTTATATTTCATATTATTAATCTCACCTTGTTGATGTTATCGCTTCTATCTTGCGATCTAAAGCATACACCTTAGTTTTTTTTGGCCTATTTTTCAATATCTTGTTGGAGTCTCTTATATAATATATTTAATAAATTTTCAATATACCTTCACCTCCCAGCCATTCACCACTTCCACAGTTCAATTCACGCTTTTGAATTGGATCTTTTCTTTTCTTGATTCCTATTTTGCGATTGGGCGATGCTGTTAAACACCCCGCAAGAGCTGACATAATATAACATAAATATTGACAATTTATTTTACATTGACAAGTGATTGCTTACTATTTTCAATATAAACTATCGATATAGATAAACTACTGGTCTGTAATGCATGGTATTAAACATTTATTCACTCATCGCTCTCATCCCTGGATCTTTCCCCACATGTTTGGAAAATATCAGCAATGGGAATGTTTATCATTTCATCCTCTTTTTAATGAATTATTATTCAAAATTGTGTCTTGACGCGAAACAGTGTTAGAAAAGCTAAAGGGAAAACAATAGTGTCGAAAACCAAATGATAACGAGTTTTATTGAAGATATGGATTAAAATATCTTAGACCCTCCGAGGCGTCTGAAAAGAAGATGGCCTCGGGACCTTCTAATATAGAACTTTAATTTGAGTTCTACCAATGGGTAGTTTCTCTTCATGCTGTACATGTCATGTTACCAATGTCACATTTACTTATTGTATTTTCTATGTAATACAGTTGTAAATTTCATTAAAATAAAATTAATTAAAAAAAAAATATCTTAGAAACTAAAAATCGGACCTGCATATTGTAAGGGAAGGAGTTGTTCTGCATTTCATCTCCTCTGTAATGGGCTATTATTCAAAATTATATTTTAAAGCGACACTGTGTTAGAGAGGTGATGAGGGAAAAAATAGTGTCGAAAACAAAACGATAACGATTTTTATTGAAGATATGGATTAAAATATCTCAGAATCTAAAAATCGGATCTGCATGCTGTTGGCTAAGAAAATGTTTAGAATTTCGTCATATTTGTAATGAGCTATTATTTATAATTTATATTTCATTTTATTAATCTTGTTCTTGTTGATATTTTAATTTCTATTGTGTGGTCAAAAGCACATACCTTTTTTTTTTTTTTGTAGTCAATACTATAGTTATTTTATATGAATATTATCTTTATACCTATAATTATTTTATTGGTAAAGCATTGTTCTGACGTTGGATTTGGACAGATCCAAGAAAGGCTTCAGAAGGGAAGACTGAACACTGCCGATGAGAGATACGCTGAGAGAGGCGAATGCTATAGTACCAGAGGGAACAACTTACCCTGGAATGATGCTCAACTTCCACACTTTATCACCCTTAAAGCCTGATTCAGGCATTCGCCAGCCTTCGCTCCAACAATGGATGTTTTTGTGTAATTGTTTCTCGCTTAGGAGTCCGTTGGGGTTAGGTATTTTTTCTGCATCTTTTGGAACGAGTCCTGGTTTTTTGGAATGCTACTGTTTTTGGTCGTGATAGGTAGAGAATTCAGCGATTATATATAGCCTTACAAACTCGCACAGGCGGATCTACGGGGGGGGGGAGGGAGGGTGGGCTTTTGGACTGAACCTTCCCCCCCAAAATAGTAGAATAGTAAAATGCTGCTGTTAAATATAAAGAATATTTATAATAATGTTAAGAGAGCACATTCACACTCTATTTACAATAAATAAAACAAAAAACAATAATTGTAATTGTAAATGTATATAAACGAAAAGAACTAAACTAATCAAAATAATAAGTCCCCACTATTGAAGGGAAAGGTAGGACCTTAGGAGGAGATCCCAGCGCCTCTCGTTCAGCCGCATTACTGTTGTTAAGGACCAGTAGAGACAGAGCACAGGCGTAATAATCAGACATACATGGCATGAATAGAGAATTTGGACATTCCCAGAACTCATATATATGTTTATTCACAAAAGGTCTCTGGGCCACTGCCGCTTCAACCCTCGAGGATTGTGCAAGGCAATTTAGATGATATGTAAGGTTCTGATAAAATTTCGAGAATTTTTCTTGGATAAGATCAATAATTATTATTAAATTAGCGTATTATGGTTAATGTTTTAGTAACCATATCTGGATGAAATTTGAGCCAAATTACGTTAGATTATATTTTTTAATTCTAAGGTCTTTAAAACGTGTATTCCGTTAAATAGACGAATTAAAGTTACGTTAGAGTTAACCTACTATATATTTCGTATCAGAGGGCAGAGGCGGATCTACGGGGGGAGGTGGGGGGAGGCTTTTAGGCTGAAGCCCTCCCCCCCCAAAAATGGTAAAATATAACCATGTTTTACTGAAAAAAAATTTTAAAGACGATTTCTTAAAGTATTCTTGTCCGTGTAATTACATTTAATATTACTTCAAGAACCATTTATACACCGTTTCATATAGGTAGTTAGTTTCTTTCTCTTTTTTTTTTCTAATTAATTATCGTTATATGTATATGAAAAAAAAAATCTTTCGGGCTGAAGCTCCTATCCCAAATTAAATTCTGAATCCGCTATTGCAAACTCGTGAAATCCTGCTAAAATAAATAATGCTGAAAAGTTTAAATCGATTTCGATAAAACCAAGATGAGTAAGAAATGTGCTCTGAATACATGTGAGTCATTTATTTCCAAACTGGATCATAATCATAATGGAGAATTTTTTTTTCAGAATACACGAAAAACTTCATCTCCTCTTCCAATTATAATATTATATTCCGATATTACAATATTAACAGACCTCTTTTTGTTAAATTATTAAAACCTCTCTGATACTTCGCAAAAAGCTTCATTTCATCATAACCTAACTTTGTCTCAAAATAAAGATGTTTTTCTATTTCTCTTTCTATATAATATACATTGGGTATGTATTACATACCCAGTATGTGATTGTAAAACGTACTAATAATTAATTTGGATAAGGTTGATTAATTTTGAACATTGCTTATTTATTTTTACTTTCAAAGTTGGAAGATATTTTTTAACGCAGACTAGCTCAATAATTATTTCAATACTTATGATTATGAAATTTTCACCATTAGTTGATTTATCCATGTAGTTTTTAAATACGTGTGAATACGTGTTTCATATTATTTTATTTTATATAGGACTGACATAACGCATCTTGTACTTTACATAGGCGATTAGATACTAATGCATGGTACAATTACAAATGATATTGCAACCATCCGGTTGGGAGGAATATTGCATTGAAATTTGAAAGCCTTTGATGTTCTCATCACATGACAACCACACACAAAATTAGGGTATAATTGCTTTTAAACTGTAATAATTTTCTATTAGCGAGAATTTCAATTAATAAATTATTTATTCATTACGCACTTCAATACTTGCGTCTCTCATATAAAAAAAAAATCTTTATGATTTTTATTTTTAAAATGTCGTTGATTTGAGACACTTTTTATGATGAGTTCCAAACCTATCCGAAACCATTTGTTTCAACCTCGATCCCTCGAAGTCTGTTCATTATTCTTGTTTTGTTCACATTTACTGGTCGTATTTTATTTAGTGCAGTTGCAAATTTTAAAGAATAAATTTAAAGAAATTCAATACTAGTAATTTTTTATTTTATTTATTGAATATTATTACATTCTACCACAGTGAAGGGCATTAATATTAAGGGTACATTAATCATTCACACAATATGTACTTACAAAAAATAACTAAGGTAGAGATGATAAAGAAAAAGAAATATAGAAAAATAAAATAAGTAAGTTAATATGTCTATGTACAAAAAGTGAAATAATAGTTAGAAACTAAATGAAATTAAAGTAAACAAACACATTCACACCTGTATACAAATAATAATAGAAATAGATATAGAAAATCATCTTTATTCTGGGACTAGATCTTACAATATTGTTCATACAAATTAACGATGAATCTGGCCAAAAGACCTATTACAATATATATACAGTATACTTTAAGAATATATTAATGAAAGCAGATGGGTACTAGGGTTAAAATAGATACAATATTGTTCCTAAAACAATAACATAAAAATAACTAAATGAAATTAGAAAGGAACGCTATATAAATTTTATAAGCAAATCATTGTTTTGATAAAATATAACAATAAAAAAAAATAACTGGAGTAAATAAATGATTATCATCTGTTCCTTAAGAAGTTTAAGTGAATACACGTAAAGATATTGTGGAAAACTAGACAAGTATTGTGATCTACCTATGAAGCGAAAGATTAAGAGAAGAAAAAATATGGTTGATGCTAATAGGCAAAAAATACGATTTTTTTCATGATCCTTATTTAAAAAATATCTCGGAATTAGCCTAACATAACTGCGATGAATACATTAATAAATAATCCTGCTTGATAATTAAAATAAAGGATATATAAAAATATCTTAATATAGAAATCCTAGTAAAATATATCTTCTTTCGTAATATAGCTACATTTAAAAGATTATCTAAGATTTCATTTAAGAACAATATTAAATTTATTAATAGGTGGGTAACATTAATATTTTAAATATTTTTAAATTATTTGAATTTCCATACCTCTCTAGTTAATTATTAACTATATAATATTTATTTTAGTTAGTGCTATCATCTTGTCAGTACTTGTATTTTCCTTTGTATGTTCCAAGTGAGAATTTTGTCCAAGTGTAGTCCGAGATAAATAGTATATTAGTTTTTTAAGGTACTTAGTTGTTAGTTGTCGAAGATATACTTGAAGCTTTGAGTAGGTTTGTTCTCCGTGAAGAAATAGTTTATTTCTTTTTTACCTGTCGATGAATGTTAACAAACAGCAGATGGTCTGATTAAAGTAACGAAACTGACATGTCAAGCATGGGGAAGGATAGCATCCTGCAGTACCTCTTCCCTGGCTTGAATCAATCATCATGGTTTATTAAAGAAGGTCTCTCATCCAGTTCCTTTTTATCCTCCTCGTATTGATGAGCAAGTCTTCTTAAGCCATATCTCTGATTAGTATATTGGTTTGTCCGTGTAAGTTATTGCGAAATCGGTTGTAAAGAGTTCTTATATATAGGTCAACTGTAAGCAGGAGGAAGTCGGTATGTAAAGTTTTGTTTGTCACGTACCAAGGTGCATTAGTTATGAGTCGTAATATTATTGATTGTAAAGTTTGTGTCAGTGGATCTTTTTAGCTGTACCGTATAAGTGACGAGTAAGTCCATATAGGTTTAAGTAGGTATAGAGTTATATTTAGTTGTTTTCTCACTTCCAGTTTTGAATATTTGGAAAAAGTGAGCAAAGTAGATCGAGCCGTCTATTGAGGGTCTTTGGCATGTGGGCTCCATGCCATCCTTCTGTGTAAGTAAAAATTTAAATATAGATTGCTAAGTATGTCCATTTAAAGATTAAGAACTGAAAAAAAAATCTTGCTGTGAACATCTATGATTAGGCTGAGAAATTATAAATATACGTTTAATTCCGCACCTCAGAATATATATTACCTTACTTGTTTGTTTTCTTTTTTAAAATGTGGATTTTTCCATAGCCAAAGAATAATTACAGTGTTACACAACTCTCGCCTTGTGGATTTAAATTATAGTATGATAAAACGAATACTTCATTTTCCCAAAGCAATGTACTCTACAGAAATAATGATGTTTTATGCAGGGAGCCAAGAGAGAGGGGGGGGGGATATAGCACCTGTTTACTTGGGGCTGAAAATTCAAGATAAAGTTGACGGCTTATTTATGTGTTTAATACGAGAAGGTGACAACGAGACGTATGGCTTTAGCGGTAGTACTTCCACATCAGCGGGTCCTTGCTATATAATCTGTTATCCCCTCAACCGGTATTACTTCTATCATTAATGCCTTTATATGTAATGTGATATATCTTTCTTAGAATTATATATATATTTTTTTTATTTATTCATGATATTTACAACTGTATTAATAAATAAAATACATTTAGTAAATTTGATAACAGAAAATAATAACATGAGATCACTTGTTGAGAAACTACCCACTGGTAGCACTCTAAAAACAAGATGTATTTACAATAAGAGATCTCGAGGCCATCTTCTTTTCAGACGCCTCGGAGGGTTATCAGGAATAGAAGAGGAAACAAGGTTAGAGGATTCGGATGGTTCTGAAGTTTATTATGAAAAGATTGGTATCTGGATTGGGCCAAATCGGAAACCTAAGGAACATTAAGGTCATTATGGATTATTTTATTGGTGAAAAAGTAAGGAGCATTGAGGATTTTCCGAAGGATTTTGGATTGTAAGGATTGGATACGAGAGGAATTCGATCGCTTAGTGGAGCCCCAAAGCTCAACTCCGTAAGTCCAAATAGTTCTTATTGTAGTCATGTATATAAGTCTTTTGTAATTAACTGGAAGCTTAGAGCGTTTGCCTAGTAAGTGTTGGAGTAGTCGGAAACGTCGAGTGGTTTCTTGTCGTTTTAGTCTGGTATGAGGATTCCAAATTAGACCTTTCTCTAAGTGAAGTCCAAGGTATCGGATTTGTTCAACAGGGATAAGTGGGGTGTTATTAAAGGATACTGTGGGACATGAGGTCATAGGTTTACGTCGAAGGGTAAAGGTGATTTGATGGGATATATTGGAATTTATTTTAATTCTCCAGTTTTGACACCATTCTTCAAGGCTTGTGATGTGAGATTGAAGAGTTTGGGATGCTATGGTTGGGTCATTATTAACGGATATGACACATGTATCATCGGCATACGTGGTAATAACAGTGTTAGGATGGGTTGGGATGTCAGCTGTATAAACTGTGTAAAAGATAGGACCAAGGATACTACCTTCAGGAATTATATATTACATTAAAAAAAAAAAGAAAAAAAAAAACATTTCATAGGATGCAAAGTAGGATTTTATTTTAATTGGTGAATATCGCTGGTTGTCGATCCTTCTAACTAATCATAGCCATAGGTAGTCTACATTATCGATATATCGATATGTTTCTTCCGATATTTTACCATCGGTAGTATCTACTTTGATATTACCGATTATCGATTTTGTCCCTTCAATATTTTAATTTTTTTTTTCAAAGCTTCATTTATTCACCCACGCCTTTCATAAACAATGAAAATTAGCCGGTCTGCTTCAATATAAAAATAATAATTAAAACTGTAGTTTTCGGAAAGCCCTAGGAATTATATCTAAAACATATCGTTAAAAACAATAAACTGATCTTCCTGATTCTTGTCCATGGTTCCAATTTAATAAAATAAGATTACTCTTTTTATTTGTACTTTTGTATACTTTGTCCTCCTGCTCAGTATCGAAAACCAGTCATTTACATTTTTAAAATTAATAATATGTTAGTGTGAATTTCATCTCTGAACACTATTATAAATGTCCTTTGGGACAGATAGTAATATTTTCAATTAAAAAAAAGTATATGTTAACATTACTATAACATTTATTAAGAAAATTAACCTATTCACATACTTTTCCCCCAGTATTGGGTGAATCTTAGAATAAGCTTGTCTATGTTCAAGCACTTCACTAAAAAACCGATATACTTTTAGGGTTGTAAATAGTAAATAATATTAATTTTTAAATATTTTGATTCCATTTATTAGAAATAAACTTTAGTTTTTTCTTTATATTTAATTATTATTTGAAATTTTTTTTCAAATAAAAAAATGCATTTATTTTTCTTTTCATAATGTTTTTTCCTTCCCAGCATTGTCAAAACTGAATTAATGGATCTGTTTATTTTCTATATGTGTGCTGTATATAAATACTGTATGATTTCTATTATATATTATTAAGTTTTTGTGTTATTTTAATCTTTTTGAAAGATTTTTCCTGAGATTCTCCCATGTAAATTTCTTTGCAAGAATATTGATATATGTTATTATTGGTACCCATTTTTGGGAATGATTTTTCCCTAAAATAAAAAAATCTTAATAATACCCATTTATGTGTTTCTTAATTTTCAAAGAAGGAGAGAAGTTGAGTAATGATGTTTTTAGATATAAGATTCATAGGTAAAGGCATTGCATGTCGGTCCAATATTGCATGTAGGAAACCATTGCATGTAGTAAATACTCCCTTATTAACAAACAACAAGTTTGTGAACAGTGTGCCGAATTTCGAAGGCTATAAAATTAAAGGGTTGTAGCATTTATAAATACTAAGGTGTGAGTGCTCACACAACCTTGCCTCACACTATGTTCGGAGAAAACTATTGTTTCACCAATAAATAAAACTTCTTAGTAGTTTCTTTATATTTATAATATTTATTTTTTCCTCGTTATAATGGGAAGAAGAAAGAAGTCTGACAATTTAATCTTTTAGAACCATACCTATAATTTTATTAAAAGCTTTGGTAGAACTTCCGAATCGCTACTCCAATATAGCTCCTGATTTCAAGATCTTTTCGAGCACATATTAAACAAAATCCGGAGTGTATCCGAACGTAGTCGTGGACATTCGATACAAAATAGTTCATGACATATTTTTATTTTTGTTTAGGTTCAGCCCCGTAATGTCATAATCATATACATTTCTTGTATACATAAGTAACTCGAGTTCATATTTAGAGCCGTAAGATTTTTATTAAAATTTAGAATTGGATTGCGCAATGTTAAAAGGACAGTTCTACTAGAAATGTAAATTGTACGTGAAATGTTTTCTGAGAAATTGTATAAAAACAATTTTTCAACTGGTAATTTATTTTTTGTATCACATAAAACTTTTAGTTAGCATAACCAATAGATGTGGTTGTATACTCCTTACAGAGTGTAGTTTCCCATCAACATTCAGCGACTCATACCTTACTGAAACGACAAGAAACAGCTGGACGTTGCCGACTACTCCAACACTTACTAGAAAAACGCTCTAAACTTCCAATTAATTACAAAAGACTCATATACACGACTATAATAAGGCCTATTTGGACTTACGGAGTTGAGATATGGGTCTCCACTAAACCATCGAATTCCTCTGGTATCCAATTCTTACAATCCCTCAATGCTCCCTATTTTGTTACAAATAAAACCATCCATAATGACCTCAATGTTTCTCATGTTTCAGATCTGGCCCAATTCAGATACCTATCCTTCCATAATAAACTTCATAATCATCCCAACTCTCTCGTTTCTAACCTTTCTTCCTCTTCAAATCCTGATAACCCTCCGAGACGTCTGAAAAGAATATGATCCAATGATCTCCTAATGTAGACATATTATTACAATACTACCACTGGGTAGTTTCTCAACAGGTGTTTTCACGTCATTATATCCATATCTTCAAATTTACTAAATGCATTTCTTTTCTACAGGTGTAAATATCATTAAGAAATAAAAAAATAAAATAAAACATTCAGCGAAGCGATACTGAACATCAATATAACCCAAGTACCACAAACAATGAGACAATAGTCCTTTTAAGATTCAGCGATCCAATTATCGTTTATTTATTTTTTAAGCTTCTTTATTGAAAAATATTACAATCTGTCTCAAGGACATTTATAATAGTGTTCACAGATCACATTCAAATTCTATGTACAATAAATAAAATAAATTATACAGAAACTTAATATATATATACAATAAATAAGAATAAAATAACCTAAAAATAAATGAATAAAAAGAACACATATATACCTATATACAATATTTACAATCTGGCGAGAGAACTCCAAACCAGACTTGTCCCTCCAACTGTGGAGGGAAAAGCATGACTCCAGGAGATCCCTGCACTTCTCTCTCAACCGCGTCACTGGGGCAATACCCAGTGGAGAATCGTTTATTAAATATTTTAATCGCACTTTTTTCAGATTATCCTGGATAATGATGTGTATATAAATGGATGTATATATAAATAATGAAAAATATACAAATGAATGTAAAAAAATTGGGTTTTCGAGTATTTTGTTGATGGTTCATAATTACACGAAGATGAATACTTGGGAATTGTAATTGCTGATGTATTTTTTTACAGGAAATAAAGAACGTGCGTGTTACCGTTTCCTCCTCCGCATCACCACTATTGGCGAGGGGATCGCATGCTAGCTTTCAGCCAATCACAAACCGCTTTCGCCGTCATTGGTGGATTTTATCCGTGCGAGGCGTGATTCGAATAGGGGCAATCCTTCGCCCGTTCGACAATAGCGGAATCGATGTGGTTCCTCCCAGCGCCGCCAATTTGGAGGTACCGTGTGCCAGCCGGAGCCAAGGCAAACACTCGGTGTAAATCACCGGCCTATTGATTGCTAGCGTGCCCTATCTGTCATTGACGAATCGCCTTAATCCTCCTCCGATTTGATTTCCACTTCATGAACCCAAAGCCTTTTTTGCGCACCCTCCTTCACCGATAGACCCTTCTCACCTGTTAGGATGTGCTTGTTGTTGTTGGATGACAGTAGGTAGTTTGTCACTGCTTCCAGGTCTACGATATATCAATCTATGTCCCGACTGGAGGAGGGGGAGGGGTCTGTCGTTTGAAAAACATCAATATTTTCTTTTATCTCTTCTCCATTCAGTATGTTTATAAAATTATATTCATGGACATTTTAAATAATTATTATAATGAACGAACGCATAATAAACTAATTAGCGCTTACCGACATGTGTACGTCTTAAAGCTGCTTGCTATCCAATCTTGGATCTTGAATGACTGGGTTTTGAAGGTATTGAATAGAAGTAACGATTAATATCATAGTCACTAAAGAACCTTGAGGTTCTCCAATATTAATTATTATGACTAGGAATATTAAAGAGGAAAGGAGACAAAATGAGACACTCACACAAAAAAAAAAGACATATTTATTCTTCCAGTTTTAGTAATAATTGTGTTATTTGGTAATATATTATTGTTCATGGATTAATCTCTTGAAAAAAAAAAAATCTGTAATCTACTAGTCTTTATTTTGTCGTCCATTTATCATCACCATTTTATAGGCCTCCATTTTATTCATCATTCTTTTAAAGTTTGGCATCAGTGCCAATTCGTACCCAAGGTGTAAACCAGTTATAATGTTCTAAAAAACATTTTTTTTTTTGGTTGGCAGAGAAAGTATGGCAGAGAGGAGATGAAAGGAACAGCATGATCATCCCTAACGTTGAGTCTGAAAAATTTTAGAAGAAATTTCCCCAGAAAAATTCACACCCTAATTTCCGCCAGAAGCAAAAAATGCCCCATTATCAACCATGTATTCCATTAAGCCAAAATTGTATTTTTAATTTTCATTTCTGATTTTTTTTGGTATTTATTGTTTTTAAATTAAATTTTTGTTTCACAAATATTGGATTTTAGTGATCATAATATATCCAATCTATACAAACTATATACTAACCAGCCCAAAACACAATCTCAGATCTGTGGGTTATGTTTGTTTCTCACCAAATCAATACCAAGATCAAACTATTATTAATTATAATTTTCTTTATGCTAACTGCACCGCTACTGACTTTAATACATCGGAAACATCGTGCCTAATCGACCACCTAATAACTCTGAATTCTCTTTTATTACATTGCATTACAGAAAATGGCTTACCATTGTAATATAATATGGCTTTATTTATACAGATATAAAAGCAATCCAGGTTTCCTTATAGAAGAATAAATTGCGCCTATTTCCCTGATTGTCGAATTTAAACAAGAAACATCGACGACGTATAGGTAGTATTGTTTCAACTGTTTGATTAAAACAAGGAGGCGAGAAATGTGTGTGTCTTTTAATTTTCAAGATTCTAAATTTAATTTTATAATTATATCTAGTTTAAAATATAATAAAACTGTAATGGCATCCTTGTAGATTTTATAATTATATTTTTATAATCGGCACAACTGGAGTTGTAAAAATATTTTTTTATTTTATTTATTTATTTAGACATATAATAATCTGTCTCGTGAACAATAATCATAGTAATATATGAACACATTCACACCACATATACAGAAAATATATTTAAAAAAATATTTTTAAAGTAATTTGTGATTGAATTATTTTTTACCTTGTTCATTTAGTTTCATTTTTATATACTGATAAGAATAGTTTTAAAACCGCCTTCACACTTCTATCCATTTATTTTTTTAATCCATTATACAATATCCGTTTTCCATTATCCTATATTTAACTTTTACACTTTTATATTATCACTATATCTCATAAATCAATAAATAGGTAGAAGAATGAAGGCTTGTTATAAAATTTATTCCTTTAAGTATACAAAATTTTAATATAATTTGTGTCTGGGGGAGGATAAGAACTTTTAATAGTCACAAGGACTATAGATAGTTTTGAACTATCGATGTATCGACTATTGCCCATCCCTAAATCTATCATATTGCTCGATAAAATCATTTCCATGCATACACTTTCTGGTTTTGTAATATAAGTCTGTTTCTTCATTGATCATCTAATTAAATTCTGTATTGCTTTGACAACTTAAATTTTAATTGCCTCATCAATTATTGTGAACAAAAACCACTAAAATTGGTTTGTGCAATAAATAATAGGCATGTAAAGATTAATAAGTATAATTAAAATTTTTGTTTTTGTTTCAGGTAAGAAATCATTTTTATGTTCAAGAATGGCAAGTAGTGGTGAGTAATAGACTAAGCTTGTAAGAAGTATTATAGAATAAGGCTCTGTTTATTTTTTCCCAATATTTATTTTAATTTTCATAGCTGCGTTTCGGCCGGTAAGCCATCTTCAATCCATCTTATCCAACCATGCGGTTTGCATGTAGTCCAAAGTCTGGATTGATGTAGTCAATAAATATGGTGAAAAAATAAACAGAGACTTATTTTTAAAATATTAGAAAATTTTCACCTAAAACAAGCACATATGGACTTATAAGAAGTATTAACTTTACTAAAAGAGATTAATAAGAATTAACCTCTGAAATAACAGTTAAAAGTTTACAGAATTCATTCTCACGTTGAATGATAAGTATTGGTTTTGTGTTATTTTGTAAATACAGTTTAAATATATTTTTTATATTGGATGCATTGCATATTGTTAACTTTCGTGTTATATTGTATAGACTTCGTCGGTTTCGTCAAATATTGTTTAGCTAATTTTTATTTCATGATATTGTAGTATGAAATTTCAAAATATGGAGCAGAAATATTTCTTAGAAAAGAATTTCACAATCATAATTTTTATACAAACGCTCGTTTGGGTACTCATCATTGAACACAAGAATCGCATTCTTCTCAAGGTGATTTATGTTCATTTTTCTCCGATTCATCATTTAGACTAAAACAACACGATGGGAAGAGGGTTGGAAGAGTAGAGGAGGAAGAACGAAAAAGGAAAAAAAAAAAAAAAAGAAGAGAGAATGAATATCTAGAAGTAAGGATCCATGATGGATGGGCTTAATGCCTATCCATTGCTATTGATTTTTGGCAAATTACCGGATATTCATCATAGCCAGTGAAGGCTAGACCATCTGGGACGGTGGTATATTGGTCTCTCTCCCACTCTGTCGAATGCATATAACTTAGGCGCTAATGCCTGGTCCATTTCTTCCCTCAATACTTACTCTGCAGCTTAAGCCCTATTGCTTTCTAAGGAAGGCTATTCTAAAATTTCGGTGTGTTTATCTGTGATACATCACATTAGGGATAAACTCTATGACTTTTACCTAAGATATTTTCTTGTTTAATACAGTTCAATGACAATGCAGTAAAATATATATAGATATTTATGTTATTTATTATTATTCTTGTCCTACTACTGGGCAGTATTCCTCCAGTATAATAGGTAAAAAATAATGCACAGCTATTCCTGAACTTATACTAATCCGTTATTGAACTCACTCAGAAAGTATTTATTTGGTGTATTAATAGCCTAGATTTGTAGTTATCTTGCTTACTAAGAGTATATAAGTCTAGAATTAGTATAGAAGCTAAACCTATATATATATACTTATTTATTTCTTAAACATAGGAAACAAATTCTTTCTATATTATCCGAAGGGCGCGCAATGATTTCCAGAGCTCAAGGTCCGAGGTTCGAATCCGTCTAATGACTAGTCATTTTTCACCAGCCGGGGGTCGGGAGATCCTCTCAAGTGGGTATTCTTTATGAAATAAATAATTAAGGGGGAAAACCTGGCGGTTGAGTACGATCTCGGCCCAATCATCTCCCTGCACAACCGTTGTTCCTCTAACATTACTTCCTCACATAGTACTGAACCCAAGACCCTTCATGCGTTGTAGTGCTACAGGCTTTTATATTATCCCAAGTGCCCAAAAGATCATTAGAGCTTATTATATATATATAGTATAAACTATACTTCATCTACCTTTCCAATAATTTTTAATTCGTCGAATGGTGTATTTACTATTGCTATCATTCATAGTAATATTTTAATTTTTAAACCTTAGACATGTAATAAATATCCCATGGTATCAGTATCATCTAAGAAGCTTTCGGCAAGAATTAATGTTACATTTTAGGGTTTTATAAGGTCCACTTTAATTCCAAACACAGAACACAACTTTAAGCTTAACCAACACCTACTTCTAAAGAAATAATATTTATTTAGAATAAACTTTATTCTGAGACAATGTCCCTTGAGAATAACTAAATAGAGCAAAATTAAAATATTACATCTGGGCTAAATAAAAGCAATAGAAAAAAAGTAAGGAAACATTAGGTGAACATGCTATATACAAAACAAATAAAAATATATACAAAACACTAAAAACTATAGCAAGACACTTAAAACTATTTAAGACTATCAGTGATTAAACGATATACACTTTTATTAAAAAAAATACATTAAATTCGTCATTAAAATATGCTCTGTGTTTCTGCTGAGAAAAACGAAAATATAAATATAAAAGATATAATGCCTGAGTACTTAAACGTTGAATAATATATAAATACATCATGATGATTCCTGAATGTAACGATATGGAAGAATTTAATTGTGTATATAAAAATATAATAGTTATTAACAAACAATAGATGTATTTAGTAGCATCAAGAATATTAAAATCGTGTAATATTCGTAGGAAAGAACAGCTTTAACATTTGATAATGAATGACATTAAATACTTGTATAATGTGAAATGGTTATCAACTATCTGACTGTTTGGGGATAGGAATTATAATTTGATAGTTTTGGTCAAAAGATCGAGATCTTATGGAAATGGAATGGAATAAACATTTGAATTGGAGAAGTTTATGTCTTCGCCAAGGCATGTCTTGTCTTTAGAATGATAATGTGGGATATGTTTTATTTGATCTGTTTTTATCCAGTCTACTTTTTTTTTATTCCTGGTGATTTCTATTTGAAGGATTTGTTCTTGTAATTTTTCAATTATGCAAATATTTTAACGATTATTCTTTATGAAAAGCTGGTACTAAAGCTGTATTTAGGCCTTTTAGTTTAGGGCCATTACGCCATTTAGCCATCGATTGACAATAAATCAGAATTATAATAAAAGCTCATGTCTTCTTTAAGGCCCGCTACAACGTAGTTAAGAAGGGGGTTGGTCTAATGCCTGCCATCTGTCCCCCTAATGGAATTACCTTTACACAAATAGTTTTCGTTCCGAATGATTTAGGAACCAATTTAGACTAATTTATTGAGGGAAAACTACAGATGTGTGACTGTGTCCCACCAGCTCAATTCCTCGTTATCCCATCAATATATACATAAGTTGTAATTGTTTATCGAGAATTTATTACGGCCTATTAGATTCTAAGTCATTACATTCCCTACCTGAAGACAGCTGGGCTCTTAACCTCCTCAACAGGAGTTTTACAATCAATTGAACTTATGTGGGCAATTCCAAAGGTGTTTTTAGACATTTCACATACAATGAAAAACAAAAGTTTTTTTTTCTTCTTTTTGAAGTTTTCCATCCGCTGTCGGTAAGAAGAGAATTAAAAAAAAAAAGGTGGGCTTAGCGTTAATGTCACCTGTTAGTCTAGTTAGATAATTGTGTTTTCAATAGTTTGTGAAATGTCTAAAAATGTCACTTTGTTTCTAATTTTCCAAAACTCTATTTCGAATAATTTCTCTCTTTCTTTATTGTAAAAGAAAGGAATTTGCCTCTCGTTTGTGCCTTGCCTGGTAATCACCAATCTCTGAGTTTGGTTTATTCTTTTTTTGGTTTGTGAAATCAGACATTTCACGGTGGGAGATATGTTTGGGCGAAAATGGTTCGAAATTCCTTCGTTAAGGAGAGTGGTGGGGACAAATCAGAAGATCTAAACGATAACACTTAATCCGTACGAGCTACGGTTCACTCAGTCCATACCAGCACAGATAGTCAGAGATAACAGGTGCTCAGACGGTGCTCTCAGGTAAAAAGGAGATGTTTTAAGCCGGTATAAAAATGGTACGCTGTTTTTGTCCAATTTGTTAAAATTTATTAAAATTCAGTTCACTGCATAAACAAGTAGAGTGTTGCCTATTAAGAACTCCTGAGAGTTATTTGCCTTGCCTTAATAAAAATTGAAAAGTTGCCTAAACAGCATCTTTAGATAACAGACAATTATCGAGCGACAAAGAGAACATATTGCTTCCTGGAGACTTTTTTAAAAATTGTATTTATCATATTTACAACTGTATTAATATAAATACATCAAGTAAATGTGTACACAGAAATGTAATCTCATGAAAACACTTGTTAAGAAACTACCCACTGGTAGCACTCTAAAAATATGTCAAAAGGAGGTCACGCGGCCATCTTCTTTTCACACGCCACGGAGGATTATCAGGTATTGAAGAGGAAGCAAGGTTAGAAACAAGAGGATTCGGATGATTATGAAGTTTATTATGGAAGGATGGGTATCTGGATTTGGCCAAATCGGAAAGATATGGAACATTAAGGTCTTTTCTGAAGACTTAATTTAGAAATTTTGTCCATTAGTATTTGCAAAATATCTTACATTATTTTTATTTCGAAAGAAGTATGTTAACTAATTAAATATGATGAATCCTGATATTAAATGGAGAGAATCCTGAAAACGTCATTACCACATCTATCCCATATAACATATATATTTAATTCATATCTCATTATTTTTCTAAACTATGCGAATCTACTTTAGACTATAATCGGAAAAGTGAATTATTTAACTGTTTTTGTAATATAGTTAAAACAATATTTCCCGATTTATAACTAGCTAGGGCTGAGTAAAAAAGACTTTTAATTAAAGTCGCCAAAACGGTAACTAAAAGAAAACGTTAAAAAGAGAAGTTTTGATAAAACTTAGGTTATTATTGAAAAATTCCAAACCACGCAGCCTTATGTCTTTAAAATGCAGGCAAAGAAAACCCCGTCAACGTTTCACCAATGTAGGCATTATCAGGACAGACAAATTTTCCTATAATAACCTAAAATTTTTCTTCTATATCTTGGTTATTTTGTTACTAACTTATAACAACTTTGATATAACGTTTAAATTGGCGATCTTGTGGGGATGATTGAAATCTCACAGAACAGTCTTAACAGTTGAATCTCTTTACGTTATCGAAAATGAAAAGTAGCAAAACAGTTTAGTTGTACATTTTGAAAAATGTAATAAATCTCTTCACTACTCCTCATCAGTTTTGTGTTTCCTTCTGGTTTAAAATAAATAAAAACCTGTTTGAATGCTAATATGTCATAACTATAACAAAAACTTTTTTTTGATACAATAATGATATATATACTGAACAATTTAATAATTTGGTTGGATTGCTTAATAAAAACATTAATATAAAGATAAAAACGTATTAATCATAAACTAAAATAATATTTTTCATGATTTAAAAATTTAAATTAGGAAAAATAGATCTAAACAATTTAAAGAGGATAAAGAATTTGTACAAGAATATTAAACACGTTGGTATTATTGAATTTTTATTTTTATTTTGATCGTTCACGATCAAAATAAAAATCTGGTAATTTCCCCGGTACATGGTATATTCAAATTCAATCTATTCTCCATATATAATAATATAGAATATCATTTTTTTCTCCCTAAAGTATGTGTTTGGATTTCTTTAAATAATTACCAAAAATCATTAAATTACGTTTCATGATGGATTTTCCACTTTTGGAATCAGAAATACGAGTGTTTGTTGTAACTATATTTGACATATAAATGGATTTGTGTCGTTTTATTCCACTTACTTTAGTCCTTCTTTTTTTTGTCGATAAATAAGATCGATATTCACAAAAATGTTCTTAAGCGCCCAGCTTCATTAAAAATGTATTTAATAATTTGTTGCAATAAACTGACGATATAGTCTGCTTTAAAAGCATTATTTTCTTAAAGATTATGCATTTTCAAAGAATTTATAATTTCAAATTATCAGCCCATTCTGGGAAAGAATAATTAATAACGATTAATTCTTTCTTATTTTACCTTGTAATGTTTTTTTTTTATTTATAATTAACTCTCTAAAATCATTATATATACTTATTCTGTACAGTTCCGAGAAGTATTGATAAGGGAATAAAGAAATTCACCTGAAATTGAGTTTATTATTTTTTGAATTTATTGTCTTTTTTTTATCTTTTATTTTAAATGAATTTCATAACGGATCCATTAAAAAATCAATTTGTTAAATTACCAGGAATCACTATATCAGAGAAAAAAATAAAATCAAAGCGTTGCAGCACATAACAAATCAAGTCCAATTTTCAATTTTTATTATTCCCTTTATCAGTTTTTGTGCTAAATTATCATGACGTGAAATTAAAAAACAAATTAAAATTGGAAAGTGGAATTGGTTGGTTTTAGAATCCAATATATCAATTGCAGTATCTCCAAAAATCCTCGAAAGTTTTGAAAATGTTATGGCCTATAATAGAATAAGAAAATAGAATTTCATATAAAAATAATAGTAATTTTTATGTAAGAGAATAAATCAGGAATAACGTGAATAAAAAAAAAATGATATTTTCTCAAAACTTTATATTTCATAACCCTATATTTTATGGTCCCTCCGCCCTCCTCGGTACGATAACCGGAGTAATCTGGAATAAGAATATTGACGTATAGATGATAAGAACCAGTAAAGAACTGCTTAGTGAAATTGGTCGATCAATATACCGTGATGTGAAGGCAAGTAGGTTAAAATTAGCAGGTCTTTTAGTTTGGAGAAATCCTTTGGAATCAGAAACCTCTTTACAACAACGAATGCCTCAATAGTAGGGTAGAGACCCAGTGGGAGGTCAAAAACCTGATGGATTGATCGAATCAACAAAGTTGCATGCAGATAACTGGAAAGCAATAGGCCAAGATAGGCTGAGATGGCGGTGGTAAAGGATCTACGACATCTGCAAAGGCAACAGAAAAAAAAAAAAGTACACACATAACTTCAGTTTTAAAAATGCGTTTTATTCTACCATTTATTATTATTTTTCAATTATCAACCTTTGTAATAAAAAACGTCTGTCAAGTAAGGTCAGTATAGCTTCCTCACCGTTTCCGCTGTATATTACAAGGTATACAATTTTTCGAATGAGAATAAAATCTCTGAGAGAAGCAGAATCGGAATAGCCGATTACAGTTACCCTTCAATATTCAACAACCGAGGTCATATTTGAATATTCCATACTTGATTATGCTTAATAAAAAAATAAATAAATAAAAAAAAATGCATACTGAACATGAATTTCAATGCTGTTAGTTCAAAAGGTCTTATGTATAAATGTATTTATTGTTTTACAAGAGTGCATAAAAACTCAATATTTCTTTATGCTTTATTAGAATAATTTCATATTTTATTTTCATCTGCTATTTTCCACAGTAGCAGACTACTTATATCAGTTGAAGGAGTACAAAATATCACCTTTAATACACATAGAATTAAAGTTGAAAATTATTACATACGAACTTATGCTCTAATAATAATATATACATTGCCGAATCAAGATTTAATTTTGGAGGAGGGGCTTCAGCACGAAAGATTTAAATATATATATATATATATATATATATAATGATAATTAATTTGAAAAAAACCACTGCAAATTATTTCTCTTTTGTATATTATGTCCAAACAATTATACATATAAAGTAACATTAAATTCCTTGTTATAAAGAAAAATAAATAAAAGGTGATTCTAATTATTGGACTAAAATCTTTTTTAATCATTAGTAATATGATAAAAAAAATAGCATTACTTCAGTAACACATTCAGAAATAAAAAAAAAGATAAACCTTTTGCAATAGCACATCTAAAAAAAACTAGAGACGATATCTTTGCTCCTAATTGTCCGATTTTGACGATTTTTTTTTTGTTTTTTAAGAAATTCCGTAAACTTCTAAAAAACCTAAAAACCTACAATGTTGACATAAATGTGTATACTTCTTGAGTTATTCGGAATTTAATTTTACCATCCCTCGTAACTTTTTTTGAGCTTCTTTTCGTTGAAGTATGTAGTATAGATAAATTTAGAGGGCGTAGAGAAAATGACTTTAGCGAAGTTTCATCAAAATCGGTTCATTCGTTTAGGCGCTACAGTCTATAGCAACGCAGGTTTTTCGGCCGCCATTTTGAAACTAGAAGGCGAATAGTAATGTCGTTGAAGGAGGATGATCCTCGGGTGACCTCTGATTTTATATCCAAATTCGAAAAAAATCGGTCTAGTAGTTTCAGAAAAAATGCGCGGACGGCGGACGGCGGACTAGTAGTGCACATATAAGAGAAAGTGTTGGACGCAATTCAATGAAATTGACACTACATTATTTTTTCACCAAAGTCTACCTTTTATCTAACTTTGAGCCAAATCGAACGAGCCCTTTCTGAAATATTGGCATATCTAAAAATATACGTTTGCGCGTGCGTAAGCGGAAGTGCTGGGTGGAATTTGATAAAATTGATATGGGACCATCTAGGCACCGATCAGCATAATCCCTGAAAATTTCATGAAGATTGGATGAACGGTACTAGGTGATATGCCCGTCACATCGATTTGACTACAGACAGACAGACAGACAGACTGACAGACAGACAGACAGACAGACAGACAGACAGACAGACAGACAGACACCGAACCAAATTTGATCCTTGATGTCTGAAACGTAAAACGCGAGTGAAAATTTTCGATTCTGAGCAAAAAATTTTTTTTAATTTCTCGCACGAACACAATGCTTCCCTACCTTCGGTAGTGAGGAAGCAAAATAAAGTTAACCTCAAATTGTGAGCCCCCCAACTGACTGAGCACCCCAACCATTCTTCTCTTCATTTTATTTATGTATTGTTGAATAGTTCAATAACGAATTTTGTTTAACGGTAGACTTGTTGAATAAATGACGGTATATTCTCTCCCAGTGTGGTTGGTAGCCCAACCTTTCCTTCATTGCATATAAATGCTTCAAATTTAATTGACTGCAACATTTTTTTCAGTAGTGTAGGTAAACAGCATTGCCTACTGTGTAAACTCTTTCATCTGCTGGGTGAACATGGTATAACTTCAGAAAAAGCTCTCAGGAATGAAAATGTTTCCTTTGTTTTTCTTCCCCTTTTCAAAAGAACTCTCTTTTTTTTTTTTACTTTGGTGAAAAAAGTTCTTTCAATTCCTTTCGCGGATCAATGGTATTCAGTTTCAATATGCTTTTTCTCTTTTGTTAAATTCGTTCTGAATTCTTTTGATGGTGTAATACAGGTTACAAAGTTTAATTTAAAGCTCATATAATCAATTATGATTGCTGAATGGCTGAGAAGTTTGTAATTATACCAGTTTTTCTTTTTATTATTTACTTTTTTTTTTCTACAAATCAATAAGGTATCTTTTTAATTTAAATTTCTTTTAAGGTTATTTAGTTTTATAAATAATGCCATGTTAATAAGGGATTAAATTTAAAAGTACTGAAAACAATTTGGGGTGTAGGTATAAACATTAATAGAAATAGTATAAGTACATACACATAAATAGTGCTATTCTATACTGAGAACTTCACTAGAGATATTACAATATTTTCCGGCTCTTAATGCCACTGACCGCATCTATTGTTTGTTTTTTATTTTTATTATTATTTTTTATTGGTATATAATTAAATCTGTACCTCTAGCATTTGACAATGATGAGTCTACATATTAATCATTATTTAAAGACACTGATATTTTATATTGTCAGCTTTGTCTTTTCTTTGTTAGCAGAAACACACCTCATTTTAAAGAAGAACTCAATGTATTTTTTATTATTTTATTTTTCAAAAGACTATAATTATAATTTTTCCTACTGTACATAGTCTTAAGTGTTTTATCATAGTTTTAAGTGTTTTGTATATAGGTTTTTTATTTGTTTTTGTATATAGCTTGTTTAACTAATATTTTCTTTACTTTCTCTTTTTTATTATTGTTTTATTTTGGCCAGATGTAGTATTTTAATTATGTTCTACTTTGTTATTCTAAAGGGACTTTGTCCCAGAATAAAGTTATTTTTCTATTTCTATCTATTCTATTAAATATTGTAAATTAAATCATTAATACAGTTGGGTGTATGCTAGCCTAGCGAATCGGTAAAAATACAATTTTGTAGGTCCAAAATCTTTTAAAAAACTAGAGCGCTGGGCTCCCGAAATTAGATCCGTTGTACATTTCTTAATTTTTTTTGGAGAGTTTTATAATATAATCCAAAACGACTTTAGTGAAAGGCATTTCAAATCCATAAACCTCAAAAACGCAATTTTTGCAGATCCGATCCTTTAGTATGAACACTATGATATATATGTCTTTGTATATGTGTTTCTTGTTATACGGTTGATTTCTAAAGTTTGATATTTCTAATCTTCCTATTTATTTTTTCACGATTATATTGGCACACATCATAATATTTGTCTCATCTTAATTGTTAGTTTCCAATTGAAGTTCCGTTGTTTAAAAATAGATCAATTAATGTAATCATTTATGTAAAGCTGTCTTGTGATACATCATAAAGATATTTTGGTTGATCCTTTTTATGTAATATTGTTTATTGTTTATGTGGATGATATTAACCATATCACAACATATACTCTTTTTAAATTTTATGGACGAAAAAAACTAAAAATAGTCGTCACCCCCTAATAAAATAATAAATCCCCTTTAAAATTGAATTTTGAATCAAGTTTTACCACCGAGTCAAGGAAATTACGATAAATTAATAAATAATTTAATTTAACATTCCATATTCCATATCTCTCACCACTCCCAGAATGATATCCTGGCTCCACTACTACTGTTTAGACTAAATTTTATTTACAAACATAAATTCTCCCTATCATGGCTGTTAGAATATAATAATTAATTGTAGTACTCTAATGTAAAAGGTACAGAATTTCTCTTTTATTTCTTAAGGAATTGATTGTCTCCTTTACTTTAATAATTTTCTGTTATTAATAGTAATTATAATTTATATGATTAAAATGAGAAACTGGGTGAAAAATTGTAATGATAGTACTTAATAACATTTATTGAAGAAGGCTGTCTGGGTAGAAAAATACCTCCATCAGGATAAGTTTTAATTAAACTGCGCCAGTCCTGCTCCCGCTTTTCGAAAAATATCTTAAGAGGCCAGTCTCCTCTTGAATGTTATCTCTTCAGTTTACGGCCCCCTCAAGATGTCGCCTCCCAGATATCTTCCTAAACGGAGTATTAATAAATTTCCGAGGAAAACTACCTAAGCATTGAAATATTGTTTACATAGGCCCTACTGGGGAAGAATGAAATCAATTTAGCGAGAGAGTGGTGAAGAGAGTAGACAGTATCTGAGATAGCGCTTCGGGGCACTGTGCGACCCTCAAAATGGCGGAGAATCTAGGAAATAAATCAACCCCTATCTGCCTATCCCTTACGGGTCTTCTCTTGATGGATCAGCCATCTCACACCTTACACAATTAATTTTTATCTCGTCTGCATAGATAGTCCGTGGTACAGATACCTGTTCATCAAATTATCAACATCCACCTATCACTTCCTGGATAGTTTTATCTTATCGTAATCTACACCTTTTTTATTTACGAAAATTCTCTAATTAGGGGCATTTTCAATTTGGAGATCGGCAAACTTTGTCTATTTAATAGATTGTATAAAAAAATATGACCGTTTTTCAACCAAATATTTGTATCATTATTTCTTTAATAAAAAATACAATTAATACTGAAAGTATAGTCCATTGTTATCTACCGTCAGTAGCCATTTACTAGCCAATTACTCGATCCCACGCTGATACCATTCTTTGGGATGCCTGTCAAAGAACTCTTGGACCGCCATTTTAACTTCTCAATTTTAAACTATCAATTTTTTTTCACTTGAAGAAAAAGGGCCGTGGATATAAATAAGTAGTAATCGGGTGGTGCAAGGTCTGGATTATATGGTGGATTAAGCAGGAGTTTTTCAGGTAAGAGTTTTTCGATAAATTTTCACAAATTTTTAACCTCTTAGCTGATTGCTGAGAAATAAGTTCATGAGGTCCAGTACACTGTTTTTTTTTTTTACCTTCCCCTAGGAGTGTAGATGACCACTAACAGTATATTTCGACACACCACACTCCCAAACAAGTTCGCGAGTACTTGGAGACGGATTCCTGCAGAAGCTCATCAATATCCATTAATGCTCGCTTTTCAAACCAACGCCGCGCAGTGCTCTGGTCAAGGATACATTCCCCTTCATATTTAATAATTTCACGAGTTGCTTCAGGAGCTGTGAAAGTTTTTTTCCAGTAATGCCTTAAAATTACAAGAATTTTGTAGGACATTTTCATGTTTCTTCTTTGAAACAAATAACTAAACATTGTTTCTTTTTTTTTTTAAGAAGTCGAATTGAATTAAACAAGCTTAGAGAATGCTCTAAAGGGATTATTAAGTATTGGTAAGTATTAAAATATTTACAGTCCTTTCAATTTTTGCACATGTATTAAACTCTCAAGAAATTACAGAAAAAAAAGTTATTGAAAGAAGTTAATCGACTGTTCAGCATATATCATGGGTGATAAATATTCAGGACGCTGTCTTTTTGAATTTTTTTTATTCATGCCAACGTTTCAACCCAAACATGTGGGTCATCTTCAGGGCATGGTTGGAGCACTGAGGGTGTTCAAGTACTCCTATACTAGAGTAGCTTAATATATGTGTGGTAGACGGTGCTGAGAATGTCGGTGTGTCCCTGGCCTGAGGTATCGAAGCTCTAATTTTAAAACTTTGAAGAGGATGCCATTGTCAACTTATAAAAAGAAAAATACCGACATCGAAACGTCAATAAACACAGAGGAAATGAACAATTGTTAGTTTATTAAATAATTAATAAGTGACCTTATTCCCAATTAAATGGTTATGTTTAAATTTAATACTCAAAGGTCGATTAAAGAAAAGTTGTATATATATATATATATATATATATATTACATATACACATTATTCACATTCAGCCAAGGGTACTCCGTTCAGGCTTGTTCCTCCAACTTCGGAAGATCCCTACGCTACTCTCTCAACCACATCTCTATTTTGCACTTCAGAAAGAAACACCTAACTTGGAAGTTGCTAGAAAAAAGGGTTCTTCTTTGATTTGAGGATTCGATTCAATTCATTCAAGCGATTTTTAAAAATATATTAAAAAATCATTTTATTTTATGGATATTTGGCCTTTTGGAAATAAGAAGAGCCTTAGGTATGTTTTTTGTATAAATAATTACACACGTTTTCACGAATATGCATTTCGTCTATTTTCAGATTTAAATAGATAATTTGCACAGTGATATTTACTCACGAAATTTTTAAATAGTGAGAGAATAGCGCTTGAGACTTGATTATATCTTTATTGTTCCTAAACTTTAGGAGGGGACGTCTTGATCTGATAAACCAGCCATTTCAAGAGCATTTATAGCGGGCTTTTTACAAGAACACTCGTAAAATATTATTTAATAAAAATTGTCATATTATTTTTGTCTGCAGCAGGATTGATAACCTATTTTATATCGATGAAAATTTATGTGTCTATTCTCGTAAACACCAGTATAAAATCGTTAAATTGTTGGTGGAAAAAAATTAAATTGAAATTTTTTTAAATTCAAAAAAGCGATAATTAAGTTTAAAGCGATATTTTCATATGCTTTTAGGATAAGTAAGTAAAAAAAAAAAAAAATGTTTAACACACAAAATTTATAAATTGAATTTATGAAAATAAATGTAGTATTTTATTTATGCGAATTTATTTAAATTTTTATAATTTTCCTTTATCTAGTTATTAAAAAAAAAGGAAACCATGAAAAATATATGTAAATAAAATTTTAGCTCTAATGATTAATAATTGTTTTGTTTTTTTACACATTCAATAGTTATAATTCATGAAATCGCTCCATTGGGTTACATAGCAATTTTACTTTCCTATCTATACTAGGTATCATATTTAGGTATATTTTAATCGGATCGAATTTCTGATATGCAGTTTTCAACGGATCTGTACGTTTCAGAACTCCCTGAGTTTAGGAAAAATTATTGTTTGACAAAATTAGGCTATGGCGAAAAGTTTTTGATCAACAATATTAGAGAGTATTGCAATTTTTATACTGATCTAACTTAAGCCGGTTTACATTGCTTCAGTTTATCAAATAAATCGTACTCAAATCTTTTCTTTCATAAATGTTCAGAAAAATAAATATAATTCAATTTTTTTTTTCGTTTCTTTATGGACATATGTAAAGATTTATATGTATGTATCATATGTAAACTTTTCTGAAATAGGTAGGAAAGTCGTGTGAGTGGACACACCAGATTTTTTTATTCCCATTTTTTGTGTATGTGACAAGGATTAATGGTAACAAATAAAAATATAATTTAAATTTTAGCTTAAGGTAATGTGGGTAACAATTAATACTAGCTAAGCGTGCTGTAATTTTAAATTAATTCTTTTTATCTTCCACTTTTTTATCAATAGATTAGTATTATTAAAAAATATTTTGTAATTATTATTTTATTTTTTAGGTTGTCCTAATTATTAGAAATCAACAAAATAATATTAGAATAACGGTTGGATTATTAAAAATAAAATTTGATTTTTTGGCAGAAGGTAAATATTAGGACAATTTATCGATTATATATACCTGTATTATTCAAACAGGTGAGTGAAAACAGTCCAATCTTTGCAGTGCTGATGTAGGATTAGTTTAAATATAAAATTGAATTTGTGATCAATAAAAACAATAGTTACAGAAGCTATCAAAAGGAGTGTATTGCTTACAAATCTATTTAGAAGAAGCGTTGAAAGTGTCTGGAGGAAACTTTTACGAACATGTAAACTTCCTTTAGCAAACTTATACACGTGTTACCAACCGCTTGGCAAATAAATCGACATCGAAAAGCATTCTGTTTGCTTTTTAAACTGATTCTTTTCTAGAACCGTGATTTCTGTTTACGAATTAAGTGCTTCTGCTTCTTTAGTATTGTGATTATCTAAATAATTTAAAATGGCGCTTGAAATAAGTTAGCAATAAATCGAACTATTTTATAATATTTTTGTAATTTTATTTCCTCTCTTATTGCTTATTTTTTTTTAAATTAAATTTTTATTTTATTTTTAGTGTTGGATCATTTTTTTTTAAATTAAATTTCTATTTTATTTTTAGTGTTTAGTTAAAATTTCCTAATTTCTGTTATTTTTTTTCTTCCTAATTATATTCCTATATATATTATTTTCATTTCGATATAATTTAAAAAATATTTATTCATATGTTAATACATGTATTATGACATAGATGTATATTATTACAAATAAATAAATATATAACCCTTGTATTAAGTTACTGAATTTGGGAAATAAAAATAAATAAATAAATTACAAAACATTGAACATTTTGTGCAGTAAGAGCAGAAATGCCCAGTAACATCCTAAAAAAAGTAAATATATAGTATGTGTAAAAGTCATATTAGAAAGTTCCATGACGGATTGTTTTGATTAAGATGCTATTTTTCCATATTTAATATGTTTTTGAGAGGCAATGGTTGTACATTCCTGTGCCATAAACATAACTAAAACATTAATATTAAACCATTTCAATTAATATGGGACATAATATATTAAAATTCTTTGAAATATAAATATTTTATTATAGCTATTTCTAGTTGATTATTTATAAATTTGCAGTGTTTTCATTTCATTTTTTTAAGGCCAGAAAATGTCTAATTTTACGTTAAGAATCTGGCTGATGAAAAACCTTTACTATGCAGGATTTACTTTTTTCTTCCCTTTTAAGCTGTAGATTAAATTCAAATTTGGCCGATGCAAGAAACCTCGCTCAGGGGAAATTCGTTAGTAATTAATGTTTTTGACAAAGGTTGCGGTTAAGAAGCTAAGAAGCTTTTTTTTTATTATTTATCTTACCATTGGCTAATTTTTTTAGATCTGTAGTTGTTTTTGATCGGTTCTTAACAACCTCAATGGTTTTTAAACTGATATCAACTAACAGAGTGTTAGTTTCAAAATTCATTATTCTCCATACCACCGAAAAAAAAATTTGTCTCAGATGGAAATCGAAATTGCACCTATATTATGGATCCCATTGTGAAAACATCGTCTCCTTCGAGTATGCTATAAAGTAATTGTAGTTTATATCTTGAAATATGTATTATTATCTGAAAAATATATAGTAGATATATATATTTTTTTTGTGTCCGAGCATTTTCGAAACGTTATATATTTTGGAACTCTTTCTCTGGGTTTTTGTGACTGTAGTTAACGTAAATTTTCGAAAACGAAAAAAAAAAAAATAATAGAGAAGAAAATTCTAGAAATAGAAACACGCAACAGCGCAGTGCTGATACAACAATCTGCATAAACCCCGATAAATTAATCATTACAGGCTTTGTTAAATAGGCTGACTCATTAGCGATGCTCTCGATTATGGAGGAGTTAGTGCGAACTGCGTGTTGGACAAGGGCGACTTAATGGCTTCCCAGAAGGTGACCCCTAAGATATAGGCTACAAACAAACAGTGCAAAACTGATCACTAGGTCTCCAATAAATAGTTAATAATCAGTTCGAGGAAGGGCAGCGCTGCAGTTCTACATCTAATATACATGCCCTTAACCTACAGCGGCGATGCTTCTCGGAATTCCTGAACATGGCCTAAAAAAGGGAGACCGTAATAACCTTCCGCGTATTCAAATTGCTGAATGATTTATTAACACGACATTTTCTTACGAATATCACTATCATTTAATATAAATACATCCAAAAATATCGTGCCCTTCGTATGACGGTTTATGAAATCTCTTACATCAATCATATGTAAATATACGAATAAACCTGTACCTCTACAACCCATGAAAGGTCTTGGGTTCAGTACTATTTAGGAAAAGTACTGTTTCTTGGTCAACGCACGTTTGTGCAAGGAAGTGATTTGGCTGAGATCACGCTCAGCCAACAGGTTTCTCCCCTCAATTAATTATTTACCTAAGGGTTCCCATTTTATAGAGGCTGGATGTGCCCCAAAAGGGTCGCCCCGCGGCTGATGAAACATGATAAATAATTTTTATTAACCCTGGACATTGAACATTGGAAGATTAGTACCCTACAACGGAGCTACCCCACTCCCATATCTTCTACTTTTTTTAAAAAATAATATATACAATTTTTTTGAAATACACATTTTATTATAGATATTTCATGTTGATTATTTATCAATTTGCAGTGTTTTTATTTCATTTTTTAAGCAAGAAATTGTCTAATTTTATGTTAACAAACTGGCTGATGAAAAATCTTTACTACACAAAAATTTAATCTCTTTACTTCCCTTTTAAGTAGAATAAAAAGAGATAAATTAATTTATTAATAATAAAAAAAAAACATTATTTTTATCTTTTTTTTTATAAATAAAAGTGTACATATGTATTTATATTTATTATTATACATCCCAACTTATACAACAAAAAAAAAGAAATTAAAGCTTATCAATAGATTTTTTCTAATAAACCTCAATTTAATTAATATGAACTTAAATATTATTAAACGAAGAGTTTTTTTTCTAAAAGTGCTGTATCTGTAGTATAGTTGAAGAGTGATAAAAAAAATCGCAAATAATTAAGATTTTTTTTAATTGAAGTAATTATCAATTGCTCCACAGTAGCCTAGTCAAAATTTACTTCAAATGAAAGCTGAATTTAGTCGCTCAATAACCCTCTTTAAATGCTTTCAACAGTAACAAACTTTGCTTTCATTTGATAAATTTTTTCTAGTTTACTGCGGAGTAATTGTGAATTATTTAAATTAAATACTTGTGTAGTTATCGCTTCCTATTTAATAAAAAAATGTGACTTAAAAAAAGACAAATCCTGAATATCCTAATTTCCATCTGGAAATCGAAACAAATTTTATATAATCAATTTTGTAAATCTTGATGTTTACTATCATATTCCCTCTATTTACGGAACACCCTACATATATCAAATAAAATTTTTTCCTAATATAATCTAAAATTATAAAAATGTCAAAGCCTCCTCAAGTAGCCTTCGCTATACTCCATCATAAAATTATGTTTTAAAATCATCTATGTTTTTCCTTTGATTTATCTATATATGAAATGTATAGTAAGGGGCAGTATTCGAAAATTTTAGTATCATAGTTTTCAACGGAAATACATGTTTTAAGGTCTCCTGATTCCAAATAATCAAGTCCCGCACAATAATCTGTGTGTGTGCATTTCTGTGTGTATGTATGTGACAGGTCTAGTTAAAAAAAACGAAAAGTCGTATGAAAGTTAAATTATATGTTTAAGGTTTCTGAGATATTACAGATACTTTTTCGTCATAATATCAAGTGGCGCTTTATATCATGGCTGAAACACATTTTTACTGTTTTCTCGAAAATTACTTCAACGATTTTAATTAAATTCACTATATAAGTGTAAAATTAAGCAGTTTTGTATATTTTGTAGGTTTTATTCTCATTGATGTTCTCTAACCGTGCTTAAATAGCTAATTTTCAATATTAGCCCCCGCAAAAGTACCTTTAATTTTTTTTATTTGAAAAAATAACTATTTCACATCGATCTCTAATATAAAAATTAGCTAAATATAAAATATGACAGAATTTGATAATCGACTAAAGGAGATATAAGATATCGTAACAGAGAATAATTGTAATGAAGGAATCGAATAGACACGAGAGCGACACCCGAGCTCGCCCGAAAATCAGAACAGGCTTCCATTGTAACATGAGCTTAATATAATATGGACTACGACAATATGTCGTTCATATTGTTACATATCACATATGCGGTTTACCTAAATGTTTTCTTTAGCATTATTTAATATTATTATTATATAGAATGAAGAGAAGTTGGGGTGGTCAGTCAAAAAGGAAGGCAAAAAATAAATGATAATATTTATTTTTACATATGCCGACGTTTCGACCTGAAGTTCAGCCCCTCATCAGGGCTGTCTCCTTAAGTGTTGCAGGGAGAATGATTCTGCCTGATGAAGGCCTGAACTTCAGGTCGAAACGTCCGCATATGTAAAAAATAAATATTATCATTTATTTTTTGCCTTCCTTTTTGACTGACCACCCCAACTATTCTTCTCTTCATTATCCATGACAGTCAACCAATTACCAATTATTATTATATAAATTACAGCGATGTAAATTTGTATATATATAAGGTATATTGTATTTGTATATTTGTGTATATAACAAATAAAAATATCCACAATGAAATACAAATCAATATAGCGTTTATAAATTTTACTTTCACTTCCCCTTTGTCTTAAAATACTTATTTCTGCACCGCACCAGATTTTTCTTAATACTTTGGTTATTCTTACGTGTCTTAATATAAAGATGATTTATCTGTTCTATGTTATTATATTATATGTAGGAACTCATTATTTAAAGAATGATATTATTTAATCTGATGTTAGATTCTTAATCTTAATTTCGGGTGTATATATATTTTTTTTACAAAATTTGATGACGAAAGTTATTTATTCGTTGATTTTAGTTGGTGGGTGGTGTGTAAGTTTTAATAGCCAACATGATGGTTAAACCGGTATGTTTTTAAAATAACTTTGAGTTTTTTTTAATTTTTTTGATTGTGTAAATTTTTGATTTTTTCTGTGCAACATCCTTTTAGGATTAAAAACATAGTCCTTCAATTATGAGTCAAATCACATCGTTTAATGAAGTAAATGACGAGGTGTATATTGCTAAAGGTATTCATAATAAAACCGCAGGGTTTTATGAATTATGCAATAATGTTAATTAACCGAATAATTATGCAGATGGGGTAATTTATAAATGCGTATGTTTTGTCGAAAGTAATTATTAATTAATTTTAGTATTCAAACTTTGCTTTGAAGCTTCAACAGCAGTTCTAGTTTTCTAACTCGCAAGGCATTATTTATGAGGAAAATAAACAAGTAAGTCGGGGGAAGTAATTATTAGAAATATTTTTTATTTTAAGGAAAGCAATTTTTATAACCTGAAATGGTATTTGTTATTTTATCAAGGAAAAGAATGGTTGTTAGTATTTTCTCTATACTTGGTTGATCATAATGAATTGGTTTATACTTTCATAAGGGCATAGAGAATATTTATGAACATATTGAAAATTATAGGTGATTTTCTTAATAAGATGATTAATTGTAAGATAAGACAAGAACTGTTTAGTTGCTCTGGAACAGTAATTAAGTGCGGTTTCAAGTTCGGTTCGTGGAAAGAAAATAATATTCTGTAGGATGAGTGACATAAGGAATTGTATATATTTTTTATTCAAATAAAAAATTATAAATATATTCTGATGTAGAGATGGTTGACCGTGATATAATATGAGAAGGAGTTGGTCGGCGGAGGGAGGGAGTGCGGTCAAATAAATACTAAATTTTTAAAAAATAGTATTTTAATTGTTTCGCCGACGTTTCGACCTACCTTGCAGGTCTTCATCAGGGCTACAAAATATAAAATGTACATGGTGAAAATAAAATAAATGAATTATAAGTAGATATTAAATAAGAAACAGTTGTCTGATAAAGAAATAATAAGATGACATCAGAGATATAGTGGGTGACAGTGTAGTTAAAATATCAAGTATTATATATATAGAAGATACAAACAAAAATAGAAAATAAGTGTGAATAAAAATAGAAAACAAAGGAGAATATAGCATGTAAGTTAAAAGTAAACAGATTGTGATAAAAGATAAGAAATGAGTGTATCAACTGGTAAAGATTACATTTGATAACCGTAGGTTAACAGATAAAGGAAATAAGTGTTGACGAATAAAGAAATTGAAAAATGAATAAGTAATGATGTAGTAAAGCTAAAATAAGAATAAGATAACATAATAATAAAATATCAGTGGATAACAAGCTAGTGGAGGTTACACTTGATAAATGTAAAAGTTTAACAAAAATTGAAAAATTAATAAGATAGTATGAGTTGTAATATCGTTAGGATAGATTTATTAAATATCTTCTTATATATTATTTCTCAAATATATATCACTTTTTCGGCTCTGAGGAGTGATGGATTTTGACGAATGAAGTGTCAATGGAAAGGGAATATCACGTAGAGTGCTCGAATCATAATATTGATTCCTAATTTTATACCTGGACTTAAATAAAAGTGAATGTAAAAGTGGGAGGTTTCGAACCGTATGATGGTGCCGTCTCAACGAACCGAGACGTTACAAATTATTCGTAATCTAGGAATAACTCGGAAAGGACACATTTTTTGGCCCATTATGCATAAGAGTATTTGAAAGCATAGTAAATTCTCTACAAAAAAAAAAATATATAAAAATCGATAACCGTTGTCTAATAAAATAATTTTTTTTTTCTTCCTTTTTCTTTTTTGTTTACACTTATATTCCGTTTATATTACTCATGAGAGCTTTATTTCATCAAATTTATATTTAACATATTTTTATAGTATGAATAAAATGTTGAAAGTATGTATAGTAAAGCATTTACCCTTCATCAGAAGGCAATGTTTAGAAGCTTTTGTAAACTTAAGAAAAAATATAATATTATAATTATAAATTGAATGAAACTAGAAACGGTTAACCTATGGATGGGTATAGATTATTTATTATATTTATATACTGATAACTTACTACATAAAAGTATTAATCCTTTGCATAGAAACATTGCTGAATGGAACTTACAAATATAAGGTTTGTGTATAAGTATTCGCACGGGTCAGCTAGTATATATATAGATAGATAGATAGAAAAAAAAACTTTATTCTGGGTCTAAGTCCCTTCAGAATAACAAAATGTACAAAATAATAGAATATTACTGGCCTAAACGTTTGAAACAATAAATAAAATTGATAAAATAAAATAAAAAGTAAAGAAAACCATAGGTGCACAAGCTATATACAATACAGATAAAACTATGTACGGAGCTTTTAAAATTATGAACAAAACAATTAAAACTATTATTAACAACAACAAAATTATATATAAGGGTTGAACAACATAAACATACACTTTGAGAAATGAAGAACGAAAAAGAGATAAAATGAGTTCATTTCATTTCATAAAATAAAAAAACTTTACTTGAATATATATATATATATATATATATATATATATATATAATATATATATATATATATATATATATATATATATATATATATATATATATAAACTGTTAATAATAATTGAATAAAAAAAAAAAATGTATGTATTGAAATTCCTACGTCGATGGTAGGAAATGCATGTACTATCTCTTACCAAGTATTATGATTATATGATAGATATAACTCTATAACAAAAAACTTTTAGAAGAACAATTTAGGATCTAAGTATAAATGTAAACAAGGGTATGGTGATATGATGAATCCCTCCCCTCTCTTCCCACCCTCCAGACCAACTCCTCATATAAATATATACAGATTAATACTTAATATTAGCAAAATTTAGTGTTAATAAAAACACGGTGGTAATACTTTCCCTTACTACATATTACATATATATAGGTAAGTGAAAGTAAAAAATAATATTTTTATAGTCCTGATAATAACGAATTTCGGTCTTTTAAAACTAACTCGTTTGTATAACCCTAATGACAATTTAAACAAGTTGAGTCATAATAACGGTCAGGAGTCACGTATGGTTCCATTTCTTATGGAAATTTAACTGAATGTTGGGATTTGAGTTCTCGAAATCGAGTACTGTAAAACCTGAAAATAAAATAGATTTTATCAGAATAAGACGTTCGGATGCGGTGCTGGGAGGCCAGCACACTTAAGGGACTCCGTGCCTGGCCTTCGGTAGAAGCTACAGTATCATCGGACTGAATTCCTAGATTTTCTTATAATTTCATTATTTCCTCACTCATGCTTTTATCATTAGGTTAAATCATTTACCATATAACTGATAACTCTATTTTTATTTAATTGAGAAACTGTGTCAACAATTTGTATTGGAAAAAAAAAAGAAATACAATAGCCTGCGGTACATACCTCTATTTTTAAAAAATAAAATCAATAACACCCATCCAAAACTTCGGTTGAATAGGTAGCGATAACTGAAAAATATATAAATTAAGTAATTATAAATTGCTTTACTGTAAACTATAAAAATTTTACTTCAAATAAAAGTTGAAAATGGTTTTTTATTGTCAAAACCATTAAAGAGAAACTTTTGAATGGCTAAACTAAGATCTTTTAAACAAATATTAATTAGAAAAATTAAAAAGCTTTAAGTCCAGATTAATTAAATTGAGATTTATGACGAAATAAGTCGAGATTCACCTTCACCTCAAGTTGTGTGAAAACATGATTTGATATCCTGTCATAAAAAAATTACCCGTGTTTTCGGCAAAAATCACGACAATAATTTAAACACTCTGGATAACAAATTGCCTATCTAAACCACGATTATACTTTGACAGTCCTAGAAGATATTTATTTTTTACTCTGTAGCATTTTTCATCACTATGCATCTACTTGGCTATTCCTACATGATTTTATCATTCTTCGCAGTTTCATTTTGATTTAAGAAAAAATAGATCCTTGAAACTTATAGCCTGCGTAGATAGCCTAAATAGATCCTTGAAAAATATATATATATATATATTTTTTTTTTTTTATTGAGTATTAATGCAGTCTGCCACACTGAATGGCATTGGTAGTATGGCTATAATATTCATTCACACAATATGTACATAAGAAAGGAAAATAAATAATAATAACCAAGTAAGAAGGGAATGAAAAAAAAGATATAAATAAAAAGATAAAGTAATATACAAGATAAGTAAAATAACATATTAAAGCTGAATGATAATAAAATAAATAAAACACATTCACACCTATGTACAATATTTTCATTGGCCCAGGAGACTCTGAATCAAGCTTTGTTCCCCAATTGTGGAAGTCAAAGCAGGACTCTAGGAGATCCCAGTACTTCTCTCCCAGCCGGGTCACTGGTATTGTAAGCCAGTGGAGACAGATGGAGGGCACTTGAGCAACAGACGCTCAGGACTTGAGTAAAGAATCTGGCCAGTGCCAGTACTCCAATATATAACTTATATAATGTCTATGAGATTTAGTCGTAAAATTGTTCGTGATTCTTCCTAAAAATTTTTTTCTTATTGTTATTAAGATAATATTTTATTAAGTTAATATTTATATACTTATTTTGCATTTTAATATAGAATAGTCCCCGTTCTTATTTTCAAGGAAAAGAATTGAAACAACTTCAAATACGCAGAATTCTATATTTTTAGACATCCTACTCCTCAAGGATCTGCTCCGAAGAAAAGAGCAATAACTCTCGGGCCCCCCTGACTCCTGCATTGTGCAACTTCTTCCATCCGAATGAACGCCACTCCCTCGTATTGTCTTGACCCTCCGACCCCAGCTCTAAGGGCAAGAACGGGGGTTCCTTCCGAGGGGAGCCGGCCAGTGAAGCGCGACGACAGGTGAGATGGCGCCTACATTTGTCACGCCGAAGTCATGCAGCTGATGGAGTCGCAATTAGTCAAGGTCTTCAGCACCCTCCACTTCTTGCATGGCTGCCGATCAATCAGTTGCGCTGTCGAACGGGGGATTGCCATTCTATACCTGCACCTGAGGGGTGGGATATACTTATTAGCGATTCTTCCGGATCATCGTAAGAATCTGTTGTTTCTTTTTGGTAAACCAATAGGGATTCCCCAAAAGCATGAGCCGAGGTGGCAGAGCGGTCTAACGCCTGTATTAAGCAGACGTTGCACGCAAACCTGATAAACCGAAGATCACGAGTTCAGATCGCGGTGCCGAGAGAGGAAGGGAGAGGGTGAGTGTAATTTTAACTTTGGCCGGCATTAATATTTCGCCCTTTCTTCTGGCCCCGGAACTATCCCGTATAGGGAAAAAGTCGAGAGAGGGGAGGAGTATAAAGAAGATTCCAAAGCCATACCTCTCATAATACCGAACAATAATGTTTAAAGATTTTTAAAAAATATATTGTGTGAAATAATCAGTACAAAGAAGGATAACGATCCGCTTAATATAATTGTAGTTATTATTGAATCGTTTGGTTATTATTGGTCGTTTATTTAAAAAAAGATCACTTAAACGGTTATCAGCAATTAACTGGCCATTGATCAAAGGTTGGTTAAACCGAAACGGTAGTGGGAGCATTTTATAGTTTTAGGTCTTTCCTTTTTTTTTTCAACGGTAATATTTAGAGGAATTAATTTAGTTAATATGTAACAAAGGTGATGAGTTAGTACTTATTTATATTGGCTTCTTTTCAATGTGAAGCCATAGTACCAAAGCTGCGGCAATTATCGCATAGAAAACACAAGCCCGACTCAACTGCTGTTTCAATGATTCGAAATTAGTGAATACTATTATTATATTTTATAGTCTGTAGAGTCGGGTATTTATCGCTGTTACCTATGGAATTACCTATCTATATATATTTATATGCCTATACTAATATATTATAGACATATACTAAAATAACTATCTGTATATATTTATATATATATATAAATAAAAATATCTACATCATGGTAAAGTTGGTAAAGTACTTGGTCAGGATTTTAAGCATGGTTTGGCAGACGCTTTTTCTGTTACCGAAAACCTAAAAAAAAGGAATATCCTGATATTACTTCAAAGTCAGGGAGTTTTTAAGGCACTTTGAACCTAGAGATATATTTTGTTTCACATGTATATCTATGATTCATATTGTAATGCACTGTTTTCTTGAATAATTGAAGAAAATGTTAAGGCAATGCGCGATTTCGCACCCTAATCAGAAATGAAGGTAACGGGACTTTTGCATGATGGAAATACTGCTTAGTTATTTCGTATTGGTGATTTAGGTTGGCCGGATGTATTCAAATTTACAAGATTTAGTGATTAAACCTTTTGTAAGGTATTATTTTTAAAATATTGTGGATGTATATTTTTCGCAAAATTTGCCTTTTATTATTAACTCTGTTAAAATAATAATTATTATCTTTGAGATAAAGGGTGTCTATTTTTTTATAAATTAAAATTCTATGCGACCTCCCCTCCTCTGTATTTGCTAATGATTCTCCGAACATGTGTTTGGTTCCCAGGACTCATTAATGTTCTTCTGAGCCGCTATTGTGTGGAATATTGGTACGCTTATTTCATTGTAATAAATGAGTTGCTAATCCAAAGAAGTAGCCGCTGGGTCTAGAAAACTGAAATCAAGGCTATGAGAAATCGGGTAATTAAGGGCGACACCTCTACACGCCAACTAGCGTCAATGCTGGCAGCCAATTAACTAGGTCTTTTTTCTTCTAAGAAATATTAAGCCTTTATTATTTATCTATTTTCGGTTAACATTGGTTTATTTTTGTTTAGAAAATTCATTAAATTTATTATTGTTATACTACATAAAAAAATATTATTAGTGCCAATTAAATGCATAATAAAATAAAATGAAAATTTATATTAACAAAATATTAATCTATAATATGTAAAATAAAAAATAAAGTATAAATATAAACATATAATAAATATTAATTTTTAACCAATTTATATAGTTCAGAAAACATATTTCTGTTATATTTTTATTTTCAATCGCCTATATCATCAAATAACTAAATGTTTTTTAATAAGTTGGAAAAATACACTTAGATTTTGAAGGAAACTGATACATTATCCAACAAAGGTCCTTCATTTCAATTTCAAATCATTAACTATGTTAATATGTAAGATTTTCCTGTAAAAATATTATAATTTTTAATTCGGAATTGTCCCAGGATTTTTCTCAGGGAAAAGGAATGTTTTCGATATTTATTTGTTGTGTGATTTTTTAACATTACGAAAGTTATAGATATTATGCAATATAGATTTAAAAGTTCATAAACATTGAATATCGCCCGGTAAAAAAAAAAAAAAACATTCAAAAAGAGCCCATGGTACGATTTTTTCCTCAACTCATGATATAAATTCGTATACCAAAAAATAAAATTTAACTTCATTAGGTAGGTTTTATGTTTTTTTTATTATTACATTTTTTAATTTTTATAATTATAAAAATCACCTCCTTGCACAACCGTCGACGTAGAAACAGTACTTTCCCTAAGTAGTACTGAACCCAAGACCCTTTATGGGTTGTAGCGGTACAGGTTTTTATAATTATTCTTTATAATTGAAATATCGGATTCAATGATAGAGAGAGATTGCGACCACATAAACTTTTTTAAAGTGGTATTTCACGTGAGCGAGAAACAGACTCATTATAAAACTAAATGTTTCCCACTGACTTTGAAAAATGTATTTAGACTTTAAAAAAGAACACCTCCAACGGGTTCTCCAAACATAACTTTTGTAAGATAATTGCATATCATTTGTTATGTCAAAACGAAAGATTTTAGAAAACGTTTTAAAATTACAATTTTCAGAATTCCTTTACATATACACACACATATATATATATATATATCTAAAATAAATAAATGTGTTCGAGCTTTTAGGCCCAAAACACTAAGATACGTAAATGGAAATATTTCCGTTGATAATTTAAAATAAGAAATATAAAGGTTATGGATATCATCGAATTTAGATTTAAAAGTTTTTTAAAACTGAATATCTGCAAAAAAAAAAATAAATAAAATAGAAGATGAGTTCTTAAAAGGTAATTTTGACACCCGAGACAAAAAAAATTCATTTTTTCAAAAAATGATATTTAATTTCATTAAGTACATCTTTGAACATCAAACGTATCCAATCCTTTCAATCCAAAGTCCTTCGAACAATAGTTAACTATCCATACTACGTAACAAACAAAACTTTACATCATGATTTCAACTTCCCATTTTTTCTCGACATAATTCCATCTATAATTTTATCTATCATTCATAAACTTCCATCAAAAACTTATCCATCACCCTAATCCCTTAGCACAAGAATCCCTTTTCAGTTCCAACCATCCATATAATCCTCCACGAAGATTGAAACGGCAATGGCCCCGAGATATTTTGTAAATATTCTATTGGAGTTCTGGCAGTGGCCAGCTTCTCCACTCAAGTCCTGCGTGTTTGTGGCCTTAGCGCTCTCACTCAGTCTCCAAATGGTGATGCAACTGGGAGAGATGCACTAGGATCTCTTTGAGCCCTGCTTTGCCTTTCTCATGAGAGCGGCAAAGCATGGTTCAGGGTTCTCGTGGCTGAATGTAAATATTGTAAATAGGAATGAATGTGTGACAAGTAATTTTTTCTCTTTTTTAATCTTTTACAGTGTATTTTTTTTTCCCTTTGTAAAAGTATTTTCCTATTTCTTTCGATGTATATATTTTTACTTATGTTTTATTCTTATTTTATTTTCTTCTTAGCTTGTATTTTAATTTGTATATAATAATGAATGTAAGCATAGAGCTATAATACCAAATGCCCTTGATTTTGGCAGATTGTATTGTTACTATTCAAATAAATCTGTCTATATACTTTAATTTCATTAAGTAGATTATTTTTTAAAATGGTTTAAATATTATTCTATATAGTTAAAATATAGTTTTATATCGTAGAGTGACTTTGCAATCACATAAACTTTTTGAAAATGGTATTTCATGACAGAGAGACAGGAGGGAGGTTCATAAAGGACCCATTAAATTTCAATCAGTAAGAGAGGGCTGCTTTGGACGTGTTAATTAATAGGATTAATCCTAATCAGAATCGGTAACTAGGATTTGAACATTTCAATTTAGCCGCTACCGTCCCATCTTTACCTTCGTTTAAACTTTGACAGTTGGGCGTTTTGGTGTCAGCAACTAAACTGATGCGCGGGTACTCTCTACGACAGCTGATGAACAACCAATCAATATACTTTAGTTTTGATTATAAGAAAAACAAATACATCTTTCATAACTTTGTACTAGATATCCAAAGATTTACTTATGGAGTTTGTCGAGATTATTTCTATGAATACCTCTCTTAATAATTGGAACATAACTATTTGGCTTGCAGAGTCATGTAATATAATCAGATGAGGAGCATAAAATTAGTGAAACAGTGAACTTAGTTTGAGTTTGTTAAGTTATGCTGTTGAATTTAAAAAAAACTGTCTAGAGATAAGATTTATTATATTGTATCGTCTTTAAGTTTCAAAGATAACATAATTAATGACGTGTACTTGATAAATCCACAGAATGTGCTGACGGTTTCCAATCAAATCTAAAACAATATTTTAAAAAATATATATCCCAAATTCAAAATGTCTAGTGCATGGATGATGAGAAATGTTCTGCGTGGATTTGGAAGCTTTTCGGAAATACCCTCATGTAGCTGATATAATGTTTCCATCCGTTATAAATTTTAATTTCTGATACAACTCATGAGGAATCAAAAGTCACTCGAAAGATGTAAGATGAAAAAAATATAATCAAGATTTTCATTAAGAATGACTAGTAGATTTCTGATGGTATGGAATAATATACTTTTTAACCAAAAAGAAAATTAATATATTTTATTATAATGGTTTTTATGTATTAAGTGGTTTCATGAAAATACTGTAAAGTTTGTTAGTAATATGTTTATATGGAAGACATCATGAGATATGTAAAACAAAAAAAAATATACGTGAAACCTCAAATTTTGAGAGAGGGTTAAGTTTTTGAATTTTTTGGATGATCACAATGGTTTATTATTGAAATAAACAATCATAAACAATAATAAACCAAAATATAGTGGGTTTATTTGTTTGTACTCTTTCCCTACAGTAGAAGAACCTAAATAGTAATTTAGTAGTATTTTTTAAATTACTCACTCTCTACGGAAATTGAGGTATATTGATTACTTCATACTAATAATTTTTGGGTGGTTATATTTTGATTCGTTTTTTAGATTTCGCTTTTAACGTACTTACTATCTTAGGTCATGTGAACAACTAAAATAATTTGGGATAACAATTCAATTTTTTTATATTTCAGTATGTATGTCTTTGATGAACTCACATATAAATGATTTGTTTCCTAATTTTTTTTTCTAAAACTTGAAATTTACCATTAAATTTTTATGGTATTAATGAAATTCCAATAATTTGATAGAAATTGGGTGCTTAGAAAGTGTTAATTGATCTCAAGATTTGCTGATGAACGTGGTAAGAGTCCGCAAAACTATTGAAATATCTTTAACATCGGACTTGTACAAAACACCTTTATCTGGGAACTCCTCATTTACCTTATAAGTGGGACATAAATTGTGCAAATGTTCGTGTGTTTTTTTTCCAACAATCATTGGTGAGGTGGGGAATAGGAGTAAAACAATAGTGATTGTTTCAAAAAATACTCTAGCAAGTGGTGTCTTTCTAACTTAGAACAAATAAGTACAGTACTAAGTGTCACAATTCCCAGTCATGTTGTAACATAGAATTCTTTGTAGAATTCTTATATTGAATTAATGGATAATTATTTAAAAAAAATGATTTTCTTCATTACTTTTACAGTTCTGTACAAGTAAGATATGTTCCTCCGATACGTAGCCTATCTTTAGTGTGTCTTCAATTTGACCCAGTTGTGTATCAATATTGTGTTTTTAATCTTTAATAAAATTATTTTTTTATAATTAATAGCTTACTTGAATCCAAGGAGGCGTTGTGCGTTGAGAGCCTCCGAACACTGCGTCACATTTTCTTCAGTGAAGGAGAATGGGGATGTTCAGCAAATGTTTCCCTTCGATTAAAAGTGTATTGTTCTTTCAAACGTATGTAACTCCCTTCACAATTGGTTTAGGACATCGTTATCTTTACTCCTGTCTCAAGCCAAAATGCAAGTTTTTAAGAATTCTTAATTGTCAAAATACGGACATAGTGTCCTATACCTCCATTGGAAAGATGAAAATATAATGAGTACAGACCGTTTAATAACCGCAGTCTAGGCAAAATATTCCGTGACAGTCGATGTTGAAATCTTTTCATTATTCAGGCAGAGAAGAGCAGAAGTTTTATTCATCGTGGAACATGGCCGGGTTAGTGCACCCTGTTTTATTATTCCAGAGCCGTGTATATTTTATATTTAGTTGTTGTTATTATTGTTTCCACCCTATGGTAGGGGTATCTTTAAATGAGTTATATCCGTTAATGACCGGCTTTTTTAAATATTGGATGGCTCTATTGAACCGTTCCTATCCGATTGACCAGTTTCAGCAGAATGTTTTTTGTTTATATATTTAAGTTTGATTTTGTACCTGTCTCTTGTATCTATGTTATTAAAAAGTCTTTTCATTTATTTATGGAAATTTAAAAATGTATTAAAAATACAATACATATAAGCAACGTCTTGACACAACAAATCTAAAAAGTAAAATTATTCTTTAAGTTTGAAGGTGTTAGTCCGAATATGCCTATTTTGTACAATTAAGAATTTTTATTAATTATATAAGTAAGATTTAATTATAGCATTTACTCTCCCAACAATTTTTCTTTATTTTTATGACGTTTCGGGAACCAATTTCTTATCCTATCTTCAGACCAGAAATTAGAGTATTTTTGTTATTTATATTTTTATACCATCAATACAATATTTTTTTATTATAACTTTATACAACAATAACAGATATTGTCAATCTTACCAGTATCTCATCCTGATATCATCTTATTTCTTTTTAATAAGATTTGTCATAATTTTTTTATTTGTATATTTTCATAATTCATCCCTAAAAAGCAATAATTTTATATTTTTATTTGTTATATTATTACTATAGCAAATTTATATAATGAATTTATTACCTTAAATTATATTGTGGACTCCTCTAGGAAGAGCCTGGCCAGATACTGAACCAAACCTTGAAGAAAGGTTAGAATTCCAGAGGATTTTTATTTATTTAATTTGTTAATTATATAAGCATAATGGCTCTCTATTTTAGCTGCTATCTCAGTTTTATAATTTATTGTATTTTTATTATGTTTCATGATAAATAAATATGATAAATATTTTTAATTATTGTTTGCATAATAATCATCTCCCTAGGGGAGTTTACGGGCTTGTGGTCGTAGATTTCAATGAAACTTTCTTTGATGATACTAGTTCGAAAAGTATTAGACCTTTGTTCGAGGGTTCTTGTAAATACTCCCTAGGAGCCAAGAAAAAAATATTAATATTTTTAATGTTACCGGCCTTTGTTTTGTATGGATTCCTCGGTTATAATATATCAATCTATTTATTTTAATTTTGTTTGTGTTTTTTTGTAATTAAAAAAAGAAAAAATATTGCTTGAATAATAATAATTGAAAAATATTTGATTGTATTCCTATGTATAATAAATTGGAGGAAAAACAGAAGACGCTCCTAGTTATTTTTTTTTTCATGAAAAGAGCTATTTTGATTTGTTTTTTGCTTTCATTCTTACGGTTAAATTAGATTTTGTATTGAAATAAAAAAAAAACATAAATTTTTGTTCTCGATTTTAATTGAGAATTTATCTCCTCGCCGTTACAATTTTCTCCAAATTTATTACAAACCGTGATTTTTTCTTTAATTTTAAAATTTGTTAAAGAAAATTCTTTTCAGTGAATGTTAAACTTACCTACGATAGAATATTTCTCAATTTACATATCAGTTGAGCCAATACATCATTTGAGGTGGTTTGAATATGCCATCGATAGAGTTTGTTCGAGTAATATTAAATGAATGAATATAATTTAGGTTCGGATGTCAATTATAATTGTATGTAAAAGTTTATTTGTAATATTATTGTTGTTAGATATGTTAGTATATTATATTGTATTTTCAATCATGTTATGTTATTATTTAAAATATTTCTTTTCATGATTTTTATCGTGTATTTACATACTTAATTATTCCCTAATATTCCCTGTTTGTTTTTATGTTAGGGTTATCTTATTTAAAAAAATATATATTGATGTAGTTTGTACATAAATATTTTGTATTATCTTATCAATAATTGAATCTTTTAAATATTTCATTGGTTTATTTTTTAAGTTGGAAAAATTGTTGACTGTAGATTCTATACAGAGTGCCTCGTAAGTAGAGGGGAACATTTAAAAGACTGATAGTAGACATCAAGATCTTCAAAAAAGTTTATATAAACAAAATTTCCCAATACCCAGCAGAAATGTAGGAAATTCAAGATTTGCGATTTTTAAGTGAGTCAGGTTTTTTGTTTAATACAAAGCGATAACTACAAGAATATTTCATGAAAGTGGATCCGCAATTGTTTCACAGTAAACTAGACAAAATTTACTTCAAAAGGAAATAGAGTTTGTCATTGTTAAAACTATTTAAAGAAGACTTCTGAACGGCTGAATTGAGCTAAGTTCCATTTAAAAAAAAAATCTTAAATTATTTGCGATTTTTTTTTTTATCTACTTCCATTTACTATAGATACCCACTTTGAGAAAAACTTTCTCGTTTAATAAGCTTTAAGTTCATATCAATTAAGTTGAAGTTGATTAGGGGAAAGTTTGAGATTCGCCACAAACTGTGTTAGACGTGTCTTCTGGTGTAGGAGAAGTGTCTTCTCCAACAACCTTTTTGGAGGCAGCCCTGATGAAGGCCTGAACTTCAGGTCGAAACGTCGGCAAATTTCAAAATAAATATTATCATTTATTTTTGCCTTTTTATTTGACTGATCACCCCAACTATTCTTCTCTTCATTATTCACGACAGTCAACCATTTACCCACAATTATGAAAGTAAATTATATTTCTTTTCTTTGTGCCGACGTATCGGCCCAAGTTTCAGGAATTCTTCAAAGCTAAGCAAAGCAAAATAAACAAATAGGTACTGAGAAAATAATAAACAGGCATATGTAAAAATATTTAGACTAGTATATGTAAGCAGTTAAACTTAACAATAATGAAAATATATGGCATATAAATTCATTTTTATGACATATAAGACTGTTTTATTTTTTTGTTATCTCATTTTATAATTTAGAACATTCAATTTCTTATTTTTAGGGAAAAATTGCTTCTCCGGATCCTTATAGGTAAATTAAATACTAGGTCACCAATACAAGAGAGTTCTGAGAAGAGAAGCGAACCGAACCGTCACCTTGGTTTGCAAACACGGGCGATGCAGTGTTAGCAAACGGTACACGCCTCGGCTATATCTCACCCTTTGACCTCTCGTGTCACTTTTCTCAGCTGTCACATCTCTCCCTACCTAACTGTAAAAATTGTGTTTTCCCGGCTGACTTCTGCTATGTTTTTTCCGATCATTAAATATATAAATAATTGAGTGATTAGAAGTGTTACGAAAATTATATTTTAAAGTATAAGAGTACTTGAAAACCGGAGTATACAAATTATTAAATGTTCATGCTAAAAAAAAAAAGACAAATTAACACCGAATTTACAACGCTTACTTGACAAACGCTCTATATTTCCAATATTAAAAAAAAAACTCAAATAGACATAATCATAATTAGCGTCGGACATATGGAATACTTACAATCCAAAATCCTCAGTAAAATCTTTAATGCTCATTATTTCACAAATAAAATTAAGACCTCAACATTCCCTTTGATGAAGAATTGGCCCGAATGAGATATTTCTCTTTTAATTCCTAACTCTTTGGTCACCGAAACCCTCTAGTTCACAATCTCCTAAAACAATTCCTGACAGTCCTTCCTGACAGACGTCTGAAAAGAAGATTTTTCACAAGTTATTGTCATATTTTATATTATTTTAACAAATTTACATGTTGTAAATATCAATAAATTCCATTATAGTCAATAATTTTTAAAAACTTATTTATTCAGAAATAAATTCACACTATTTTTACAATAAATAAAAATCACTGTTTTATTCTTTTTCTGTTGGCATTTCAGACCATTTAGATCTTTCGCCGCCTAAGCAAGCCTGTTCCATCTCTGCATGTCTTTGGCTATTTCTTTCCATTTATCTGCACGCAGCTCGGTTGCATCTTTGTTGATTCTATCTATCCATCTGCTTTGTGGCCTTCCACCTGGTCTTTAGCCTTCTATTGAGGCATTCATTGTTACGTAGAGGCTTCCAGATGGATTGCTACGAGCTACATGCCCCGCCCATCTTAACCTCCGTGCCTTCATACCATGGTATATTTATTGACCAGTTTCTGTAAGCAGTTCTTTATTGGTCTTTCTTCTCCATCTGTTAGTACTCTGATCCCAGATAGCTTCGGTTATCTTGCGAGGATTTTTAGAAAAATAAATAATACAGAAAAATAACAATACTAAAAGTAAATCTATATATCTAAAGAACTAAACTAATCAAAATAACTAAAACACGAGCATACTTTTATACAATAACCAATAAATTAAAAAAAACCAAAAAAAACTCGAATTTCCTAAAACAATTTAGAGAAGTACGAGTACAATAAAACTGCACATCTGCTCAAGTATTATGAGTTGCTAAAACAAACAGGACACTGATTAATCTTAATTTAGTAAGGGAGATCAAAACAGGATAAGGATCTGTTGGAGTATCATCCAAAGTACCCAATGTTATAACTTATTCATTCACTGCTATAATTTTATTCCCCTTTTCCTCTTTTCCATTTATGACCGCAGAGCTCATAACATAATGGTCAGAATTAATAAAACTTATGGTTAATATTTTCAAATGAAGAGGGTATTATTGATTCTTGTTGTCACTTACTCATTGCTACAATTCTGTACCAGTATGAAAGGAATTGTATCGAGTACTTTTTTTTTTTTTATAATTGGATAACCGTTTCTAAACTGATACTTCAGAAAATAAAGTACACACTTAAGCTTAACTTATAAATGTATTTATTTCCTCCTAAAATTGCATTACTTACACACCTCCACTTAAAATCGGCAATTTTTGTATTCCTAGACGCGGAACGTAACACTCCTTCATTTTACAAAAATAAAAATAAATCAAATTCAAACTGCATTAAGCCTTCCGTTTTCGCCATAGTGTTTTAAAAGTAACCTATGATGAAGGTGAATTTTTTTTTTTTTTTTAAATGCAGTCGATTGGCTGCTGTTATTGATCATGCCATCAATTGTTTACAGAAGAGTCGAATATTCAGAGCCGGCGCAGTTCCGTGAGGTATATGGACTCCAAAGGGGTAGGTGCGTGTTCCTAGTTTCGATGAGGGCTTCAAAATTAATCATGAGCTTTTCTCATATTGATTGACTATTGCAATCTATACATTTTTTTTTTGTATGATCAATATAGTTTGTTTTATGTATTTATTTCGCAAATTTAATAACGCATTCTTTTGCCTTCCTAGACAAGGCATTTAGCATACATCGTACAGATTTGACGCAAATACTTTTTAATGTTAAAGTTTTTAAAATTTAAACTTGTTGAATTGATCCAACTTGTGGTTCTCAAGTTTAATCCTTCAATTTAAGACAAACACCATATTTAATCTTAATGTAATTAATCAAAATTCAAAACCTGAAAAGAGAATGCAAGATAATAGTTTTATTTAAAATGTCTATACTGTCATTCCCAACAAAACATGAATTTTACCCTCAGAAGGATGAAATTTCCTGTAATGTATAACTTCATTGCGTATCAGTAACAAACGAAGTTCTCTGAAGCAATCTATGCAATTATTATGTATCCTTGAAATCTAAGAGTTACAATAAAAAAATTTAAAAATATTGAAATAATTGGCTTGGTTAAGATGAGTTGAATAAAAATCTGTTTCTAATACTTTTTCTTCTCTCAAACATTTCTTTATTGGATAATATTACATTCTGTTACTAAGTACATTAATAAATAGTGATACAGGAGTTAATTCACACCGTATGTACAATAAATAAAAATAAATTAAATAGAACAAAAGCAAAATAATAATACAAATATATATATATATATAAACAAAACAAAACTTAAACTAATCAAAACAACAACTTGAATGCAGGATTATTTATTCTTATTAAAATATATTATATTTTTATAACTAATATATAATATCAATAATAAATCCATCATAATCATGAATTCAATTTGATAATATTATTTAGTATTTTTTTTTTTTATTAGAATATGATTTCATTATATTTCTGTTGTAATTTTACTTATGTTTTAATTTTTGTGATCTTGTAGATTAGTATTATTATTTTACATAATTGGATAATTCTTATTTTACACATATAAGAAAACATTCGAACTGAAGTTGTTTAGTTAAATAATTCATCTATGATAAATTGAGATAAAGAAATAAAAATGTGAAATAATTATAGAATATTAATTTATTTTGTTTCTACAATCTGTACATAATTTTTGGGGGAGGAGGGAAGGAAAGAAAAGAAAGAAGTTTTTCTATTAATTTTTGTGATGGCGATAAGTCCGAGGTCAAATACATCGACCTTTCAAAACTTTCCTTTCAGAACTATCATTTTAGTAAACTTTTACTTGGGTGGTGAGGTACCGCCACCAAATTTAAGTAGTTCATATTCCAAGTTGTATGATGGAAATTAATTATATGATTTATAAGAGTATTTTAATCAAAATAGATGGTTCTGTAAATTATATATAAAAAAAAAACAACGAAACACTTTTGCGGAGATGAAGGAGGAAAACTTAACTTACTGTACAATTAAATTTTGTTCAGCGATTCTGATAAAAGTCAAGTTCGTTATAATTATCTTAGTTGAACAATGTAGAAATGTTCAGTAAGGTATCTCACAAAGAAAATAAAGTTAGTTAATATTTAATTATGAATTGAAGTTGACATTATGACGGTGAAGTCCTCAGGCAATAGTTGTTGCTTTTGATCGAGAATCCCAACTGTCATTGTGCAGTTAGTTTAATGAACATAATTTATTTCGAATAAACTTTCCGTACTAATTAGTAATGTGTTGTTATTACCGTCCGATAGTTATAAAATAATAACTTTTATATTTTGTTTAGTATCAGTATTCATTAAGTTTAAAATAAAGATATTATGTAACATAATATTTACTTGATGTGAAAAATGTTTATAAAATTTTCAATTTTATGGAAAGATCAGTTGGATAAGCTCAGTGGGTAAGATACTAACTTTCGAAGCTTCAGGTAACGGGTTCTAATCCAACTGATGGTAAGTAATTATTTATTCAGCAATTATTCATCGGCCGTGGGTCGGGGAACCCTCCTGGGCACATCCAGTCTCTATATTTAATTAATTAATTAATGAAAGAGAAAAACCTTGCGCAATCACCCCCCCCCCCCCTGCATAACTTTGGCCTTGAAACAGTACTTCCTCATATAGTACTGAACCCCAGTCATGGGTTGTAGTTTTTTTTTAAAATTAAATTGCTGTCACTATATACATTACTTACATATATTTTAATTTACCTTAAACAACCTAATTTTCATTTACTTCTTCGTATTTATTTTTAAGTTTATTACGTATTATTTTTAATTTCATTTGTATCTTTTAATTTTTTATATATTTTATTTTCCTTTTTAATCATCATCACGTTATCTATTCTTTACTTGGCCCTGATGAAGATCTAAAACCTAGGCCGAAAAGTCTCACAAATAAAGTAAATATTTATTTATTGTATACTTCACTGACTGCATTCTCTCAATCTACAGTCAATTCTTATTTGACTTTGAGCAATTTTTATGGGACAATTTAATGACTGAAAGATTGTGATAAAATAAACATTACTTTTCTTAAATAATATATTTAATAGTCAGTAACCTTGCAGACAAGTTTTCTAGGGGTCGACCCAAAGATAGATGGGATGATTGTTTTAGAGCCGACTTTGTGGTTTTGATGAATCAGAGAAGAAAAGCTGTCGGGGAATGACTGCTGATGCTTTCAGTATCAAACCTCGGGGTTTTCTAAGTGTTTTATTTGAAAGAAAGAAAGAAAGTAAATTTTATTCAGGGACGTTTAGTCCCCTCAGAATAACTACAATGAACAGAGGATTGACAATTGTCTGGCGATTGTGAATAATTAAATGACAATTAAAAATAAATAAATTTAAAAAGTTGTCTAATCTTAATATCAAAATAAAGAAACATTTAAATTTTTCATGATTTTTATTTTAATATTAAAATAAAAAAAATATGTAAATTTTTCATGATAATAAAAATTCTTAAAATTAAAATTAAGACATTGTAGTAAACAGTTGATCTTGAAGTAGACATATGAATTTAAAGATGAATACATACGGGTGAGTTCACGTATTTGTACAAACAAGCAATATGACGCATACATAGATATCTGCACGATATCGGTATAGTGTAACTGAAATCTATGAAGTAAAAAATAACTTTATTTTACGTATATTCGGAAGATTGTTTACTAAGGAGGTGGAGAAATAAATTATGTTTAAATGAGGTCAAGAATGAGGGTTTCCGTAAAGAGGTTGGTAGGGAATTCCAAAATTTATTTATTTATTTATTGCAATATTTCTTTATTCGATAGATCCGACATTACCTGAGATAAATTATTAATATTTTATATACTTACAGTTCGATAATATTTTAGAATTTTTTCTAGGTAACTATAAGCTTGTAATAGCTATGTAGGGTAAAATAAATAAATGATCGTATAAACTATCATTACTTACTATTACGAAAAAATTACGAAATACCTCTAATATTTTCCAAACATGGGGAGAGAAAATAATACCTTGTGATTAGTATTCAAAAGGCCGTATATAGTTACAGATACATTTATCATCGACCTTCCTCCCCTCTTTCCTTGAAGGATGGATTCAAAGGAAGGAACTGGGAGAAAAAAGAAGGAAAGAAAACATAAATTGAAAGGGGACAGAAGAGCTTTGATCCTGGTCCGGCTCAGTAGCTCGCTAAAGTAGCTTTAAACACAACCTAATTTATTTCTCAGATTTCCTTTAATAAAACCTGAAACGATTAATTAAACAAATATCACCATGATGAAAGTCGTTGTCTTTTAGCCCTCTTTCTGAGCCCGAGAAGTTGATAATATCCTATTTCGTTTGTGAAAGTGATGTATGACCGAATAGAATTACAGACATTTTTTTTTTCTCCTCAATTACCTAATATTAGTACTATTCTGGACCGCTGGCGGATTCACGGGGGATAGACGATGAGCGAAGACAGGTTTCCAAAATAAATTTTTGTACATTAATATTATACCTGATATAATAATTAAACAATCATGGCATGGTCTATTTTTAAACTATTAGGATAAAATCCTTAAGAAAACTTTAAAATGTATATGTCTTGTTTTCAATCGCGCGGTTACCTGGTTCAAAGATTTAGCAAAAAGCATAAAGCATATAATAAAGCAAAAAGAAATAAGAAATTCCCGTATGCATCAGTTATCTTGAAAAAATCGCAATTTTAATATCAGTTGGGAACATGCACACATAAAGCGAAATCCAATCTATAGTACATATCGTAGATTTGTTAATGCTCATCAAGATAAAAGAGTCGGATTACTTCGATAAGTGAGTAGCCACACCAATATAAAATAATCCGTTAACTAAAGAAACGTTAATAGGTTAATAATAACATTTAAAAACAGATGAGTAGTAGTGTTTAAATATATTTGCTACAAAAAATAAAAAAGAATAACGAGTTAACAAGAGTTTTGTTTATTTTACTAAATATTGAATTAGTTTAAACTTGTTTTGCTTATATCAATGAATGATTTTTGGACATTTAAATAAAGTAAAACTATCTATTATCTAAATCTTACGAGGAATTTATTATAAGTGACGATATAGACGGGCCCAGCTCGTTCATATATTGTATTTAAAAAAGAAAATAATAAAAATATATTTGTATATATTCCTTTTTTTGCTCGATTCTGTTTCTTATTCTTTGCATTTTATCTTTGATGTTATATTATTAATATCAAGTTTGAAGTCTGTAATTTTTTTTTGTTTCCATTTATTTTTTGCAATTTATCTATTGTTAGGTTTTTATTTTCTTATTTTTATGATTCAGTTCATTATAAATTGTGCTAAACTATTTTTTTCTTTGTTTGGGAAGTTTCTCGTTCATTTTTATTTCATCTTGTTTAATTCTATTAAATTAAATGGTTACACATAGTTAGGAGCTAATATTTCATTTTGTTATCACGGTGGAGAAGAGGCTTGAAGCCTCACAAAATAGAAAAATATTTTTTTTCATTGGTCCCTATTTGTTTGAGTGAATGATCTAAGCTTAATACTTAAATGATCACAATATTTACTATTTTTAAATTACAACACATATATACAGCTAATAAATTTAAGTAAAAAAATATCTTTAAAAGCGTTATAGTTCTTATAATTATAACTTTTTTCTCAGGTATTCAAGGATCACTTAAGCGTTATTATATAGAGTTATTTTCTTTTTCTCTCAGAGTAGTTACAGTTATTAAAAATAAATAAAATAATAAGAAAAAATGAAGTCCTGAAACAGGTACTATTTTTGATTATGATTTGAAAAATTCAAATTATTCTGCAACTACGCCAGTGCTGTACAAAATTTATTAATCATTTTTTCTGGCATATAATTTATAGAAGTATATAAAAATATTGCAGATAAGCATAATAAATTATGAGTGAAAAATTAATTTTTTATAAGTTAGTGTTAAGGTTTAATACTTTGAACTATTCATTTGTTTTCTATATATGGTGTTTTAAGCCGAGATATCCAATAAAATTAAAATAAAGAAAAGAAAAGTGATCATATTGCGAACGCTGAACGATTGGAAGGTGTCTTATTTTGCAGAGTTTTCCATTTCATTTCGGAGGTGCTAGGAGAGATGGCGGGGAGGGGACCTCCGTGATTCGGGCCACTAAATATCCGGGCCGCGGGTGTAGATCTGTTTTAACGAGATCTCAACTTTTTTTTTTTCTTCCTCCTTAATTCGCAATCCTTGAGGACACGCGATGTTTGCTGAACCACCTCGGGCCCTTAATGTTCCCAGCCTTCTTTTGTTCTTTTCTTCTACCCACTTTCCTGATAGTACCATAATACCGGCTTATTATTCCGTTGGTAAAGTATAGCCTTGGTATCGTTGTGTGTTCATTTAGTCTCTTTCGATAGCTTTCACCATGCACCACTCCACCGATCTGGCTAATATAACTAGGCAGAAATGGATATGCAATTATAAGGCGCTGTCTATTAAGACAGCCTTACATATTCGGCGTCCCCGGGCAATGACATCATTCCCCCTCTCTAAAAAATTATATTTAATAAGTTTTATAAGATCGGCGACGCCCCTGGAGGTCGGGCAATCGCCCCGGTTGCACCATCCTGAGGCCGGTACTAGTCTATGGCAATCCAGATCTGTTACTAGCAGGAATACACGCTCTTTATATACACACACACACACACACACACAGATATATATATATATATATATATATATATATATATATATATATATATATATATATATATATATAATTTTTTTTAAGTAATAAGTAAAAGCTAATGACAGCCAAAATAATAATAATACTCTTTATTGGTACATACAATGCAAAAAACAATGGATAAAAAATAGATATGTACAAAATCAACATTTTAGTTGAGGTTTTGAATTCGATTTCTTTCTTTTTTTTTTCTTGCAAGCACACTAGGTAATGAACCTGTCCCATCCGTTTCCACTCTTTCCTCTCCAATGCTACTCTCTTCCAGGCTGCTCCCCCGCAGGTCTTCTTCATCTCCTTGTCCCTATCTGTCGGCGGGCGTCCTCCCTTCCTCTCTGCTCTCTTGGATACCAATCCATAAACTGCCTGGTCCATGTTAATTCATTCCTTCTGATTACATGTCCGGTCCAGGTCCACTTCCTGATGTGCAGTTTTTCCTCAATGACAGCAAAAATAAATTGATTAATCTTTTTTTTTTTTTTTTTTTTTTTAATTTTTCATTCTATTCGCAGCTGTCACAGACAAACGCAAGAATAAGCAATTGTGCTGACAATCAGTGATAAGAAAATGTCATTCCAGGCATGAAGAAGGACAGCAGTACCTCTTCCTGACCCCTATTAGCTTCTTTAATTCAGGATAGCAGATCTCTCGTCCAGCTCCTTTTCAATCACCATTCAGACAGGGCATGTCAGTCATGGTCTGTCGTTTATAAGTGTGATGTATATTTTATTAGCTGTTTATCAGGTAGCTTGATTTGTTAGCAATATATTTGTTTTGTTTCATATATATCTGCACTCTCTCCAATCAGATTTTTGAAAACTTTTTCTCGTAGCCTGACCTAATTAAACTTACTAGCGATATCCGGGTTAATGTAGTTGACACCATATTATCTGTCCTGTTACTCTTTAATTTTTCTGAAGCCTTTGATTCCATCCATTTTTCCAAATCAAAATCATTATCTTTCTCAAACAGTTTGATGTGGTTCCAATCTTTCAACGCAAGAAATGAGTTTTAATACCTAATCAACCTTTATTTTCCTATCTTACTATTTCCTCAGGAATGAAACAGGTTCGGGCCAGTCTCTTCTCTTTACCTGCTAAATCAACGATCGCCATCAATAGATTCTTCACTGTCCCCACCAAATTTATGCCGACGACACTCAAATGTATTTCCCTTATTCTTCTTCTGAACTATCTGCGGCGCTTGCCAAGATTGATGAAAACTCAGATCGAATCATTGCCAGAGCAAACTTAAATGGATTTTGATTTAACGCTGCTAAAATTCCATTGGTGATTGGTTCCATTGTAATTGGTTCCAAATCCCTACTTAGATCTAATACTAACCTTCCCAAGCTATGTCTAAATGACTATTCGATCTATTTCATCAATAGAAACGTCCCATTTATACTTATAGGCTATTTTTATCTTATTAAATTGTCTAGCCTTGTTTTTCACTCAAATGTTTATTTGAGGGGCAAATTTATTTAAATAGTTAGGTTTCTATCCAATTTTATTTATAAACATTTAAATAGTAATTAAAAATAAAAAAATATGATGCCTACAGCAGAAATAAATGGAGCAGTGTTTCACTACGTATGTTGAAAAAACAAAACAAGTCTGGTAGAGGCGTGAAAGTATGATGTGAGTATTTGATGCATGAACGATGTCCGCACCATGTGTTACCCAGAGGGATTTATATTAGAAATAAGGCTTTTATTATCTTTTTTGTTTTATATTCCGTGTTGTATAATAAAATTTCAAACATTCTTAGATAATATTTTATTATTTATTAAGATTTGTATAGTTTGAGATAGTGTGTAGATTTGTCTCTTTGTTCGTGAAAGCTTTTTTTTCACCCTACGGCGACTAACCTACAACGAGATTTTTTTTTTTGGATTGTCTACTGAAAGGGTGACCATCGAAAGCTGTCAGTTTTTTAAATTTTAAAGTTCTATGGCTCAAATTATTCGAGGAGATTTTGCGAATGTTTTGAAACAATTTGAGCTCAAAGCACTAACAAAATAATTTATTTTATTTATACTTATATTTAATTCTTGTCAATACCTGAAGATTTAGAAACCTTGTTTAAGTGTAAAGTTAATTATTGTAGTCGAGTTGCTTTTTTAATCAAATTATATATTTTTTTAATTCTTATTTTTGGAATTAGATAATCATTGTTGTATATTTGTTGTTTTCTCAACCTCTTTTAAATTGCAATTCTCCTGTTAGTTCTTATCTAAAAATTATACAGCTTTATCTGTGTGTTCAGGAACTACTAATCGTTTGTTGTTATTTCATCTGAAAAGAAAATATATAGTTAAGAAGACTTGTTTCTTGGGAAAAGGGAATTTCGATGAATGCAACAGCATTTTTTTTTAATCATTTCGATGGTAGGATCGAAAATTTGTGTTAATTCATTAACACTTTGAACTTTTGTGCATATTCGCATTCTCAATGTTTATGCATCTGTTAAACAGATACGATACATAGGACTTCACCTGCACAGATGTCTAACTTAGAATCCTCATTAACGACTAGAAATCGCTCGATGTTTCCGATCACTTCAGTAGACAAAGATTCTAGGCTTCCAATCAACTTCAAAAGAATAACGTACATGGCTATAATAAGGCCTATTTAGACATGCGTTGAACTTGGGACTCTACTAAGCCCTTGACTTCTTGTCGTATCTAATTCATACAATCTAAAATTCTAAAAGTTCAATACTTTGTGAAAACTAAAGCAAACCACAATGACCTTAATGTTCCATAGGTTACCGATTTGCCCCAAACCAGATACCTTTCCTTCCATAATAAACTTCGGAACCATCCAAACCCTCACGTTTCTAACCTTGCTCCTAACTTTCCGATACGTCAAAAATGATGTCATTGGGACCTCCTAATGTGGAATTTTTATTCGAATGCTACTTCTGGTGTTTTTTTAACGTCATTATATTTCTCTGTTCACAATTACTAGTTATATTTTTATTTTAATACATTTTTAAATTTCACAAAAAAGGAAAATGTTTATCTCTGTAGATTGCAATATTCCACACAGCTCTTGATTCTAAAATAATCGCCTTACGACATTGTACAACGAGGGAGAAAGACAAAATTGTAAAGCATTAAACCATTAAAGAAACGACAATGTAAAACGGTCGGAGGAATTAGAGGAGGAGCCCTAAGCTGTCGTCGACTGCTCTAATGTCAATCCAGAACGATCGTAAACGGAATCTTTTCGGCGTCCGACGGTCGTTAAATTTGGAGATCTGCTCCCGCCATTACTGCTGTTAACGGCACTTCACTCGGCAGTAACTGCCATTTCTACGACACTGTTGCCATCACATTTTGGTCCTTCTCTAAATCCAGATTGACTCAGATTTAATGGTGTCCTCCCTTGAAGGAGGTTTATATGTATTTAAATGTTTGGGTGATAAGTATGATTACTTCTGAGCGAAAAATCTTTAGATAAATTAATGAAAAAAAAATCTTTAAGTAGAATAACAATACATACAAAACTAAACTAATGAAACTTTGTATAAAATACTTGAAATAAATAGGAAATTATAGAAAATAGCTGCTGATTAGAATGAAAAAAAAAACCAAACATAAACTCCTGTAGTAACTGAGGACCCAGTCTCCAATAATCAAATTTGAAGAAAAAACGCTGCAAATTATTTTACAATGGTTTATTATTTCCAAACAATTATACATCTAAAGTAACATTACCTTCCTAATTACAAAGAAAATAAATAAAAAGTGATTCCACTGGTGATTTGGACTAAACTTTCTTTTTTTTTAATCATTAGTAATATGCTAAAAAAAAAATAGCATTACTTCAGTAACACATTCAAAATTTAAAAACCAAACAAATGATATAACATTTGTAGTATAACATATAAAAAAGAACTGAAGATCATATCTTTGCTCCTAATTGTCCAATTTTAACGATTTTTTTTTTGTTTTTTAGGAAATTCCGTAAACTTTCAAAAAACTATGAGTTAATCGGATTTAATTTTATCTTCCCTCGTAATTTTTTTCCAAGCTTCTTTTCGTTGAAAATTACTTTGGCGAAATTTCATTGAAATCGGTACATTCGTTTAGGAGCTACAGTTTATAGCAACGAGGGTTTTTCAGTCGCCATTTTGAAAGTAAGAGCAGGATAGTAATGTCGATGAAGGAGGATCATCCTCGAGTGACCACTGATTTTATGTCCAATTTTGAAAAAAATCGGTCCAGTAGTTCGAATCCGGAAAATCGGAATCGGAGAAAAGATCCGCGCGGACGGCGGACGGACAAAAAAAAATTTACTCGTTTTTCGAACTCTACGTATCCTGAAACATAAAACCTCAAATTTTGAGAGGAGGTTAAGTTTTTGTTTTTTTTGGTCGATCACAATGGTTGATTATTGAAAACAATAGAGAATAAACAATTAATTTATATTACTATTACTATACGCTTATATTATTATTATCTAATATGTACTTTCCATCTTTTTATTTTGTATTTCTGAACTTTTTTAATTTTTTTATTTTTTAACAATGATGATTGATATCTAGACTGAAAATATACCGTCTTACAAATAATTATAAAATTAAATGTACATATAGTGAAAATTTTCTTCAGCCTATATAATTTTAATATTTATTTATTTTTTTATCTTAAACTTAAAATTACAAAATTTTAAAAGTACCGAACATTAATTTCTCTGTCTCTCTCTCTCTTATTATATATTGCCCTTAATTATATTTTATTACCGTTTTTTAATGATCAATATTTTAAATTTTATGTAGTTCTTGTTGTATACACACTTTTTTGTTGTTATTGTTTCGATTGTAAAATTTTAATACTTGTAAAATATAAGAGAGATGTATAAAAAAAGAGAAGAGAGAGGGAAATTAAATGTTAAAGAAAAAAAATGCATGAACAATAAATAAAGAACAGAAAGAAAAGGAAATATATATATTTATTATACTCATATATATTCAAATAGTTCTGTATATTCATATAAAAGTAATAATGATTGTCGAAAACGATTAGCCTAGTATGCTGTGTATTTAGCAACAATTGGACACCACTCTTTTATATGAAAATAAAGAGTTTCTCTCTGTTTATAAAGAACTTCATTGGCTATAGAAAAACTCATTCAATATGTTTTTGATTAACTTAATTTTTTAATTAATGTTATCTCTCTCTTTTTGTTGTCATCACTCTATGAATTTGGCTATTGAAGATTATCTTCGCGGGCAATCGTGGAAACTAATTTAAACGTGCCGAAATAAGGGTATCTTGTTCCTCAATCGTTTTCCAATCGTGAATTCCGACCGCCGCTCAGTTATCACTTTATTCCGAGAAGGTTTAATTAAACAGGGTTTGATAAATGTTCGATCTGACAGTTGTGACATGAGGTGGTCGCAGAAGAGTCAAAGCACGCTCCCAGCGTGTACTTCATCCACCTGGATTGTCGCTTTTCAAATCAACTGGTTTAACTCAACTCACGGGCGTATCTACGGGGGGGGGGAGTACTTTGGGGCTGAACCCCTCCTCCTCCTCAAAATGGTAAAATATAACCATGTTTTATGGAAAAGAATATTATCTCTTAAACTATTATTGTTCGTGTAATTACATTTAAAATGACTTTAGGAAACACTTAAACACCATTTAATATAGGGAGTTAGTTTCTTTATTTTTTTCCAATTATCGTTATTTTTATAAAACAAAACAAAAAACTTTCGGGCTGAAGCTTCCCCCTCAAAAAAAAAAATTAAATCCTGGATCCGCTAGTGACTCAACTTGTGGTTTCCTATTCATAAAGGTTATACTTTCAAGGATACCCTTCATATGTAGAATATTCTTGTTATTAATATTTTTCTATTTATTCATGAGATTTAAAACTGCATAAATTAAAAATACAGTAAATGTGCACACGGCAATAGGACAATCACATGAAAACGCTTTTTGAGAAACTACCCATTGGCAGCAATCTAAGTTATTAATAATTATTAATAATAAAGTTTAATTTTTTTTGTTTCGGGGAAGAATGTCCAACGGAGTTGATATCATGGCAGTTTCTTTACAGAACTGTGTAAAATGCAGTTTTTACCTGTAGTTTTAGTATTTTTTTTATTTTATTTATTTTTGTTTTAAGAAAATGGCCTCGTGATTTCCTTACGTAGACATATTAGAGTGCTATCAATGGGTAGTTTATCAACAAGCGTTTTCATGTGAATATATCCCTGTGTTCACATTTACTTGGTGTATTAATACTGTAATACAGCTGTAAATATCATGAATAAAAAAATAATAAATGAAAAAGATGTTATTTTATTTCATTTACTCTGCATCTACTGACTTGTTCCGGACTACAGGTCATTAGAAACAAAGTTAGGACAGAAGGTGAAATTTAGAAACTGCTAGACGTCGCATGACCAAAAGAGCTCAAGACGATCAAAGCATAAGTTAAAAAAAATAAATAATTTATTTATCAATCATTAAGGTTTATTATTTTTTTAAAATTCAATTTATTATACAGTGGTGTGAAAAAGCCTTCGAACAAAGAAACTTTTTCTAAAAATGATGAATGTTTCAATTTAAAAGTGTTTTTATATTATTAATTGTAAACTGATTCAACCTTGCAGGCATTGCAGATGTAATATATATTTAAATTAGTATTATGTTTAATTAACAACAAGTCTGGGGACCAATCCGTTGTTTTGACATTATTTTGTTCCTTCAAACATTGCTATCTTATTGTTTAAATTTCACTACTTTGTTATCCACTTCAATGCCAGATTTCACCCGATAAAAGGCAAGTTCCGGCTTTACGGATAGTAGTTCGGCATGTCCCCATAAAATAAATTGCCTCAGGCGGACTTAATTCTGGGCTGCGAAGGTTGAAGATGCAGTGCTGGATCCACTGAACCGAAACTGATTCTTTAATGGGCTAAAAGAATTTATACAGAAAAAAAGAAACTGCGTGGAAAGGCTACTGTTGTTTAAAACAAATGGGCTTAAATTACACTCTTTATTTAATGGTTATCAAAAATACTTATACCGTAGTATTCAAAAGAATTTTTATAAAACAAAAATTGGTAAAAATAATTAATACTATAATTTGAATCTATTTCTATAATTTTTTGTGTTGTTAAGTTTGAAATGAAATAAAATGAAAATAATGTTATTCTGGGTTGCATTCTCCTTTAGAATAATAGTGGAGTTCCAAAAAATATGTACATTAGTCTGGCATGTAAATATCATACAAATATATACAAAAAATACTAAGGAAAATGTAAATACATATATAAAGGTACTAAGGAAAATGCAAATATATACGAAAAATACGAATGAAAATATAAGCATCTTCAAAAAATACTAAGGAGATATACAAATATACAGAAATACAGACAGATAAAATACAAGCGAATAAATAAAAATAAAATGGCTCCTATCAATTAACTGCTGGTGACCAACGTAATTATATAACCCAGAAATTCTTACAAGCTTGCGGAAGTTTGAATTTGTAGGAGGCGGTGGAATAGGAGTTGTTTGAAGGAGTTAATGACGTGGTTTGACGGATGGAGATGGGTAAGGAGTTCCAGAAGGAGGTAGCACGAATGACGAAGGATTTGCTGAAGGAAGTGGTTTCATGGAAGGGGATTTATAAATCTATAGGTTGAGATCTGGTGTTGAGAGAGTAAATAGAGGAGCGTGAAATCTAAGATGTAGGGAGGGTTTTTGGTTCTGAGGACTTAGGAAAGGAAAAAACCAAGAAGGGATTACCGTCTGGAATTAGGATAAAGCCACATCAATTTGGTGTACCAATAGGAAAAATTAAAAAGCTTGGGGATCCCAAAGATGAATCCTATGAAGCAATTCATAAGTTTCTTCAGGCTCGCCTCCAGTCCTGCGGACTGCCATCCATACACCAAGCAACCTTAGTGTAAGTGGGGGAAAACAAGGGATTACAAGGAGCTGTCTGTTTTTTTTTGGATTCGAATCACGGAATCGAAGGAATGTGATTGTTCCTAGAGAGGTTTTGATCAAAGATCACTCCAAGGTTTTTGACTGTCGGAGAGAAATGGATGCGACGGTTACTGATGTAAAGTAAATGAGAGAAAGGAAGAGAATTAATGAGGTTCAGTTTCATTTTTTTTCGCCCACCTATGGATACAGTCAATATCCTCTTGTATTTTTCGGGTAGCTTCGAGTATCTCAGATAGTTGGAACCGATAAGTAAATTAACAGATCAATAATAATAAAATTTGTAAATAAGTTTATGATGAAATCAAATTTTAACAACGATAGTTCGAAGTTAATTCGTAGATAGGTTTTGTTTTACCACATACGATCAAAATCATGTTTTTGCGGATGGCCGTGATGAAACCGTTTTGGAAAATAACGCTTGGCAGCGAACGTGTTAATGTTGAAAATTCATTGACGATAGAAGTTATAATTAATAAAGCAAAGGCTTAATGCAAATCACTCGTCAGATTCATTCATGAGAGTACAATGCTCCATAACCCATGTCACCACGGCTACACGAGCTTGCAAAATTAATTTTGGATTTAATTATCTATATTAAAGCCAGCCGCGATGCAGTATGTACTTTCATTTCAGTCAATCATTTCTCCAAAGAGGAGTTTTTCGTTTTATTTTTGGATTCGTTTAATTGAGTTTTTCTGGTTAGTATTTGGTAATAAATGCTATCCATGTATTCAGTTTGTACTAAGCCTTAATCTTAAAAAATAATCTGTTTCTTCGTTTTTTAAAATTCTGCTGATCTGCTTATATTTTTGTTTTTTACAATTTAAATTCATAAAATTCTTCAAGTGAAGAAAGTAAGATAATGTGTGTATTATATTATTTTTGATTTTATATAACAATAATGCCATTATATCTGAAGCTAGATTTTACCCAAAAGATAAATACTGTCAAGGATAAATGTAAAATATTTTTATTAAAAGATTTACAAGGTCCCACTTATCTCTTGATTCTAAATTGGTCAATCAATATCTCATTATGTCAAAGCAATGAAATTGAGATGGACGGGTCATGTAGCTGAAAGCGATCCATCAGGAAGCTTATGATGAGCAATGAATGCCCCAGCAGTTGTCAAGAGAAGAACTGGGAATCTAAAACCATATGGATAGAGAAATCAACAATGATGCTGCAGAGGTAGAAAAGACTGAGGTCTCTATGGTCTCTATACGCAACAGAAAAAAAAAGTATTTCTAGAGATGCATACTTCCTCTAAATTTCTAATTCGGTTTAAATTCAATCTTTAGGTGTAAGCAACATTAATTTTTAGAGAAAAAAAATCTTGATAGGGGATACCTGAACAACCAATATACAATGTATATCCATAAATTGATTAAATTACACTAGACTTATTTTTTTATTCCCTCTTTGCTGAAGTTGATATATTTTTTTTATAATTACCTATTTTTCTTTTAACCAATAAATCATTTTCGGCAAAAGAGGTATGTAGTAATTATTTCTAGTTATAATTATCTATATTTATGATGAATAAAATTTATTATAATTATGAATAGTTAGTAAATATTTAATTCATAAATTAATCTTATTTATTGAAAAATATTACAATCTGTCTCAAGGACATTTATAATACTGTTCACAGATCACATTCACACTCTATGTACAGTAAATAAAATAAATTATACAGAAAAATAACACATATACAACAAATAAGAATAAAAAGAACACATACATACCGATATACCATATTTACAATCTGGTGAGGAAACTCCGAACCAGACTTGTCCCTCCAAGTGTGGAGGGAAAAGCATAGCTCCAGGAGATCCCAGCACTTCTCTCTCAACCGCGTCACTGGGGCTAAACCCAGTGGAGATTGAGCAAGAGTGCTTAAGCCACATACACTCATGTCGTGAGTGGAGAATCTGGCCATTGCCAGAACTCCAATATTTACAAACTATAAAAGGTCGCGGGGCCACTGCCGTTTTAACCTCCTTGGAGGATTATATGGATGGGTGGTGCTGGATAGAGATTGTGCAAAGGGATTTGGATGATGGGTAAGGTTCTGGTTGAATTTAGAGAATTTTGATGGGATAAGGTCTAGGACATATGGGATATCAAGGTCATGATGTTGGTTACATAGAACGGAGCATCGACTATTGTTCGAAGGACTTTGGATTGGAAGGATTGGATGCGTTTGATGTTAGAAAATTTTGCTGTTCCTCACAGTTCAAGTCCATAAGTCCAGTGAGGTTTCAATATTGTCTTGTAGATCAGTAACTTGTTTTCAATGGAAAGTTTAGATTTCCTGTTTAGTAGCCGGTATAGTTGGCCATATCGTCGGTTTAGTTCCTGTCTTTTAAGTCTAGTATGAGGGTTCCACGTTAGTCGTCTGTCTAAGAGAAAGCCAAGGTACCGGACTCATAAATTAATAAAAAAAAAAAAAATTAATAAAATACGATTTGAAATAATTATTATCACAATCTCCAAATTGATATCTTACAGTACTATTCTGATAAAGATCATATGTTGGGTATACTAGAGTTTAGCTTTGAGGCATATTAAGTAAAATAAAATTCAAATATTACACATATCAAACAACTTTAGAATTAAATTAAATATTTTGGAGAGGGATGATGTCATTACCCATGAGCATCAAATGTCTAAGGCCGGCACTGCGTGGGTAGTATAAAAAAAAAAAAAAAAACTCACAGAAAACAATCAAGGATGATACAGCACGCAGCAAACTCTAAATATATGTGGTGAAGAGTGGTCCATGCCACCAAAGATCTACATTGTTTGTAAAATCAGAAGAAAAAATGTTTTCCTCGATCTTGAGATTTGTGAAAGCTATCAATATTTTATATTATTGCTTCGGGTAAGCCAGGCCGTTTAGATCTATACATAAAATATTATGTAATAGGTCGTAAGTCTCTTTACGTGGTGATAAATAAGATCACGGCCTCCTTCATATAGGCCATTTCGCCAAATGATTATAATCTTCAGCGCTGAAAACATTATATGGTAATAACTATAAAATTGGAAATTGAGAGTTATATGGAGTAGAATGAGATGAAAAAGGAAAAAAAAAAAAAAGAAGAGAATAACTATAGAAAAACATCGTTACAGCTGTTTTGGCGTTACAGGCTACAGTATCACACATTTTCGTTATAAAACAGAAACACCTAAAATAGGGAGCCATAACATTTACATAATTAAAAAATTTAATATACAAAAATAAATAAAACTTATCTAAATTTGAACTTTGGTACATGGTCTAGTTCAGTGTCTGACTAGACTCTCTAGAGGAGCCTACAATTTAACGAAGGTAAATAAATTCATTACAAAGTCTATGTTATTTAAAAGAAAAAAAAATATTGCATTTTTAAGGATGATTATTGCATATATAGAAAAAAAATGTAAAGAAATAAAAATGATGTCAATTATTTAAAAAAAATAAATAGATAATAGGAATACGAGATACGAGTAAGATTGGCAAATCTGTTATTTATATTATAATTTATAAAAACATATGTAATGTAATATATATATATATATATATATATATATATATATATATATATATATATACACAAATAACAACTGTTCCTTGTTATTAGTCTGAAGATAAAAAGATAAAGATAAAAATAAAAAAATTATTGGGAGGATAAACCGTTACTTAACTTTATTCATATATTTTTGTGTATAAAGGTAAAGGGCGCCATTTTTTTATTAATTATTTTCGTTACTAAAGAACAGACTTTAATATTTCAAAGTTATGGGTAATTGAGTAATTTCTCACTTTGAGAAAAATGTGATATGGTGTACTTAAACTCCGGAGTACAGATTTAGTAACTAAGAGACAAAATGTAATAGCTCAAAGTTATCGGAGGGTGGGGTGGCCGAATGGGCTAACGCTTGTGCACTGGTCATGAGTTCGCGTCCCAGTACCACAGTGGATTTTAAATTCCCCGCCCTCACCCTCTGGTCCGGGAAAATCCCGTATAGCCTAAAAGGCGAGGTAGGGAAGAACAGAAAAAAAAAGCTCACAGTTATCGAACATTGTCTCTCCTGAAAAAATAAAAAAATGGACACGGTTTTCTTCACCTCCGGATTATAGATTTATATGCTCTGTTTTCAACTCTGTTAATGATAACATTGAACCTTTCAATACTGTATAATAAATAATGTTTAATAAAAACGAAAATCGGTTGATGAACAGAGGAGAAAGAGGTACTGAACAGTTTTGTCTTTACTAATTTATATAATAATAATAAAAGTAATATACATTTTATGGGGCAAATATTTACTGAAATAAAATAAATAAGATTTATAATACATGTTTGAGATGATTCATTTTCTAAATAGGTAAATAAGACTTAAAAAGGACCAATAAATAAATAAAATCCAAAAGGGGGAAGAAAATAAACTGAGTTTTAAGAAACATTGGGAGCAATAGTTTTCCACAAATTGAGTTTTCCCAGTCAGAAGTCTGACCTTATTCTGGTCCATCAGTCCTTCCTTACACGTGCTGAAGGCGGTACCAAGAACTTGCTTCGCTCTTACCTTTATGTCTCTTTTAAAGTTGTATTTAATTCCTTTCCTTCATCGATTGAATGGATTGCTTCCAAACTTAAATGTTCATTCATTTAATTTATGTTTCCTTATAATTGTTATTTATTTGATAGTCTACTTTATTTTGAAATGAAAATATTTGTTGAGGAGAAGAATAGTTGGGGTGATCAGTCAAATATTTGAACTGAACTATTCTTCTTCTCATTATTCACGACAGTCAACTATTTAACCATTATTATGAAAATATTTGTTTATTATCCTGAGACTATTGTCCCTTTATGACAAATTATAGATACGAAAAAAATGCGTGTGTGTATCTTACCATACATTAAATTAAATACTTACATATCTCATTAAGGTTTACATAAATTAAGGTCTGATGAGGTTCAAAGATGAAATCATGGAAAAAATATGAAACCATCACGCACCCAAGGACATAAACAGAGTGTTAAACTCTAAATCAAACCCAAGATATAGAAAAATCTGCTCCTTTAATGCTACCAAACCAGAGGATTATCTTCAGTTCAGGGCTCTGAATTTAAACAAAATAAGAGCCGTTAGTCGTCTCAGAGTAGCAAAAAAAGATTTTATGAAAATGTACTTAAAAGATGCTACTTTGATTATTAAATCCAGTGAGGTGTGTGGTGCATGCAACTGCCTTGTAACTGACCCGGTAACTCATTTTCTTATCCAATGTATCAAGTTCAACGAGCCGAGAAATAAGTACTTGAAGGCATTTATCACTGAATTGAGAGAAGATGCTAGTGTGGAGGAGATACTGAAAATAGACACTACGAAAAAAATAAACCAACTGTATTATTTCATACAGGGCTGTTCATTGAACTGTTAAGTGGTAAAGTTAATCATATAACATATATTAATTCTTATTTATATTGTCAAAAAAAATGTTTTACTAATTGTTATATATATATATATATATATATATATATATCGTTTACTAATCTGTTATTATATTAGTCATACTTAATGCTGTGGACATTGTTAATGTTATGTTTGAATGCAGTACTAGGCTCAAGATCTAACATTGTTAATTATACCATTATATTTATTTGTACAGGAATTTCCTTAGACAAATAAAATAAACTATCTATCTGTCTATATCTCATTAAAATTTAAATATTGGAAGAAGAAAAAAAAACCCACAGAAATATATAAAACAAACATAGGAAAATAAAATAACATGAGTAAACAAAATCCTTTCTGGGGGAACTTAAAATGTTCTCATATCTACATTTCGTGATCAATCGGGTTGGGAAAGGAGTAGGTGCTTAAAAAGGATAAATTTAAATGAGGAAACTGTTCGGAGATTGGGAGGGATGGTATTCCAGAAGGAAACGGATTGAATTATAAAGAATTTGTCAAACGCAGCAGTTCGGTGAGGAGGTGGATACAGGTCGGAAGTACGAGCTCTAGTGGGACGGTATTGAATGGACTATTTAAATTGTAGGCTGTGAAAAATACAGGAAGGCCGCTGAGTTCTGTTGGCTTGGTATAGAAAGGTAGCAAGGAAGTACAGACGGCAGTTGGATGGATAGAGCCACTTCAACTTGATGTAATACTGGGTTATATGCGTATCTCTTGAGATTACGAAAACAAAACGTATTGCGCGATTCATTAGGCGCTTAAGTTTGGCCTCGACTTCTCCTAAGAGTCCGCTGAAATAAATCGAAATAAAAATGCCAAATAAATAAATAAAATTAATGAACAAAAGTAACATGATTATATAAATAAAAGCTAGTTCGTTTTAATAATCCATATATAATTACATATAATATTGATCCATATATAATATTGATCGGTGAACAAATGACAAAAAACAAAATTCCTTCCAAACCGACCAATCTTGTTTGTTCCAAAAGCAGCCCTACTTATGTTTTGGTGTTTTAAAATTATTATAACAATAATCAATGATTTTTGGAAATATGTTTTAACACACCATAGTATATTTCAAATAGCATTCTACATTATGAATTGAATATTTCAACATTATAGTCTAAATCCACTACATTTCATTCTTTAACTCAAAATCTTGTCAATCCACTAATTCTTTTTTTCTTTCTTTTTTTTTCTTTTTTCTTTCTTTTTTTTTTGTTTATTGAGTGTTACAACAATCTGTCTCTTGGACATTGGTTATAGTGAGGTAGGACGACATTCACACTATATGTACAAAAAAAAAAAAAAATAAATAGACACAAAATAATAATCAAAAGTATATACAATAGATAATAAAATAAAATAACCTAAAAAATAAGAAAATTAAAACTAAGCAAAAAAAAACTAGTTCTTTAAATTTCCTCCTTCCTCTTGCCTTCTCAAAGAGTAAAGTAAATGGCCAAGAGACTTGATCATAACAATATCTGACCTGCTAACATGAAGCTTTCTCCTTAAAATGGTTCTGCCTTTTGTACTTTATAAGAAAAACGAAAAGATTTGGGACAGAGTTGGAGGTATAACAGACTACCACTGGTATTATTGTCTTCGGGGTTGCCAAAAAGGACCAATAGGATCACTTGCTGGACTTATTCCCCTCACCAGTACAAGTAACTGACCTGGTATTAACAATAACTGAATTAAATTCACTATCAAGCAGTTATAAAGAAAATTATCAGTTACATTAAATTTGGTAGATGGTAGAGACAACTATGTAGGTATGAATGGTTTAGAAGATTTAATAAATAAAGAAATAAATGTGCTACAAATAAAGTATATCCTAATTTAGTTTTTAAAAAATACTGCTTTTTTTGTTATTACGATTGGGATAAAAAATATAGTTTTGCTCGTTTCCTGAAAATTTTTCAATGATGATTAGCATTAATTTTGGAAATAAACGAATCTAATGTTATTTCTTAAAAATGAGCTTCAATTGTAATGCTGTAAATGCATTTTATTACTATTTACATTTAACATTTTTGTTTCTGATCGGAATCTTACTACGATTATTAATTCTATAAATACTAGTCTAATAACATGTCGAGAGTAATGGATAGGGCAGAGCCGTGGGAAAGATATGATAAAGAGGATATGCACTTAAACTGTAGAGTGATAAACAGTATAGCAATGAACAAATAAACAAGACACCTCTTAAAAGCACTATATGAAGTAGAGGATGCCCTCGCATCAGATGGCTGGAAGATGTGGAAGACGATCTGAGGCGGCTGGAAGATGGAGGGAAGTATCACAAGACCGTGGAGATTGGTTGGCTGTAGTGGAGGAGGCTCGGGTTCTTGCAGGATTGTAACGCCATTATAATAAATAAATAAAAAAATCATGTTATATATCCTTGTTTGCTCATAGTTGAGAGCGGTTCCTCACGGACTATTCATTACAAATTTTTTAACTCGTATTACGTACATGAGGTACATAATTGAGCCTTTCAGTTAACAGAATGACTAACTCCAATTTCAATATGTTTGATTATTGATTTTCGTAATATTTCTAGTGGGAAAATGTAAACCTTTATTCACAATTCGTTATTTCAACACTACAACCACCTGCGCTGGAATAAACTTACTCACTGTCTGCACAGATACATTTTCCAACTAGGAATATTACTCAAATGACTGTTCAAAAATGTTGAAATTGGAGTTGGTCATTCTATGAATAGAAAGACTCATTAAGAGATATGACTCACTCAATTGGTATTATAGTAATATTATATAATACAAATAACCAAAAGTTTAGTTATATTTATTCCCAATCTAATATTAGATCATCATTTCGAATGTAACTGAAATCAGACAATGTTTTTCCGAAGAAATATTTTTATCGGGATCCATGAGATTCTAATGAGATCACAATGGTGTATAATTGTTGTCTGTTGCAAGTTATTGTTGAAGAGAAGATATTATAGTTGCAAAGAAACTGTTTTAACAGAAAATAAACCCATCTTAATTCTTGCCATAAACCTCTTAGGTGCTATGTTGCCATGGGATACTTCAAATTAAAATCAAATGTTTAAGTTTTAAAATTCCAGTTAAATAAAACACCTGTACTACTAACAACACATGAAGGGTTATGGGTTCAGTACAATGTGAGGAAGTACTGTTACATGGCCAACGGCTGTGCAGGGAGGTGACAGGCCAATATCACGCTCAACCGCCAGGTTTTCCCTCTCAATAGAATAGAATAGAATAGAAAAATCATCTTTATTCTGGGCCTATGTCCCTTTAGAATAACAGTATTGTTCATATATATTAACTACAAATCTGGTCAAAAGACTTATTACAATGAATAATGACAAAATACATGTAATACATTAAGTATTAATTAAGCTCTTAGGATAAATTAACGAGGACAGTTTGGTAATAGGGGTTCAGTACTACAATATTGGAGCTAAAATAATTGCATAATAATCACTGAATGAAATTATAAGGAAAGTAAAATCTATTTTATAGGTAAAGCATTGTAGTGATGGAATATAAAAATTTAAAAAAATAATAATAACTGTTAATATGTAGGGAAAGAAATTGTAAAAACTAAAACAAAAAAATATGTAAAAAAAACAAATAGTGATATACATATGTTCCCTAAGATATTTAAGTGATTATGCGTAAAGATTAGGAGAAGAGAAAATAAAATAAAGTATATACATACACATAGCGAGAAGTATGTTGAAGATAATTAGAAATAAAATACATTTCACTGAAATACATTCCATGAATAACAAATTAGAACTTAAGGAAAACAAATTTTATCTACTCACAATGCTTAGTGAGTGGTGATGAAAATTCACGTTCAACACAGAACAAAACAATAAAAAATAAGAGAAAAAAATAATGTCTAAAGAAAATTAAATCCTTATAACATAGTATGTATTTAACCAGCGTCTGATTGGATTGTGAAGAGGAATTGGAATAAGAGGGTTTTAAAGGTGGATAAGGATGATGCATGGCGGATTTTTAGTGGGATGGAATTCCAGAATGCGGTGGAACGGACAACGAAGGAATGTTTAAATGATGCAGATCTGTGGAAAGGAGTGTAAAGGTCAGAAGGACGAGATCTTGTGGAGAGGGTGTGGATAGATGATTTGAATTGTAGGAGATTGTATGCGTAGGACGGACGATGACTATTGATTATTTGGTAAAGGAATGTGCCTAGGAAATATTGTCTTCGGAAGGAAGGGAAGAGCCATCCTAATTCAGCATAGTGGTGCGAAACACGGGAATACCTCAGGGCCCCTGTGACAAATCTAACGAAGGCATTCATAATTCTTTTCAGTCTCTCCCCGAGTTCTGCCGAGAGGCCACCGTACACCACGCAGCCGTAATCAAGGTGGGGGAAGAGATCAATTATTTAAATTAAGAGTACCCATTTTATAGAAGCTGGGTTTTCCCAGGAAGGTCTCCCGGCCCTAGTGCCGACCCACGCCTAATGAAAAATTAGTAGTCATCAGCCGGATTCGAACCTTAGACCTTCAGCTCTGGAAGTCAGTGCTCGTCCTCTGAGCTACCCCGCTCCCTACCAGTTGAGTATATGAACCTAAATTTAGAAAATAGTTCTATGATACCTTCGTAACTTTGGATAAAACAGACAAAAAATTTGATTTTTTTAATTAACACTAAACATACCATAACGGGTCAAATGACCCATTTTGAACTTTTCCATTGAAAATGCGCGTATAATTTTATTGCGTTTGCACATTTGACTTCATGACTTTTTCTAAGTAATTAATGTACAGTTATAAAAATATTTTTGTTTTATTTTTGTTTTGTTTATTCTGAATAATCCTTGTTGTATACCGATATCTACCACAACAGGTCATTTGACCCAGAGAGAATTTTTTTGTTTTATGAGATTATCTAGTCATATTTGTAGTCAGTAAGTTGCACATTCTTCCAAAGACTGTTGCGTAAAGTAGTTCAACGAAAATAGCTCAGAATAATTTCAAGAAAATATCAAATTTTAGATTGAAAATAGCTTTTTAGTGTAAGAAAAAGTGGCAAAAATTGAAAGTCTTGGTAAGTACCTAGCTTATATTTTATTTTGATAGCTTTAGTAATACAGATCATTTTTTACCCAGAAAAATGTCGAAGCAAACAAGACAGTACAAGTTCTTAGAAGATATAAATAATATTGGCGAAGAGTTTTCAGAAATTAGTGAAGATGAATTTTCTGAAAATGAAGATATATCGGTTGCAAATAAAAATGAGTTTGATTCTACAGATACTGACGATGAAGAGGAAAATATTGTGAATGTATGTAGTGGCCGAAAAAGAATAAGATTACTCACAAGTTCGGAAGAAAGTGAAGTAGAAATAAATGAAGAAAATGTTGCGAATGATGGATCTGTTTGGCAACAAATGCAAGTAGGTGGCACACCTGGAAGAGCACCACTGCGATGAACTATGAATTAAAAGTTTTTATTTTTTGCTTTTGTAATAGAAATGCTCAACATACTATTTTGTTTAATCATAATAAATTTAATTTATATTTTTATTTCCTTCCTAACATCCATATTTCATACATTCAAGCATGAAACATAAAGTCGGGTCATTTGACCCGCTATGGTAGAAATAGGTATATATTAAGTCTTGGTATGATTAGTGTTAAAAAAATTATATCACTAGATATCACTTCTGTACTTTCATTTTAGTAAGTGGAAGAATACATACCAATGCTCTTTTGCACCAAACAAGTAGGCCTTGAGCGGGTACAATATTGATCAGTTCAAGTTCATGGAAAGCTGTGTCTTAGTGCTTAACTATTAAACTGGAGGGATACTGTCTCATTGGAGCAAGCTAATCACTTATCAAGTAGCTTGCTACTTTTACAGTCGGGGTTATATTGATAATATTATGTTGTGTATAAGAATAAAAATGTTTAACTGATGTCAGTATTAGTTCATATTTCGTCGCTTCTAATTTAGATACATTTACTTTTAGTATAATTTTTTTTTAAATTTATTTATATGATATTTACAACTGTATACAAAAAATACATCTGGTAAATTCGCACATTGGTATAAAGACATGGAACACATGTTGAGAAACTACCCATTGGTAGCACTCTAATAAGTATAATTATATTGCTATTTATTTATTCGCATAGTATGAATGAACTACTCTTTATCACTATTACTATTGTCCTTAAATGTGACAGATTGTAATATATCTCAATAAAAAAAATTCCTAAAAAAAAAAATTAATCTAAAGTAACACTTGCCACTGGCATCAATTTATTGGAGAAAATTATTCGTTTTTATTATTTATTATATATATATATATATATTACTGTTATGACCAGGATGTTTTCAGTAACTTCTAGGAACAGGTTAAATTCTTTTTGCCCCATCACAAAAGTTGGTTGCAAACCAGATCTGAGAATAAAGCGTGTTAAGGGTTCTGAGCCAGGATGTAGCCCGGAAGGTATCCTATAATCGTGGATCGATCCGTTGATAACAGCTCGAGGGACCGCTGTTAGGGGCACGGAAAAAGAAAGGCTTATCATTATGGTCCTACTTCCATCCATCCAACTCACTTCCCTCTAATTACATTTGGGCTGTTTCTATTTCTTTTTTTTATATTAGGTACAAAACCAAAAGGTATATTTACTACTGCAATTGCGTGTGATTTGATTGTAATTATACGGTAGTACGATTTCGAGCAACATGTTTCGCTGAACTTAACGATATATAGATTGGGGGCTCTTATCCTTTGCTTTGTGCCTTATGACATGCGATTCAGGTGTGAGATATCTGCTGATGTAGTCAGGTGTGAATGCACTTTTGTGTGAAAGACTTTGAGAAAGATTTTCGATAATTGTTTGGGGTTTCCCAAGAACATGATTTTTTACTTAATTTTATGGAAATCGGACTTGATATAAAATGCACCTTTAAAATGTTTACATCTAATTTAGTGTGCTTGTATTTAAGTTTTTATTTTGATTAGATTAAGTTTCTTTTTGTTTATATATATTAATTTTTAGTATTATTATTTTTCTGTTATATTTAATTTATTATTATTTATTGCACATATAGTGTGTTTTTAGTTGTGGCAGGTTGTAATATTACTGAATAAAAAAATAATTATTTAAAAAAAACAAAAATATTTTACTTATGTTAGTTTTTTTTTTTAAAGAACTTTGCAACTACTGCAGTTGTCTTTGAACTAAATATATAGTTTTGTTCAATATATAAATAATAGTAATCTGCTTTATACTTGCACGCGTCATGTTATTATGGAATATTAGTGCTTCTTTCAGATCTTCTTACAGACGTATAGTCTGGTGGTGCTGGTCACCCAACCTCTCATTGCTACGGACCATGATCTATATGGTGCAACGGAATGCAATGCCACTCATAGATCCATATCCGGCATCTTTGCGATCAATCTGGCAATGTCCTTTCCATCTTCCTCGTGTTCAACGACAGTGATGAATCTGTCTGGATCCATGGATTGGATTGCTCCTTAAAGTTATCAGGCGCACGTGGATCTATATTTTGTGCCCGTTCGATAAAAGTTGCGTCCCCTAGACTGACGGAACTTACATGTAAGAAATTTACTTGTGAATGTTGTATTTTTTAAAGCTTATATTTGTATCTAATATAATTAGATGGGTAGGATATTAAATTATTTTTCATTTTGCTGTGAATTTTTAAATTATTTTTCTAGCTTTTGTGAACATTTTCTCTTGATATACTCACAACATGATTCAAAACCCCAACAAGATTTTACTGTTTCTTAGAATGTTGAAAAGGATATTTCATATACAGAGTTAGGTTTGATTCTGTTAGGTAGGACCTGCCTGAACTATGTGATGGTATAACCAAGATATGATTGGTATGCTAATCCATAATGTATTGAAGACTAAACCTTCGGCTGAACTGTGTGTTTAGCTTAAGCAGGTATGCATAAATTTCGAATTAGCTCCCCCGCAATGTGAGGGGGTGGTGGAGCCGTACATTGCCGATAATGCACGTGGTGAATTGTTTTGGTAGCTGTATTCTTGCACACAATGACACATCTTTCTATTAATTTGCGGGTGATTTTCAACTATCGCATAAATATTTCGGGTAATTAGCTCCTCGCATAATCACCGGGTGAAAAAGAGACCGCCTTTCATGAGCCGCTGCTCTCTAATGCCTTCAATAAACGGAGGGGGCCCCCCAACAAAACCCCCTCTCCATGTAATCTATTCTCCGCACAAACACTCTTTATCTTTGCACTGCTTTGTCACAAGAGCTAATGTGATTATACGTCGACGCCTATAAGCCTCATTATGTATTATATGTATTATTCGAGATGATGGCCACAACTATTTTGTTGAAAATATTTTATCAAGAAATAACCCTGTCACAATAGGGCCCATGCGAATAATTCCCAAAGAATATTATTCAGTGAACAAAGGACTAAATAAATAATTCATCTTATCATAAGACTAAAGACCCATTTACTATTTTTTTCGGTAATCGTAATTGACCAAGGAAAAAAATATTATAAAACTTTCTTCATGTTTTTAATAAAAATATTTACGAATTACTATAGCCGCACTTCAACTTATAATGGTCCGAATACGATTAATTTTTTTTTTTAGTTTTGTAGAGAATTTAGTAATCTTTAAAGATGGCAAGTCGAGTCGTGTTAGCTTCTATCTGAGAAAGGTTTCGTGTCCTGCTGTTTCAATCGAGGCCTCTCAACTAGCCATGTACGATATCTCGAATTATACTTGGACAGAAATCTCATCTGGAACATTCTAAACAAATTTAAAAAAACAAAAACTGACCAGACGATACAAACAATTGTCACTCCTCTCAACTTACAAAATAAGCGACCAATCTACGCCACCATGCTACGACCTATTAGAACATACGGAGCAAATCTTTGGAGTTTCGCAAAACACGTCCATACAAAATACAAAATAAAAACTGCACAGTCTAAAATGCCTCGAAAAATCGTAAATGATGGTATATTTCAAATCGCACCATGCACAGCAACATAAACATTCCAACAGTAAAAACGTACATACATAACGAATACACCACATTCCATATTTACTATTAATCACCCTAATTCACTTGTCCTCTTTCTTTCTTTCTCCCTGTTACCAGAAGAGCTTTAAAGAAGACTAAGAAGGCAGTGCCCTCAGAATATGCTCACAATATGAACAAATTTTCAAGAAATAGCAGACAAAATGAACAATAGCAAATTTGTTAAATTCGTCCAAAAATGCTGTTGCAAATATAATATAAAAAATACATAAAATACATACTTTTTGAGTCAATAAAGTTTATTTTTCTTCATAACATTTTCCCTGAAACCTTGGGGAGATGTAACTATTTTTCCTACCATAAGGAGATCTTCAAAATGAAGGGTCAATCATTGGATTTGATAAAAAATTGTCGAAAATATGGCGTACCGAAAAAAAAACAATAATTTTTGAGACCTAATATACATAAAAATATAGGTATATATAGTTATAATGAGAAAAGAGTTCATTCATCCGATATTTACAGAAAATATAAATAAATAAAATAAAATCATAGTAATAATAGAAAAGTATATATAATAAATAAAAATAAAATAAGAAATAACACAGAAATAGCTATATTGTCTGTTTATTACAAAAAGTCATTAAGTGACACTTTATAACCTTAAATCACTAACAATTTGAATGAATTTTCCCTTTGAAAAATATTGTTCGCATGTTGTAACTAATTATGATAGATAAAAAGATTTAAGTCATTTTAATGCACTTACTGTTTCTTTTTTTAAAAATAAATAAGGTCGGAAAAACGTTATTAAAAGTCCAGCTCCATCAAAAATGTCCTTAGTGAATTTTTGAAATAAGCGACGACGTACATTATTTACTATCAGCCACGAGAACTCCGAATCAGGGTTGTCCCTTCACTTTTTAGGGAAAAAGCATCAAAAACTCTTAAATTACATAATTAATTATAAAATTATGTAATATCAAATGAATAAAACAACTGACTGCATTTGCAAAACTAACAGAAACATATAAGATAATCCTCAAATTATACTAAATGCTATAGTGATATAGCTCATCATTTAAACAAAAATACTAAAGAACTATTCAACACTGTACTATAACAAACTTCAATTGGTATTTCTTGTCGTTAAGATAAAAAAATGGCTGAGCTAAGTTTTTTTTTTTTTGTACATTTAAGTAAAGTGAAATTATGTATTATAATACAAGAATTAGCACGATGAACATGTAAGTGGTAATATAGAAAATATAGTAGGTCTTTTTAAATATTGGATTTTGAATATGTTTTCAAAAATTCTATTTATTTTTTTTCTTGAATCTACTACATGTATATGAGATGAAAATCCTTCCTATTGTTTCATTACGGCTTAACTGAGAAAATTGAATATATTTTGAAATTGATTAGTGAATTTCTCTGTCATGTTTTGTTTTTGAACATTATATATTTTTTTTATGAATTTGATTTACCGAATTGTTTGGGGTGGGATAAAAACTTCATCCAAATACAAATTTTTAACACTGGACTGGGAGGTTCTGTTGAGCTGCGCAAATCACGAAACAAAAAGGATAAAAAAAATTGAGATCATCAAAGGGAATTTCTCTGATATAATTTAAATACAAAAGTTTGGCTCAATAACATTATTTGAAGGGACTACAGAGGTGAAAAAAACCTTTTAAAACTTGAAAAATTGCAAAAATATGGCGGGAGGAGTAATTCGTGACCCACATCCCACTCCAAAAGGCATTTTTTCCATCACCAACTTTATTTACATATAAAATTCCATCCCTCTGATTTTATTTGGAGGGACTTTACGCATGTGAAAAGCTGTTTGGATATGGCGGAATATTGACAATATTTACCCAAAACGTTATGGTATTCTTTTGCCCAGAAATTATTATTATTTTTTTTAGAAATATAAAGAAACAATAAAGCTACTGTTTGTGCAAAAAGTCGTACGTAAAAATTTTAGATGTGCATTCTCTTTGCGGTAACGATGACATTTTCTAGTCTGCAATTGCTATAAGTAGTCTGCTAAATAGTAAAATAGCAGAGGGAAATAAAATATGCAATCATACCAATAAATCATAAAGAAATGATCCATTTTCTGTAAAAAAATAAATTTTTACATTCGATCTTTTGCAATAACAGTAGCTATTTGTTTTCTCTATTTTCTTCTGTTACATATAACACTTTAATACAACTATTCCAGTCAGTTTTAATTTCGGTCCAGGATTTAATTTTGGGGATGTTTTATCTCGATTTAAAAAAAAAAAATTATAACTATAATTACTTTGTATGAAAAGAAGAGAAAATAACTGCCTATATGAAATGATGTTTAAGTGATTCTTGAAGCCTCATTAAAATAAACAAAAGAAGAAACTATGTATTTACATGAGTAAGAATACTTTTAATTATTTTTTTTATAACATGGTTATATGTATAGAATGTAGTAGCTGTTAATGAGTTATGATTTAAAAAATAAAATATTTTGTAAGTGCTTAAGTATTTAACTCAGATCGCTCACAGTTACAAATTTGGACCAGTGAAAGTCTCCTTCCCCAACGTATATCCGCCAGTAATTGAAATTGTTTATTTATTCATGTTTTGAACGCATTGGAACGAAACAGTAATCATATGTGTCACTCAGTCTGGATATATAAAAGCTATTATTATACCAGAGCTTCCCGTTATGGTATCGTTTTCAGTCACTATGAATAAAGCTCAGAGACAAACTTTTAAGCATACTGGAGTTGACTCCATGGGAGATTTTTTGTTTTATTATTTAGATTAAGTTGTGGAGAGTAGTTGAAAAACATTACATGTTTGTAAACAATTTTATTGTAGAATAATAACATTTTTCTCTTTCTTTTTTTTGTTCATTTATGATCAGTCCTTTAGTCCACTCAACATTAATCATAATTAGTTTTTGTACATTATTTACAGATTTTTCTCATAGAATTTGTTCTTATTATGAGCTTTCATGAACTCCTTTTACTAATTATACATTACATAGTTTATTACATGTAACGTTATACTACTCATGAGATGATGATTTAATTAATACAGGACAATGGAAGAGGAGCCACTGTTAAAACACATTCACGGCAAGATGGACATTTAATTAAGACAGGCCAACGGAACGGCGGAAATAAAAGGATTTGAAGGATCGTTTTTAATTCCAGAGTAGAGACACTGACGGAGTGTCCAGAACAGCTTCATAATCAGGGAGGCCTTGGACAGCTCTGTTTGTTCACTCATAATAAACAAGGGTTAGTTGGAATAATTTTTCATGCCCCGCTTATCGCGTTTTCATTTTTGTTGTTCATAACCGTGTTCGCATAGGAGGCAGTCCCTGCTGGTCTAGTTAGCGACAATATAATTCTAGGAGCTGGTTACATTAAATAACATCGGTCCGGATTCGAAAAATATTATTTTGAAGCTGCAACATAGTTCCAGTTAATCGTTTCGCCCAGTACTAATCAATCCGATGATGAATAATTCTGGCACAAGTAACATGTGTATGAACCATTCAAAGCAAAGCTGATGTAAGTTTTTGTTATATAAGGCTTAGGGGCATAAAACCCCAAGGCCACCAACGTCTATCTAATCTTCATTTCAGTTATATCAATAATAAATTATTTAGCAAAAAAATATATTAAATTTTGTAAACAAATCATTAGTTATTTTTTTTAATCTTTTTATTGATAAATAATACGTTTTGCCACACTTAAAGGCACTGAGTACTAAAGCTGAGTGAGGCAGATTCATACCATATATGCAATACAATAAAAGTAAAAAAAAAAAATAAAAATATATATGTCTATATAACAACAGACTTAACCATAAAAATTTTTAGCGAATCCACAATCATAAAAATTTAAGCGGGTGTTTCAAACAGATTATGGATGATATTGGGCTAAGAGTAGGGCTAAGAGACCAAGATTGTTTGGACAGAGATGAGTACAGGAAGGCGCTTAAGAGAATAACGGTACTTGCGAGAAAATCAAATAAATGTAACTTGAAATCAAATTAAAAAAAAAAATACAGAAATTCTTAGCAAATTAAATAAATCATAAGCAAAAGAAATAAATAGATAAAAAAAGAAAAACATTCATACTTAACTACAATATTTATAATCAGCCAAGGGAGATCCGAGTTCAGCCCTTTCCTCCACGTGTGAAGGACAAAGCGAGACTCTAAGAGATCCCAGCGCTTCTCTCTCAGTCGCGTCACCGGCAATGGAGTCCAGTGGAAACGGAGAGAGGCATTAGCTATTAGAAAATTTATCACTGATGGCATTTTGGGGCAGGCAGTTTACTTATCAAATTAGGATGATTGGGTTTGTATGCTCTAAGCTTATATATATATATATATATATATATATATATATATATATAATATATAATTTCCTACATTAAACAATTTCCATTACATAATAGATATGTTTTATGAAAAAAATAAAGTATTATCTACAACAAAAGTGTACAAAATCAAGATTATTTTAGGCCTAAAGATCCATAATATATCTTAAAATATTATATTCTCAACAATATCCAACAAATAAATAAATATGTTTATATATAAACATATATACATATATATAAACATATTTATTTATTTGTTGGATATTTTTGAGAATATAATATTTTAAGATATATTATGGATCTTTAGGCCTAAAATAATCTTGATTTTGTATACTTTTGTTGTAGATAATACTTTATTTTTTTCATAAAACATATCTATTATGTAATGGAAATTGTTTAATGTAGGAAATTGTTTAGTGGAAAATTTAGACATGCCAATAGGTCAAAAGTTGTCACACTAATTGTAAGTGGATAATGTTGGGATTTCACAAAGGGAAAATTCATTAAATTATTCACTAATTTAATTTTCTAAAAGGTTACTTGATGATTTTTTGGAATAAACGGCCGATAGATACCTGATTATTTAAACATAATCTTATCTAGAGTTAATACTCTATAGTAAATATATTTGAGGTTATAAACATATCCGTGAAATATTTTATATTTCACTTCTTCTTTCACACAAGTACAATGTAATAGTAATGGAAATTGTTTAATGTAGTGTATTAGTGATATTGTATATGACTAGTGTTATGAAAAGAGAGAAAAATATATGTTTATATAATAATGGAATACTGTAAGAGTGATGTCCATATGGACTGATTAGTATGTTGTGTATAAAGCAACATTATCTAGTAGGGCTGCATTACTTTCAATAAAGTATTTCTCTCTCTAGCCCTATTGTCCCGGAAAAAAATTATTTTCCATTCTATACTAAAATTTAAAAAAAAGGTCATTCTGAGTTAATTCAATTCCATATGAAATATTGAAACGCAGTCATCAAACCACCATCTTTATTTATTTATTACTATGTTCGGAGGAAGGAAGGTCGACTCTGTATCATGAAAGCTATTTAATAAACATTCTTGCAAATAATTTAAATGATGACCATCGAGTTTCTTACAAACCTTCTTTTATTTAATGAATAATATGTGAGCTTCGACTCCCCTGCTATAAATTTTAAAACAATAATCGTGGCTAGAGGTTACCTTTTCTCTAACGCTGTGTCGCGTATTAACTTGCAAAAATATAAAAAAGCCAAAAGTTCCTAGAAAGAGCGTACAGTATTTATTGAGAGTGCGAATTAAGGATTCAGCACATTCTAAAAGGGGAAGAGAATATCCATGCCTCGTATAAGACACTTGGGGCGGAATAATTCAACCAAGTCAACGGTACTTTTGAATAAATGAAAAATTTATCGGAGAAGTTGGGAGTAATAAGCTTATCGATCCTGACTCTTTACCGAGCGATGAACCAGGCATTTGGAGGGCGTTTTTTATTTTTATATATTTCATTGAAACGTTACTGCAGTTGAATGAATGAATGAATGAAAAATTCTGTATTTTGTAATTAGTATATACAATTACAGGAGGTCTGTCTGTCTGGCTCCATCAAATACATTATTACAGAAAAAAAGAATCAAAATAAAATATTGTACAAATATTGAAATAAATCGGAGAAATATTCTTTTTTCATGAATAAGATAAACTAGATATACAAATTGTGATGAAAAAAAAAAAAACCAAACAAAAAAAACAGAAAAGGAAAAACAACTGTATAACAAAATAAATAAATAGTATTCACTTTGAAGATATATAAAAAAAAATCAAATAAATATTCATTCAAGGAATTTTAAGACTAACAATAATGTATTCTTACAATACAATGTAGCAGATTGCAACAATGCATATGCTCAACTTCTTAGTCGAAGATAACAATGCCTTGTGGTAAATTCATAATGAATGATCTTATTTTAAGGTTCCCTACTGTAAAATAAAATATATCTTTCAACTTTGTGAGGTTTTCTATAGTTAACAAATTATCGAGTATTGAATTGTTGTCTTCTGGAATATATTTCTACATGTAATCGTCCCTCAAGTCTTTATACATCGGACATTCTATTAAAAAATGACATAAATTTTCTGGCTTTTGGAGATTGCATATAGTACAGTTTTCTTCTCCTTCTAGTGTATAGGCCGTTCCATTAAGATAAAATGAAGGTTTCGTTAAATTGGCTACCGTCAGTTGTCTGACTGTTCTATGTTTGTTCTTATGTTTAAATATTGTTCTCCATGTCTTAGACTACTCATGTTTCTATATTCTGAATTATATTTTGAATAGACGACTGAATTTATATGATTGCAAAAGGAGTGATTTTCAAATCCATTTATAATGTCTTTGAGGTATAGTTGAGCAATTTCAGGATTAGGGTCATTATTTTGTTGCAAAATTGAATCTGAACAATGACTGAAGCATTACTGCAGTTTATTCAGCCTTTATTATATAAAGGAAAATAGTAATTTTAGCTCTAACGTTCAAATCCCAGAGTTGATTGTTGATGAATCTGATTGTTCGCTTTATTAAAATAGATTGTAAACAATGTGAGCAGAGAGATAACATTCAAAACCGTTGTATTCACTTTTAGTTGATACCATGTAAGCAGAAATTAAAAGGAAAAAATAATATCGATTTTTCGGTTTTAAGTATTAAAAGTCAGCGTGGCCTTTCCTGTAGGACACAAAATATTCAAGACTTCCACAACTGTTTTTTAAATTATTTTCATCACTTTATGTTTTTTTTTTAAATCTATGAAAGTTTTTTTAAAAATAATCTGTAAGGTGCGTTTAAGCATTTCACAAACTATGTGAAACACAATAATCAAACATTAATAACAGCCACATTAGTGCTAAAACAACTTTTTTTTTTTTGTATTTCTTTTGTTACCGAGATTATATGGAAAATGTCACAAACAAGAAACAAAAATATTATTTAGATATTTAATTTTCTTATAGTTTGTGAAAACTAACTTTTATAGTTTGTGTCTAAACTAACCTTAAGAAAGTATTATAACAAGAGAAGCTACAATCAGTGGATCACCGTTTTTGATCATTTTTTTTTTCGATGATCCTACATCGACAAATATTGAACACATATCTCGGCTTTCGTTCCAATGGGCCCTAGGAGACGAGAACAAATATTTTATATAGTTTCAAATAAAAGTTATGTTATTTATTTTTGCCTTTGCTTAGCTCGGATTTTAAGATAAATATATATCAATCGATTTCTTTTTTTAAAGCAGAATAAGAAATACATATTGACTATTGCTAATTATTATTAAATTATAAATACCAAAAGGCACTAACAATAAACTATCACTCTTTTTGCGGGTACTTTAAAATTGTTCAATACGGTATTCTATGTAAATAAAATAAAACAACCTTTAATAATTGGTTGTCTTAGATGATTGTTTTCGCGGCCGTCAACTGAAACATTCATCACTCCTTAGGATTTTCTTGTGATTCAACTTGAATATAAACATTAGAAAGCTAAATTATTGCTCTTACAACCGACATCAACAACTTTTGGATTTCATTTTATTTTAAGCTAGAAATTAATAAAAAGGTATAACGCATTTTTATTTTATATCGTTGTTTCTAATTTGTTATGCAGGTCGGTTTCGTTATAACATTTCTTGTAGCATACAGAGACCTTAAGTCCTTAATAATTTTCGTGTGGATCGTTGTAGCCGATCTAAAGTTATCACAATTTTTGTGATTGCCGACAAAATTCCGAAGGGTCCAGCCCCTAGGCAAAAATTTCGTACAGAAAATTTTAATTTTTCAATTTTTACAATAATTTGTATTTAAGTCCATTGATGTGCAAAAAGAAGTATTAACTTTTTTTCGCCTAAACAAAAAAATTCTAACCAACGTAGCAACGTTTAGTGGGAGTAAGAGGTTTTCAAGTTGTATTCTCGTCTGGAATCAGAAACGCGATTTAGGGTCTCAGTTCCGCTCACTCATCTTATAAATGAGCTTAGAATCAAACCTTTAGATTATATATCTAATTAGATTTTTAATTATATGTGATCAACATGAATGAACTTCATTAATTTTTTATATGCTAATGAAGTAGTTTATAGTTGTAAAATGTATGTTTTATAATTGATTTATCTTATAATGTATGAATAAAATAAATTAAAATTACCCAGTCGCTTAACTTAATTAAGATGTGGATGTATATTACTGCTGAACATTTACCCTTAAAGAAGCTACCGATATAATGAATTAGTACGTCATTGTTGAGCCGAATGTCCCAATTTAAATATTTACTTCCTGACAAGCTTCAGTGATTTATTAAGTGTTGGATAAATACAGAACGCTTTTCCGTATAAAAACTGTTAAGCGATAAATGCTCATTCATTAGATCGAATAAAACGACCCGGGGAGGATAACTTCAATGGTAATTATATCACCATAGATGTGCTTCCACCTGTGTGTATATATAACGCATTGTATGCATTCGTATATGTTAACAATAATAATTGCCTTTTATGTACATACAATATAAACATATAATGAAATAAAATTCAACATTTTTAATATTAATTACCTATTTACAATATATACAATTTTGCGGTACATGTCCGCATAGACCTTACCAAAAAGGGAGTAGAAGCTTAAGCTAGGTCAGAGAGAGCCTAAAAACATTATTTTATATTTTTCTAGTACCTTAAAAATCATTGTTTTGAATTTGTTTATTTCAGCATATTCTGATGGGGTCCCATATAAATGTTTTGTACTCGTTTTTCACGGTTAAATAATTGGAGGCCCCCCTCTGAGGGTCCTAAATATTGTTATTTTGTATTTTTCTAGTACTGTGGTATGTTTCGCTCCAAAAATAATTGTTTTTTATTTGTCGAGTTCCGAAAAGTTCTGGGGTTTTTCTGATGGGTCCCTAATATACACGTTTTGAACTTTTTTTTCCGCCGCAGAATGATTAGGAGGATAGCTACCTTGAGGAAACCACTCTTATATATATAGTTTAATCTTCTCAGGTGACTAATGCTACAGGGGAAGAGAGTTTTTACATGTTATCAATCCGTAAATTGATTTTTCTTGACTTGTGGCTGAGCATTGCAACATTTTTGCATAAAAATAAAAATATTTTATGATGTTTAATATATAAAGTTTTTATAATGATGTACATATTCAATTTCCAATTTCTTTATTCGTCAACACTATTTTTTTTTTTTTATCAGCTAACCTACAGTTATCAAATGTAATCTTAACCAGTTTCTCATACACACATATCTTATATTTTATCACAATCTGTTTACTTTAAACTTACACGCTATATTCTCCTTTGTTTTCTAATTTTATTCATACTTATTTTCTATTTTTGTACTAATACTTGATATTTTAACTACACTGTCATCTACTATGTCTCTGATGTCATCTCATTATTTCTTTATCAGAAAACAGTTTCTTATTTAATATATACTTATAATTCATTTATTTTATTTTCACCTTGTATCTTTTATATTATGTATCTTTTGTAGCCCTGATGAAGACCGGCAAGGTGGGTCGAAACGCCGGTGTATTTAAAAATATTATTTTTTAAAAAATCTAGTATTTATTTGACCGTACCTCCCTTCCCCCACCAATTCCTTCTCATATTATGTTTTTTAAAGATAAAAATATTGCTGTTCTATTGTCCATATTTAGTCGAAAATGACTTTTCCTAATAGAAACGAATGATTTATTCTTTTTATTTGTTTCAAAGAAACATTATTCAATCTACAAAACTTAGTTAAGGATCCCAGTAATTTTTCTCCCTTCACACATCTTCGATAAAATATCAGTATCAAGAGTTCCTTTGCCATTTATCCATACTCTTTAATACCGACATTCTATGTTGCGAGGAAGATGCCAGTTTTCTATTATCAAAGATATGCTAAATGAATTGAATGGAAAATCTGAATGTTTTCTTCCATTTCTTTAAGGCTTGTTCAATGAATACGTCAAAGAGAGAAGGTGATAAGCAGCGACCCTGCTTTAAAGCTGTCGTGATGGAAAATGCTGAGGAAACGAATCCCAATCTTCACTCTCGGCTTCGAAATATATAAAAATAAAAATAAAATAAATAAATAAATAAATATATTTAAAAACAACGATGAAGATGATGTAAAGCATAAAAAAATTGATCTTATATGTAATGAGAGGACGACATTGCATGATTGACTGGGTGCATGATTCACATATATTGATTACTTCATTCTTAATGTCTTTATTTGATAACATTGTGTTTACTGAACCTATACTTTATTTTTGTTAAGAAAAATTTAAAAAAATCGATGATTTTTATTGATTATAAAATTTGATAACTTATATAAATTAAATTACTATTATTGTTTTCCACATTACAGTAACCCTGTAATGGGTGCATATATTTCTACGCCTACCATCTTGCGACATAACGCGTATTGAGATACACAGTAAGTTTAAGTAACATAGTATTGATATATTACAATTCTTTGAATAATTAGAAAATAAAATAAATAAATGTATATAACAAATTGTAGTAATCTAAGTAAATAATTAAATGTAACATACAATAACTGAAATGATAAGCAATAGTGATACATTAGAGATTAGATAGTGAAAAGTAGAATATTTACAGCAGAAATGTGATATGGTAGGATAAAAACAAGGATAAAGATTTAGGATAAAAACTGAGGGTTACAGAGTATGTACAATTTGGTAAAACAACTGATGTAGGACATGTTGAGGGGTGGTTAGGCAGCCGCTGGATCATTAAGCTCAGAGAAATCAATTCTTTCCACAAATGCATCAAATTCTGAGAAATCTTTTTCAATCAGATCCTTCTTTGAAGGCGGCCATTGGTCTCCGTTCACCATGACAGCAGAGACCAATTTGTATCTGTATTTATCCAGTCTAGTGCAGTCATACAGGAGGTGGTCGTATGTTTGCTCACTGTTGCCGTCGCATTTGCAAATTTTGTTGTCAGTTAACTTGAATCTGAATAAATAGTTTTTGGCTGCTCCGTGTTCTGTCAAAAATTGTACTAGTTTAGGTGATAATTTTTTAAGTTTGATTCTTTCTCCTAAATTACTATTAATAATATTGAATATTACTATTTAAATTATTGATAACAATCATATTTTTTAAAAATATATATTTTTTTCTATCATATAACACTAATACTAAAATAAAAACTAATATATATGAACTAATAAACTAATAATAAATATATACTATATAAACTAAAATAAATAATAAAATATTTATTCAGAATATTTACTGGCAATGGTAACATTTTGCCCACAGAAATCTTATGTAAAAGAATCGGATTGCTCTTTCTTCTAGGAACAGGTTCGTTGACAGTAGCAGTGCCAAAAAGTATTAGGAACCAGAATAGGCTGTCACTGTAACTGTCGTTCTCTGTCACAACCCATATCTTTTCGTAATACTGTTTTCGATTGGATGGCATCGAATACTGTAGCACTCGTGCGAGCAAGGGAATCTCCACAAGATAAGCCGGAGGAAGAGGAATAATTTTTAAGTAGGGGCTATAGAAGAAGTTTTGGCCGTTATATTTTTTCTGAAAGTAGCCGTCATTTTTTTTATCTAAAGGTCGGCCGAAGAGATAAGCTGTCAAAGTGTAGGTAACATCAATTTTAGACCACTCAGATACCGGAGTGCACTTCCCTATAAGCCTACCACCTCCTTCCTCACAACTTTCTGCCTTCTCCCTCCCCCCTCCTCAGCAACTTTGCGCATGAGAAACTTTTTACTTCGGAAAAGTTGAGCGTTTTTTATTTACTTTTTTTTTTCGACAGTATTAGCGGTCGGTGTTCTATTTATGTTCGTTTAACATTATTAATGGTAAATTAACTTTTTTTTATTATTTATTTTACTTCATGAACTTGTTTACAGCTTTATCGTTTAACTTAATATTGAACTTTTGAAGTTTTGAACCTTGAAGAATTCGTGAATTATGTAGTTGTAGGATGGTGTTTCCAGAGATCCGTTGTTTAGATTAGCTACGGATTTTCAGACTAGTTCATAAATAATTTATCTTATATTTCTTACAACGTTAATTCTTTTAAAAATAGCTGATACACACACTAAAGTTAAGGAAATTCATATTTTATTTTTAAAAAGCCATTTTGAAAATATGTATGCTATAATATATATATATTTATATATATATATATATATATATATATATATATATATATATATATATATATATATATATATATATATATGTATATAGCCGGAGTAATCGGTTCGACGAAATAGTACTTCCCTATTAATATCTAGATCTTACATTTAACGTTTTAATAATAACTTGCATTATGAATTAATAATAATTAATTAGAAGTGAATTCTCAGAATACAACCCTACAGTTATTTTTTCTAATTAATTATTTAATATATCTGTTTTAGTAATTGAGAGCTAATTGTTGCGTTCGTTTTAATTAATAAATCTATATTGCTTAATCATGACGACTGAATTAACAGCTTATTGAATAATCAACTATTATTAGACCAATTAGATACTACCTATAGTTGTCTCTATTATTTATTTTTCATGTTTATTTTTTTAACATCACGATTTCGATAGGGTTCTTTCTCAACGTTTGTTTATTTTAATTTATATTTTATTAATGCCCTCCAATGCGGCAGAATTTTAATTTTCAAAGAAAAAAAAATATATTAAAAAACCTGGATTGCTTAGATAACATAATAAAGATAGCATAAATGAATCCGTAATTGGTCAAATATGTATTATCTTGGATTGAAACTTTTGTAATTAGTTAATCTTTTATATTTATTTTTAATAAAATTTTCTTTTGTAACATGCATTTTTTAATAAATTGAGCGGAGTCTTGATTATTAATTTTCAATAATTCGAAGCGACCTTATTTTTTATCCATATATATTTTTATTATTTTTTTTTTAAAAGATAATTCATTTAAACTTAATCCATAATCTGTTTCATGTATTACTGATAAATATAAAAATGACATCACACAAAACATATTAGACAAATATATTATTACCATTATAAGGCAAATGTATGTAAGGATTGCCACCCTTCCCATATGTTATTTGTTATGTTCTAATATAACGAGTGTCAGATAGTTGTAATTCTTCTTTATATTATAGTTACAAATATAGGAAGGATGGCAATCAGGACGAATTATTTTTTTTTCTTCAAATTTTTAATAAAAGTTTTATTTTATTTTTCATTTTGTGGCTTAAATAGTAAATATCATAATAAATATCATTTAATTAATAAAGGGACATCGATGGAAGGCACAGATGGTTTTAAATAAAAAACTAAACCAATATTTTTTTAACATACATTTCTTTTTATATGCGTTGGCTACGTGAGTACTTTTTCTGTGTGGATTTTGTATATAGAGTATAATGTTTTTAGAAGCTATACATTTTTTTTTAGATGCCAAGGAAATAAGGCCAAATGGACTTATCGAGTTGAACTGCGGGGTTCCACTAAACTACGGAATTTCTCTCGTATCCAATCCTTACAATCCAAAATACTTTTGAGATAAACCGTTGTTCCATTAGCGAGCATTGAGTACAAGCCAAGTATAAAAAGGTGATAAAGCCTGGTTCATTGGGTCCTCAGTATAGCAACAATTCATCCGAATAAAAGATTAAATATCAAAGATAACGTAAATAACAGCAGGGATTAAGCCCATTAGATCGTGTCAAAAAAATAAAATAAATAATAAATCAGTTTATTAGAAATCTGCAAACAAACTGCCGTGTATTTTAAAAATTCTGAAATATCCTTTTTAAAAATTATAGTACGCAGTACACCTTCTTTTTACCTAATTATTAATATCTGAGTAAAACTTCGTAAATGACTTCATCTCATGGTAATCTACAACTTTTTTATTTACGAAAATTCAATCTAGAGAACGGTATCTTTGTCTCCAATGGACTCAAGTGACGCGGCTGAGAGAGAAGCGCTGGGATCTCTTAGAACCTTGACTTATCCTCTACACGTGGGGGAAAGAGATGGTCTCGGAACTCTCTCGATTGATTGTAAATATCGTAATTAAGTATGACTTTTAGTTTTGCTTTCGTTTGTTTGTTTTTATCTATTTATTCATTGAGTTACAGCTCTAATACTCAGTGCCCTTAAGTATGTTCAAAAGTACTATACCTCAATAAAAAAAAAGAAATAGATAAAGCTTTTCTGTTTAATGAGAAACAAAAAACTCATGAACGAACACCAATTTGCTTTGCACTTGAATCGAAAGATAATTTGATCACAAAATAGAAAAAACTGAATAGCCAACAAATATATTGGGTCGTTTGGGGTGTCCTCAACCCCCAACATGTCAAAATAACGAGGTTATAAAAACCAAACAAAACAGCCCCATATTTTTGTTGCCACCCTTTTTGCTCGATTTTGTTAACAAATTATTTTAGGATTGATTAATTTAATAAGAAAACGCTCCATTTCTCAGCATATTTTATATATCAAAGTGGTACATCAGAACTAATGAAGCCTTTCACGAAGTTTTAAGCCCACCTTACACAGTCAATATTATTGAATCAATAATATTGAAGCAATATTCTTGAACGTTGTATCTATGTTATATAACATATAACACACACAGCACAAATGCCGATATAATTGTTATAATGTATCTCCCAGACGGTCAATATTCGATATTGACCGTGTAAGGTGAGCTTTAGGTGGATGTTAATAATTTTATATAAAAGGATTCGTACCGAGGACTACAAATAACTGTGTTTTTATTGTTAATTTCAAAGAGCCCCCATACCAGACTGAAACGACTAGAAACCGCCCGACGTTTTCGACAACTGAAGCACTTACTAGACAAGCACTCTAAACTTCTAACTATTTACAAAAGACTCATATATATTACTATAATAAGGTCTATTTGGACTTACGGGATCGAGCTTTGGGGCTCTAGTAAACCATCAAATTCCTCTCGTATCCAATTCTTACAATCCAAAATCCTTCGTCAAATTCTTAATGATCCTTACTTTGTCACGAATCAAGTCATCCATAATCATCTTAATGTTCCATTGTTCCCGATTTGCCCCAATCTAGACAACTGTCCTTCCTTAATAAACTTCAGGCTCATCCGAATCTTCTCGTTTCTAACCTTGCTTTCTAACCTGATAACCTTTCCAAAGACCAGATAATAACCGTCACCAATTACCAATTATTACTGATAACCTTTCGAGGCTTCTGAAAAAAGGATGGTCTCGTGATCTCCTAATATAGAAATTATATTAGTGTGATAAAAATGGGTGCTTTCTCAACAAGTCTGTTCATATCAATATATTTCTATCTTCACATTTAACAGACGTATTTTTATTTAATACAATTGTAAGCTGCATGAATAAAATAAATTTTAAAAAATCATAAAACTATTTTGTACTGAAAATAAAATAGTTTAGTACTTTTAATAGTGTTTTCATCTTACCCATACGTTTTATTTTTTGGCTTCTTTAAGATATTAAAGAAAGAAAGAAATAATAAATAAAATGAAGGAGTAATTTCTACTCTTTTAAAGTTAAGATTTTATATTCATTAGTATTACATGAAAGAGATTATTTTTATAGGTAAATTACTTCTTGTCATGGGCAGAATCTACGAGGGGGGGGGCTTTAGGGCTGAAGCCTCCACCAAAATAATAAAATATAACCATGTTTTATGGAAAAAAAATATTTAAAAAATATCTCTCAAAGTATTATTGTTCGTGTAATTACATTTAAAAGGACTTTAGGAATCAGTTAAACACCATTTCATATAGGTAGTTAGTTTCTTTCTTTTTTTACAAAGTAATTATCGTTATTTTTATCAAAAAAATGCTTTCGGGCTGAAGCCCACCCAAAATTAAATCCTGGATCCACTAGTGCTTCTTGTTAAATAATGTATTAAAATTATTTAATAACACTAATCATATAAAATTAATAATATGAATATCCTTTCAAAACAGCATCCAAACAAATATCCGTTAATATTAATATGTGCGATAAATATAAATAAATAATTCACGAGTAGCATTTAACATTATTATTCAATTTAAATACTATCGCAAAGTTGTTAGGAATATTCTGAACAATCCACTAATGAATGATAAATTAGTTGATCCAATTATTTATATTTAGTTTAAATATTTATGGGTTTTCAATATAGAATTTGGAGGTTAATTTTTATAATGTCAAATATTTAAATATTTAATCTATGTAATATAGTTCAAGTGAATTAGCGTTGCATTGCATAAATATGTATTATTGATATTCTGGTTTTGACTTTATGAAAACTTAGCATTTTGAAATATTTTAATATATATTTATAATCTGTGAAAGAGGCGGGAATCTCCAACACACACCTATAGCACTCATTTTTCTTTATCAAGAATCCGTGAATACAAGAGCGGAAGATGATTTTAAAAACAAATTAGAGAGGAAACACAAAAATTGAAAATAACAGGCAAATACTGCCTGGATAAGGACCAATAAAAATAATTAAAATAAATCAAGATTCTTGTGGAAAAAAAAAACCAAAAAAAATGGAAAGGTACTTCGTGGTCGAAAGAGAGGAAGCAAAGGCACACAGAAAATATGAGAGGATACTGAGAGAAGGGAAAACCAAAAATGAGAAATGAAAAGTAATATTATTCGCTTGTTATTAAAAGATCTTTTCGTGAAAAAAAAGTTTTATTTTATGTTTATTCGAAGTGTTTCATGGTTTTTTTTTTACGATTATGATAGGATTGAAAAAAAAAACAATAAGCACATAAAGAAACCCTATAAAATTAATCCTCCAACAAACATATTTACCATTCGATTCTGGAAGACAAACTAAAAATACCACTGACAATATTTTATTTTTTTAGTATTAATGCAGTCTGCCACACTTAAGGGCATTGGTACTACGACTACAGTATTCATTACACAATATGTAAATACGAAAGGAAAATAAATATAAATACCTATCTAAAGTATATATAAATAATTCGCACCTATGTACAATATTTACATTGCCCTAGAGGACTCTGAATCAAGCTTGTCCCCAAAATGTGGAAGCCAAAGCAGGACTCCAAGAGTTCCCAGTGCTTCTCTCCCAGCTGCGTCACTGGTGGAAAATTTTAAATAAAAAAAAAAATAAAATAAAATCGTGTTTAGGGGATCGAGCATTTTGTAACACTTAAAAAACAAAAACAACGATTCCGAACTATTAAGCTGCTATTACAGCAACATGATAAATGAGTTTAGGCACTTAACGCCGTCTGTTTTTTGGTAAAAAATTAAAAACGTTTTTTTATTTATACGACATGGACAACGCTTTTATTTCTCAATTAGAGTAATGGCGGCATTAAAACGAAATAATTAATCAGAATTAAAGAGAGATGAAAAAAATATTCTTTTAAGAATGTAGCGGACTGCAATTATATTAATTACTTTATTTCGTATCCACCAAAACAAGATTTTTTTAATTAAATCGAAACATAATAAAAAGTAATTTTGGTTTAATTATGACATTTTTAATTAATGCCGATCGCTTCCTTCTGTTTCTTCATTAAATTAAATTAGTTCGTTTATCAGCTGATTTCATCTGTTATGAAATTGTGCTTCTGGAGAAGACATTAAAGTCTTAGTTGGCCTCTGGGAAGGAGTTCCTTATCGAGCTCCGAGTAGTTTCCTACTTCGCCATGAAAACTATGGATTATACCCTTCTTTATTATCCTTTAGTCCAATCTTAATCAGCTTCATATTAGTTTCTGTAATTTTCTATGTATACATACATATTGATATATTTTCAATAGATCAATAAACCCTTTGTAACATTGTTATGTTTGACTATTAACTTCCTATTAAAACCTATACTTCAGTTGGAACACCTATCTAAAGGTGGCTTTATCCAATTTTTCTCACGACTATATTTCCTAGATTTATACGTGGGATGTTGTGAGAGGAGGAAGAGGTGGGAGACATGGAGTTGTGAACCATCACCGGTGGCTAAACTGAGATGAAGCAACAGTAGGAAGGTTCAAGAAACTGATGAAGGAACCAAATCAGAGTGTCTCCCGTGTTAACAATATAGTACGTGAAATATAGGCCAATAGAAGACCTTTATTAGGATGAATCCCAACGAGGAAGTAACGTATTTACTAATGCATTTCGAGTGTAAACTAATCTTGTGTAGTACAGTAATGGGGGGGGGGAGGAGGGCTCATTCTCATTATCGATTTACTTTGAACCATACGAATCGATTGGCATAGAGAAATTATATAATTATTTCTTTGTAGTGTGGATATCTTGCAGCAGTCGTCAAATCTGATAACTTATGAATTTTAAGTCTGCTGGTTGAGTGTTGGACTATTTATTTCATGTGATATTATTTTACTATATTTATTCTTCAAGCATCCTACTAATTATTATTATCTAGTGTAGTTTATTAGTCGCTTGTTTCGTGAGGATTTATAGTCCAAAATATGTGAGAGTTGGTTATATCGTTTAGTCAGTTCTTGTTTTTTAAATTTCGTATCCTATTACTTCGTATAACTAACATAATTCAAAATTCATGTATGCTGATGATCAAGTTTTTACATTAGCGATAGTTTTCTCAGAATTCATGCATAGAACTAGTTGGTGCTCCTCAAAAACTAATATTTGCAATTACTTACCGGACTTAGCCATGTGTGCACTAGTTTGAATTCTTAAAGCAATCCAATTTCGTTTCCCGGTTTACGAGTTTAATGGAAGCAAGAGATGAGTAAATATGGTTGAGGTGAGCCAAGAAGTTTCCGACTTAGGCGTGCCCAACTTCCCCCTCCTCCCCGTCTTGGTTAGACAAACAACTCCCCGGGAAAAAGTTTCCAGTTTTACCCCGTGAATAGTCAATCCACTTCCCCGATGTTTCGTCGCTGCGGTAGGAAAACCCGTAAGCCCCGTCAGCGAAGGAGGTATTCGCAAATCCCAAGTCTTGGGAGTAATTTAGAATTTTAAGTCAAAATGGTATTTATAATTCATACCTGGATCAGTATGCAATATATGTTCTTTTTTAGTTTCAATTGTTTCCAGAAATGTTTTTAGGAATAGTCACGTTTCAGAAACTAAAAACATTCAATACAACAAAGAAAAATGAGTTCATTTTATTTTATGAACACATTTTTTCTTTCATCCTTAAGTTAAAGGTGTAATGTTTTAAATAACTATATGTGAATTCTTAAAGACATGCTAAAAACTTCTTATTAGTTAAAGATTTTTTCTCTTTAACGCTTCAAAAGAAAAAAAAATGGATTATATGTCTCTTCTTGAACCCCTCGGCACTCCAACTAGTACAGATGTTGCTAATTCTATTGAATCAGAACCAAAGCCGAAGTCATTCCATTCAGTACATAATCCGATTGAAGGGTATTGCTAAGTAAGCCTGTTACAGAAAATATATCAAATTCAAAGACCTTTAGTTGGTATATGTATTGAGCAGCATAGCAGGAGATTGTATATATATATATATATATATATATATATATATATATATATATATATATATATATATATCGGTTGGCAATTTGTAAACATATGTATGTATTAGTCATGTCAATAAATCTATTAGTCCGTGGTAGAGACCCATTTTTATCAAATTATTAACATCCGCCTGAAGCTTCGTGAATAGCTTCATCTCATCGTAACCAATTACTATGTTATTTATGAAAACTCTTGGAATTGGGGCGTTTTAAATCTGGGCAAACATTGTATATTTAATTAGGTACTAAATCTCGCGAACACCCATTTGATTCTCACCTGAATCGTAAGATAAGTTTAGCAAATGTGGCTTACATACATATTGGACCGTTTGTCCTATATGACCTTGTTATTTTGACGATTTGGGGGTGTAGGTCACGCCAAATGGCTCCATATTTTTGGATGCCAAATTTTTTCTCGGTTTCGGTCTAACATTATCCTACGATTCAGGTGGAATGCAAATGAGTATTTACGAATTTTTAGTACCTAATTAAATATACAAAGTTTGCTCTCCTCCAGATTGAAAACGCAATTACGAGAATTTTGGTAAATAAAATATTTTTAGATTACGATAAGATAAGTTATTTCCGAAGTTTCAGGCGGATGTTAATAATTTGATAAAAAGGGGTATGTACCACGGACTAATAGTGTGAGGTTCAGAAATTTAAATGAAATTGAGAATATACACCACTAAGTCGCCGTTTGTCTTATTTTATAAGAATAAAGGGTAAAATATTTTTTACTTGACAAGCGTTTTTTAGGTAAATGATATTTATCCGCTCAAATCCATATGTGCTTGTTTTAGGTGAAAATTTTCTAATATTATAAAATAAGGCTGTGTTTATTTCTTCACCATGTTTATTTCAATTTATATAGCTACTTTTCGGCCGGTAAGCCATCTTCAAGCCATTTTATCCAACCATGTTTTTTGCATGTAGTCCAAAGTTAGATTATTATCAAAAGTCAGATTAATTTAATCTGACTTTGGACTACATGCAAAAAGCATAGTTGGATAAAATGGCTTACCGGCCGAAACGTAGCTATGTAAATTGAAATAAATATGTTGAAGAAATAAACACAGACTTATTTTATTATATAATTAGCCGCTCATATAATTTTTTTTCATGATATTAAATAATAATTGCTTATATTAGTTATATAAATCATTTAACATTAAATATATTAAGAAAGTAGAAAGCTATACAAATTCTTAAAGAGAATAATGAAATATGAAAAAAATAAAGCGTTAGAATCAAAAGAGAGTGCTTATGTAAATAAATATTTACATAATTTGGATTATTCTGAGATAATAAGAATTCATGATCCAGGAGCTATCAAAGCAAAATTCAATTTTGCAGAAAGCCTGTGGCCTAACCCCTTTGTTCCTGGCTTTATCTTGAGTAAACAGGGTTCCCTCCACTAAAATATTTTTATTTCTTTTTCACTCGAGGCCTGGATTAGTTGACCGTTTAGCACCTCGGCGTATTATTTACTCGAATATTTAATAACTTAGTCGACTAGTTTGTTAATAAATTATTTTCGATTAAAAAAAATAGCAAAATTAAAGTATATAAATCACGAATACCTCTTTTACGTATATATTTGGTTGCTCTTGGAGTTACGGAGCACCCCTGAATCATGGTTATATCATTACGGCTATTTAGTCAACTCCGGAATACCTCTTATCACGGATCAATTAAAAATATAATAGAATGCAAAAGAAAAATGCGGGAAAAAGAAAAAATCATTTAAAAAAGCGTCTGCCAAGTAAGGTCAGTATAGCTTCCTCACCGTTTTTAAACACCGTTTATAGGCTAAAATATATCTATATTACAAGGTATACATTTTTTTGCATGAGAATAAAATCCCTGGGAGAAGCAGATTCGGAAATTCAGGTCCCCTTCAACATTCGCGGGTTTGATATCAGCGAATTTCGTTTATCAGGTAATATTGAAATGCGAAAGAGTGCCGTATTTGAAGTTTGCATATTTGGTGATTCTTAATTAAAAAAAAAAAGAAGGAATGCATACTGCACATGCATATCACTACTGTTAATGCAAAGAGATCATACAAAATAATTATTTCTTTACGCTTCATTAGTATAATTTCATATTTTATTGTCCTCTGCTATTTTCCACAGTAGCAGACTACTTATATCAGTTGCAGACTACAAAATGTCACCTTTTAAACTCTATGTTTTTCGCTTCGATGGTCTGTTTGGGAGTCAAAGGTGAAAATAGACGATCATCATAATATTATACTATTATATAGCAATAAACATGTTTCGCTCTTGTCGATTATATGTCGAATGCATCAAGGAGAGGAATCTGATGTCAGGGTTCACAATGGGATATACTAACAATATATGTAGCGATTAATTAATCAATATTTTTAATTAATTTTAACAATAATAATTATTATTTTAATAATATGGAATGATATCGACAGATTAATTAAAATCATGATAATATTAAAAAGAAGTTAAAGAGTCATTGATTTATAATTAGGTACTTGCGTGCAATTCAAATCACGTATACTTGAACTGTAAGAGAATTCAAGTGTATGATTGAGATATGTAAGTATGCAATGATTGCACCTATCAAATAATAAAAAAGGTTCATATTTTTCTAAAAACTTTTAATAACAGTAGAGAGAGTAAATCCATTGTGATTTGCGCGAATTTACTACTTGCATTTATTTAATGAAGTTGTAAATTTCACTAAAAAAATGTAAAAAAAAAATGTTTGATTAACTTCTTTCTATTTTTTTATTAGCAAAATTATATACATTTAGTTTTAATATCATTTTATAATAAGTTTGTAATAATTTTTGTTTTGGTTAATAGCTCGTCTTTCTTGAGCTCTGATGAAGTAACCTGAAACATAGGCCGAAACGTCGGCACAAAATAAAATATTTTTTTATTTAATTTTCTCATAATGACTTCGATCCCCAACTAACATCACAACCGTTAACACATATTCGTCCGCATGACGAAAATTCGTCATTTGTATATTACAGAAAATCATTGTTTCTTGTCGTACTAAAACCAATTGGGCCCGGCTCATGTGGCTACCTAGTATTTAATCCAATAGATTTATATTATCTATCTAACTGATTCTTGTTCTATCTAATTTCATTTAATTCTAAATAAATTAGATTCCATTTTTTACCAAACGGAGATAAAGAGATGCCGGAATTTTCTGAAAGTCGGGAAATAAAATTACCGTATATGTGTTAATAATTTTTACATGCTCCGTTGATTATTTCCGATCATTTTTTTTTTTTTTTGTATACACAAACGACCACCTGTCCCTAACTAGAAGCTTGGAATATCATTTATCTCGTTAACAAATTCCCACAGCTCTACAACTTTACTAAATATTCCATAGAGATTCCTAATGACCGGTGACAGTTCTAAGTGATAGATCGGCCAACAGGATGCGGGGCCATTACCTTTTGGCACCCTCAGACAGCCCTGAGGTACCTCCGCGCATTACCTGAGGGCAGCGACCAAGAGATAGGACAAAAATTAACAGAACAGCGAAGGGGTGGGTAATGGAGGCGGGCACGCCACTATGCGTGCGTTATCTCCAGCCCATTCCAGCGGACCTTCGACTTTAATTGCCTCCGTTATGCGTGGCAACAGATCTCGCTTCGAACCATTTTTATCGAGATTCATTTATTCCTGTACATTCTTAGCTTTCTTCTCCGCCTTCGGTTGCGAAATCTATTTCAGTCCTCGCGTGATCTGTATTTTAATAGAGTCCGTTTTTAGATAAGGCTATCGACAAGTGTATTGCGGATTCTTAAAATCGCACTGGCACGATATAATGTAATTGCATATGATTCTTTATTTAGGGTCAATGAGAGCGGTCCGAATCCACACACACTCATAATATTACACACACATCTGGAGAAATTATACTACTTAACGAGTAGCATTTCTAAAAAAAAATATCTCTCCAAAAGGTCTAAAATCAGGCAATACAATACAGTGGTATAGCCAGTGATACTGTACGGAACGGAGACAATGTTCTTTTCCAGTTTGGAGAAGCTGCTGAAAATAGAAAGAAGGATTCTTAGAAGAATCCATGAGCCCAAAATAACACCAGAAGAATACAGACTGAAATCCAATAAGGAGATTTACAGTGAAACCTCTGATTTGGAAACGAAAATGAGGGTAAGAAGACTTAGGTTTTATTAGGGACACATGCAAAGGATGACCGAGGAGAGGTTAAACGAGAAGATTTTCAGTAGGATTATGGGATACAAGTTTAACCATGGATATACTGTAAAAATAAAACAGGAAATACAGAAGCTTGGGATAACACGCGAATTATGTGGGGATAGGACAGAATACAAGAAATTCCTGAAAAGTGCGGTGCATATGGTGGACAGTAAGGAACTTCCGTCCAGGAGGAAGTGGACAGAAGAGAGGAAGAAAAAATTTAGCGATATCCTCAAGCAGAGATGGGCGGAAAGGAAGAAATTGAAAAAGAAACAAGTATCATAGTCGCGTAATCCTTCAGAGCTGTTTCGCGTCAAATAATAATAATAATAATATATATATAAGGGCTCTAGCGGTTTAAAACGCATGTAAAGATCCACGAGGCTACAGACCTAAAGGTTCAAACCCGGTTCTGGGATTCACTGCCAATAATCACATTTTTCAAAATAAATAAAAGGGAAATATTTAAATAAATCTGATACTATCCATCCTATTATGTAAGACCCATCACATGAGCCCAGTATACTGGAGACAACTTACACAGACCGAGAGCAGGAGAGATGACCATACCACGTACACTTTAATCGGGAATCATGTCGTGGTTTTTTTGGATGTCAGTAGCTCCAGAGATTTGGTCTATAGATGTTCTGATTCAGATAAAAAAATATAGGTCCACTTATTCCTGCTGACTCTAATCAGCCATAATCCATAGATCTAGACTGATTTGTCACAAACCAGTGAGACCCTTCAATCCGAATGTGTCGGTGGAGAAGACACTGCCAGATTGATCCTACAGTATTCGACTTCGGAGAAATTATATTAATTTTTAAATTAAACCCATACTTAATTACTGAAATCAGTGCATACACAATTTAAACAACAATTCAAGAATAATTCATATTATAAAATAATATATATATATATATTTTTTAAGTTCTGAATATATTTCTTCATATATATGAAATAAAATTAAACTGTTTTTTTTTTTCAATTATCAACTTTGTAAAAAAATAAACTTTTTTTACTAATTTATTTTTTAAACACACTCGAGATTTGGAAGTTTCAGTAGCGTAAATATATTAACAATTTACCATGTTTATTTTAGGTATACTACTATTGTACAGGAACCGTAGATAAGCTACGCAATCTCGCATTCTTGTACACTAAAGATATGTGTATTAAAATATCTCGTTGAGTCTTCCTATATCAAACTAATTTTATTAATTTTTTATTGCGCTTTCTTTTTTAAAAAAATATTTTATCCCATATTGTTTATTACTACTGGCTTTAATAGACTGCTGAGTAATAGTTGAGACTATTCGGCTGACAACATATCGAGCTTTGTCCTTGCGTGAGTACGACACTCTAATTGGTCTAGAACTATTTTTATAGATTGGTGTATACATAAGCCACCATTAGTGCTCTGAATAATGTTTTACGTCTTATGATAAGTCATCGGAGCGTATGGTATCTTATAAAGATGAAATAAATATTTAAATTTTGTTAAGGAGTTCTTATGGAATATTTATATTTTTTTCTAGTTCTAAGACAGCGTGTTTTTTTATTTATTCTTTTATTTTGGTACTCTCTTTGGAACTTGAGAATACAATGAAATGACATGAATAGTGAATCTGAACTATTTAATTGTATCAGATCTGACTTGGTATCAATTAATTTGTCTTTGACACTAGTTATTCTTAGTCCGTAGTAAAGACCCCTTTTTATCAAATTATTAACATCCACCTAAAACTATGTGAATTTCTTCATTTTATCGTAACTTACAACTTTTATTAAATAAATTTAATAAAGTACTAACTAAAAATTCATAAGTATCCATTTGAATCGTAAGATAATTTTATCACAAAATCTAAAAAAAAAAGATGGGTCATTGGGCATATATAACCTCGTTATTTCGACATGTTGGGGGTGCAGTTTATGCCAAACGGCCAAATATTGTTATAGGCCAGTTTTTTTCTCCATTTTGTGATAAAATTATCTTTCAAGAGTAAAGCAAATGGGTGTTCATGACTTTTTAGTAACTAGTTAATAGACAAAGTTTGAAGTCTGCCGATCTCCAAATTGAAAACTCACGATTTCGAGAATTTTCGTCAATAAAACAGTTGTAGGTTACAATAAGATGATGCTATTCGCCAAGTTTTAGGCGGATATTTATAATTTGATAAAAAAAAAAAAACTGTCAGGGTCACGGGCTATCTGTTATAGTTCTGATGTTCCTCAAAATTCAAAATTGTCGATCTTCATATTTTTTTATTGTTCTTGACTTTATGATTTATTCATGTTTGATTCAAGAATCATCCACAAGTGTCATGTTCCCTATTCCGGAACTTAATTATTGTTAAAAGGTTCAATTAGTCTAAATAGTTGACTGAGTGCGATGGAGAATTATACAAAGGGAGCGATTTATCAAAAGGTAATTGGCTAATTAAATATGGAAGGCTTTTTGGTCTGCAAGGTTCATTTCTCCGGAATAATTCAGACGAAAGAGGAATCCCCTAGCTTTCAGTTGGATCAAACAACGTTGTTTATAATGAAGAGCCTGGTTGAATCTTGTGTCTTTTCGTTGTTGTTTTTTTTTCATTCAATTGGATCTCTGACATTTTTTTTTCTATAGGTCACTGAAAGCTATCTACTTTAATTAATTTTGGTGACTAAGGTAGGCGAATTAGTAATCGCATCTGTAGCATATAGACAAAACCAGATATAAAATTTTCCTATCTTTTTTATTTAAACGAAATTAAATTAACAGTCTTTTACCAGGCTTTAGACATAAATAATATATTGGTAACAGCCACTTAATAATGTTTTTAGCTCTGATAACAAGTTACTTAACCGTCATTTTGTCTAATGTAACGTGTACTTTCTATATATATATATATTTTTAAATATTATTAAAATACTAGTAGTGGATTTTTTTGTGGGGGGGGGAGAGAAAGGGGTGTAATCCTTCATATTTTCTATACCTGAAATAAATAAATATTGTATATAAATTTATTTATATTTTTGATTAACATTTCAAAATTTGGGCCGTTAGTAGAATAATCAACTATATTCAAGGTCAAAATCCCATAAGAATATTGATTGTTTTCAAACTAAAATTAAATAAGATCTATTTGACAATAACACTAAGAAATAAGTCAGAAATATATATATGTGTGTGTGTGTGTGTGTGTGTGTGTGTTTGTGTGTGTGTGTGTGTGTGTGTGTGTATGTATCTCTCTCTCTCTCTCTCTCTCTCTCTCTCTCTCTCTCTCTCTCTCTCTATATATATATATATATATATATATATATATATATGAGTGTGTGTGTTGTGTGAGTAAGTATTGTATGTGTAAATATATATATATATATATATATATATATATATATATAGTTTCCTTTTGCACATAAATTATATTTAGTTTTTCTTGTACTTTTAATGATTGAAACCTAGTTTTTTCATTTATATCTTATGTAGGTTTTTATGAGATTTTTCCTACTGTAAAAAATTAATTTCAATTTTCTAAGTACTATTCAAACCACCATTATGTCATGTGTAAGGTTAATGCAACCATAAACATGTAGCTTATCAGTATGACATGTTGTAATGTATATAATAAAAAAAAAAAAATAAATAAAAAAAAGTCATAAATATTCGTTTCTAATAAATATAATTTAAGCAATCGTAGTAATTAAAGCTATTGAAAAAAAATGAGCAATAGCTTAGCAATTTTTATAAAAAAAAAAAAATAAATAAACAAATAAGACAGAAATGGAAAGTTGTACTAATTTTATAAGCAAAACATTTTTGAAATAAATAAAATAGAGTTTTACATCTGAAGCTTATTAAAAATTTATTGCCCAATCAAAAAGTATTTTATAGGTTATTTATTAGGATTTGAGCCTTATGACTTTATTTCAGACCAGTTTTGAAGCACTTATTCACATTCTATATTATTATTAATATTATTTATTCTAGTATAGTTTTCGACAATATTATTAGGATTGTATTATTTATTTATTAATGCCCAATTTAGATACCAGAACTGAATACATTTCTTTCCGTACTTTCACATTTTTTAAATAAAATTACTTAAGGTAAATAAAAAGTTTAAGCAAAAGTACACTATATAATACAATAATCAATAATTCTTGCTGTTTGCTGTTGATGTTTATAACTGATTAATGCTTTTCAAAACACTTATTCTTTTGCGACTTCACCCTGCTGGTTTATTTTTAGTGGTGAACCTTTCAAGTCTAAAGACACGGCGCATTGGAGTACTATACCGCATAACTGCTCTACGTGTCCTGCGTGTTTAGGTCGGGCTCAGATCCTCAATAAAAGAGAAATAGCAGGAGATATAAAACAACCATAAAATATAACTTTTACAGTAGTTACAGTTTTTCAGTAGTCTAAGATTTGTATTTCTGCAGGACAGAAATCAAAAGTATATTTTACGTTAAGATCATACAAATTCCAATTGAGATTTGGACGAAAAGTTTAACTTTAGAATAACTTTCATTTAAAATGGCAGTTATAAATGTCAGATTATATACAGAATTGGACTGTATGGGTTACACGAGAATATTATCATGAATTCAGGTGTTCTGGAAAGAGACTACATAAATGTAACTGCAAAAGTGATTTGTCATGAGAACCACAGAGGTAAATATACCCAGGATTTGTGGAGGAGATGAAGGCACTGTGAAGAGAAAAGGAGCGGTTGTTAATAATTTGTATTCTTATTATAAAATATTGATATTAATACGAGGTCTGTGAGAAAATGGCCTTTTTCAGGAATTTGTTCTTATTCCCCTCTAAGTCTTGAGCCCTTGATAAGGTATCTATTGTGTTCTGCAAGTACTTTAATATAACTCGTAATTTTTTGTTATTGAAATATCAAGTGCTCTATACCACTAAGTGGCAAATTTAATGAGTTCATAGTTTAAAAGAGGAATATTTGTTTTAATATTATCATTTAATAAAATTTACAACTGTATAAATTAATATACATTCAGCAAATGTGAGAAAAATAAACATGACAAGGCTTGTAGAGAATCTACCCCATTGGTATCACTCTAATAAAGTATCTAAATTAGGAGATCACGAGACCATTTTCTTTTCAGATGCTTAGGAGGGTTATCAGGGATCAAGGAGAAGCAAGGTAACGAGAGGATAGGATGGTTCTGAAGTTTATTATGGAAGGACAGATATCTGGATTGAGCTAAATCGGAAACATACGGAACATTCAGGTCATTACGGATTATTTTATTTGTTATAAAGTAAGCAGCATTAAGGATTTTGGATTGTAATAATAAGATACGAGAGTAATTCGATGGTTTAGTGGAGCCTTAAAGCTCAATTCCATGAGTTCAAATAGGTGTTATTATGATCATGTATATGAATCTTTTATAATTAATTGGAAGATAGAGCTATTGTCTAGTAAGTGCTGAAGTAGTCGGAAATGTCGAGCGGTTTCTTGTCATTTCAGTCTGGTATGAAAGGATTCAAAGATACTACCTTGTAGGAAGCAGACTGATATAAGAAAAGTGGGATATAAAATTGATATGATGATATGAAGTCCATGGTGTACAACGAATGGTAAGGTAAGTCGTAGGATTACTTGACTAAATTCAGTATTCAACTTTAACCTCTTTTCGAGTTTTGTGATGTGGTTGATCAGAGTATGTGAGGCATTGTTTAGATCGTTATGACTCTGATAGTCACATCGTCCTTCGACAGAAGCTGTAAAACGTGTTTGGATGGTTTGGAATGTGCTTTTCGTAGTACTCAAGTACTTCGCCGACTACTTTCAGGTTCCATATTTATGTTCACTCTTAATATTTCTTCGCTTTACCGGTCTATTTAATGCTTCAATTTTTTGTCAGGAATAATTTCATATTTTCATACGATCCTGGTTCAGTTGCTTTCTAAATTCCAAGATTTCTTTTTTGACATTTTGCCATAGATTTTGTTTCTTATCAGTACATAAGTATACCAATTTTCGGGAATATTGCTGCTGCAGTAATCCTTCCATGCTACCTTCTTCTCACCAACCAACGCTTCTACTTCATCACACTACCATGTAATACGCTTGAGATTCGTAGGTTTAAGCTTCACTCCACAGACTTCTGCAGCAGTTTTCAAGGGACCATCCTTGAAATGCTTCCAACATCATTAAGGGTCTTCCAACATCATCTGCGCTCAATTCCTGCAGTCTCTCAGTTCATCTACATAGCGTTGCCTAATCCGAAGGTCTTATAGCTTTTTCACCTCGATCATAAGATTTTCTGCTTATTAATTGCAGTATTAATCCGCATTATTTTCTTTCTTCCTTAACGAAGTTTTATAAACCACAACCTCTTATACTATCCTTACCACCTTATATTATACTTAACACAACCTCAAGTATCTCGAGTATCGTTATGTAAGAAAAAAGAAAATTTTTAATGTTTTTTTTCACCAGTGTGTTGTATGATTTAAATTAAGTAGCTGGGCTATTATATTTTATGCATGTTAAATATGCCTGAATTTCGAATGGAACATTACTGTAGTTATATATCTATGTTACTAAAAGACAAAACTATGTTCTATTATCTTAATAATTTAACCTTCCTAATGACGCTGAGCTTCCATTTAAATTAAAACAATGTAAATGTATTATTTTACTCTTAATTGAAATTGGTGAGCTAAATTAGCAGACAATGATATTTTAGATTGCCATTAATCACATCAGCCGGTTTATACAAATGTAAGCAAATTATGTTACTAGCTAATTACGGGTTTTAGAATTCTTGGTAATCATAATGAATTTAAGTAATTTTAAATAATTCGGTTATTATCGTTAACATAATTGTATTCTGATCTGCTGGGTTAAATTATCTAACCCTTAATGAGGCCGAATGTGTACATTATTGTTAAATTACAGGTTCCATTGATTTGAAAGTTTGTCATATTTTTGTTGGAAGGCGTTCAGAATCAAAATAAATTATAAAAAAAGGTAGAGTCTATTTTTTTTATGGCCGTATTATAATATGAAATAATAGGAAGTACTTACTGCTTAAGACATCCCACTACAGTTGCAGTGAAAATCAGGCACTTACCTAAAAGAAAACTTCCAGCAATAACTTCCGATGCGCTACAGTTGGTGCACAGAAAGCATCTAGTCTTTCTTACGACAATATATAACTATATATTAAGGAAAACCAAATTCTGCATTCAAGGGAAATACTCTCGCATCAAAATGATACAAAAAAAGAGACAAATTCGTATACAAACCCTCATGTTACAGGTGTATCACTATCCTTCCTTTATGTTTAAAAAAATTGGAAACATTTATTTAAAAATAACTGGTTGATCTAATGACTGACCGAAAAGTAATACCAAACCATTAATTCGGTTTTAGCAATTCACCTTCAACAACACGACAATTAATTATTACATTTTTGGAGCACTGGAGCAAAAAATAATACGCAGCAGGTATATTTCAGGATATTGCATACCATACATTTTATAAAATCTCACACCATTGGCTTCTCTTCAAACTCAAAACCATTGTTTCCTATTCATATTGTCGTATATTTCCATCCTTACTCTTCGACTGATATTTCTCTATCCCTTAAGAATACGAAATCATTTACTACACTAAGAAATATAAATCTTATTCTGGAAAATGAAATTAAATCATGATAAATCACAGGCCGTAAATTTCCCACTTTGATGAGACAAATATCCTTCAATCGGACTTACTTTCGACTGAAGAATGACCTGGGTCCCTGATTTACAGATTTTCACATCCTTGACTGGTGTGAACAATGGTGATGGCCGATCGTATTAATGCGTAAACTTTTGCATTCTTGGGTCTAGCGACGACGATTAGAATCCGGCCTGGGCCGTTTAAAATATATTTCGTAGAGGACACACACAATGAATCTCGACATTATAATTATTAATAATCAAGCTCATCGATGTTGTAGGTACAAATTTTATAATTTCAAGTAAAAACATATTTGTTTTGACTGATTCCCGAAATTTTTTAATTACTACTTTTCTTAAGCTTCTTATAGAATAGAATAGAATAGAAAATAAAACTTTATTCTGGGACTAAGTCCCCTTAGAATAACAAAGATGAATTAATACAAAATAAAATACCAATCCGGCCAAAAACTAACTTATAAAAATTCTAACATAATAGATAGATAGATAGAAAAAAAAACTTTATTCTGGGACTAAGTCCCTTCAGAATAACAATAATGTACAAAATAATAGAATATTACTGGCCTAAA